>JAULUF010000042.1:4192500-4295000 GCA_031834385.1 Semotilus atromaculatus
ATCAACAGTCAGTCTCTGACTATTCCATAGAGTTCCGGACATTGGCAGCCGAGTGCAAATGGAACAAGGAGGCGCAGTGGGACATGTTCCTGTATGGGCTGGCTGACCGCGTTCAGAGGGAGATTTATACCCTGGAGCTGCCCAAGACACTGGATGGACTGATCGAGCTAGCATTACGGGTCGATGTTCGTCTTCAACAGAGAGAGAGCCGACCGTACCGGAGGCCTACGTCCGATTTCACCATAAGTTCCAGTACCCGGAGTATGAACGCGGTCAGTCCCCTTAACGATCCTGAGCCCATGCAGGTAGGTCGAGCTCGGCTTTCCCGGGAGGAGAGAGAACACCGCCGCTCGAGGGGTCTATGCCTTTACTGTGGGGAGGCCGGCCATTTCATCAACACCTGTCCTTTTAAAAGGCCAAGCACGGCGGTAGGAGGGCGGCTACTGTCGGGCGGGCTCTCCATGATCGGACCCTCGAGCGCCACTCTCCTCAAGTTAGACTCCAGTGGGCGGAACACTCCTTCGGCTGTCATGCGTTGGTGGATTCGGGAGCTGAGGGAAACCTTATGGACTTCTCACTGGCACGTAAACTTCACCTTCCCATCACTGCATTAGAGAACACGATCACTATCAACGCACTCAGTGGGCAAGAACTCCCGGGTATCACTCATTCCACTGGACTCATTACACTCATCACCTCTGGTAACCATACTGAAAGGACTTCACTCTACCTCACTCAGTCACCCCACGCTCCTATTGTCCTGGGTCACCCGTGGCTGGTTAAGCACAGACCGAGGATAGAGTGGGGCCAAAACTCTGTTTCTACCTGGAGTAATGATTGTTATGCCTCATGTCTTTTGTCTGCCGTTCCGTCTGTTTCTCGTTCTGTGTTGCAGGAGGAGTCGGTGAATCTGTCTAACGTGCCACCGGAGTACCGCGACCTGAAGGAGGTGTTCAGTAAGTCTCGGGCTGCTTCTCTTCCTCCTCATCGTCCCTATGACTGTGCTATAGACTTACTGCCAGGTACGTCTCCGCCTAAGGGCAAGTTATATTCACTTTCTGCTCCAGAAAGGGAGGCTATGGAGAAATATATTTCTGATTCTCTGGCTACCGGGTTCATCCGCCCTTCCTCTTCTCCAGCGGGGGCGGGGTTCTTTTTTGTGGGGAAGAAGGATGGTTCTCTGCGACCTTGTATTGATTACCGGGGGTTGAACAACATCACGGTTAAGAATACGTATCCTTTGCCGTTGATGTCTTCGGCCTTCGAGAGGTTGCAGGGAGCGTCTATCTTCACAAAGTTGGATTTACGTAATGCATATCATTTGGTTCGCATCAGGAAGGGGGATGAGTGGAAGACCGCTTTCAATACTCCCAGGGGACACTTTGAATATTCGGTGATGCCTTTTGGGTTATCGAACTCCCCAGCGGTCTTCCAGGCACTCGTCAATGATGTGTTGAGAGACATGGTTGATCAATTTCTATATGTTTACCTGGATGACATATTGATTTTTTCTTCGTCTCTCCAGGAGCACGTTCAACACGTCAGACGAGTGCTTCAGAGGTTACTAGAGAATGGGCTTTTTGTCAAGGCAGAGAAATGCGCTTTTCATGCACAGTCTGTTCCTTTCCTAGGGTACATCATTTCGTCTGAGGGAGTACGCATGGATCCTGAGAAGGTTAAGGCTGTGGTGGAGTGGCCAAGTCCAGATTCCCGTAAGGCCCTACAGAGGTTTCTGGGGTTCGCCAACTTCTACCGGCGTTTCATTCGCAATTTCAGCCAACTAGCCGCGCCGCTGACTGCCTTGACTTCCCCCCGAACTGCGTTCAGGTGGTCAGACAAAGCTGAGGCTGTGTTTGCTAAACTGAAAGGCTGCTTTGTTTCAGCTCCCATCTTGATAGCCCCTGATTCTTCACGTCAGTTTGTGGTGGAGGTCGACGCATCAGAGGTGGGGGTAGGAGCAGTGCTTTCCCAGCGTTCTCTCACGGACGGCAAGATGCATCCCTGCGCGTTTTTGTCTCGTCGTTTATCGCCTGCCGAACGCAACTATGACATTGGTAACAGAGAGTTGTTGGCTGTTAAGTTAGCGTTGGAAGAATGGCGTCATTGGTTAGAAGGGTCGGGGGTACCTTTTATCGTCTGGACCGATCACAAGAACCTGGAATATATCAGAACCACCAAGAGACTGAACTCCAGGCAGGCTCGGTGGGCACTTTTTTTCGGACGTTTTGATTTTTCTCTCTCGTACCGCCCGGGTTCCAAGAACATCAAACCCGATTCTTTATCGCGTATTTTTGACCGTTCCGAACGCCCGTCTACTCCCGAGTGCATTTTACCCGAGACCCTATTTGTCTCCACACTCACATGGGAGGTCGAATCGAAGGTCAAGACGGCCTTAGAAGGGGTAACGCCTCTGCCCGGTTGCCCACCGAATCGTTTATTTGTGCCGGAGGGATTACGTTCAGATGTCATTCAGTGGGGGCATTGTTCCAACATAGCTTGCCATCCAGGAGTTAATCGCACTAGTTTCATGGTCAAGCAACGATTCTGGTGGCCACTTATGGCACGTGACATTCACAGTTTTGTTTTGGCTTGCTCTGTATGTGCCACTGGTAAGACTTCCAATCGACCCCCAGATGGGTTACTCCAACCGCTGCCTGTCCCTTCGAGACCCTGGTCCCACATTGCGCTAGATTTTATCACCGCCCTCCCACCCTCTCAAGGGTACACGGTAGTTTTGACCGTGGTGGACCGATTCTCGAAGGCGACTCATTTTATTCCCTTGCCCAAATTACCTTCAGCCAAGGAGACAGCGGTGATCGTTGTAGATCACGTCTTTCGTTTACATGGCCTCCCGATTGACGTGGTTTCCGACAGAGGACCCCAATTTGTGTCCAAATTTTGGCGAGAGTTTTGTAAATCACTGGGAGCGACCGTTAGTCTGTCCTCAGGGTTTCATCCCCAGAGCAATGGCCAGACCGAGAGAGCCAACCAGGATTTGGAGAGAGTGTTGCGTTGTTTGGCTGCCAGGAATCCTTCCTCTTGGAGCCAACATATCTCTATGGTGGAGTACGCCCACAACACATTACCAGTGTCATCCACGGGCCTATCTCCGTTCGAGTGTAGTTTAGGTTACCAGCCACCAATTTTTCCCAGTCTGGAATCCGAAGTCGCGGTCCCCTCCGCTCACGCGTTCGTCCAGAGGTGTCACCGCACATGGACCAGAGCCCGTGAGACTCTGCTCCAAGTGGGGGAGCGCACCAAGGCTAAGGCCGATCGCCACCGGTCGAGGCCACCCGTATACGTCGCTGGTCAAAAGGTGTGGCTTTCTACTAAGAACATTCCTCTCCGTTCCGTCTCTAATAAGTTAGCTCCTAAATTTATTGGCCCGTTCACTATCACCAAGATTATTAGTCCGGTGACAGTCCGCCTCAAACTACCTCTAGCGTACAAGAGGATTCATCCCGCATTTCATGTCTCCAAAATTAAACCCGTTTTTCGATCGCATCTTAATCCGCCTGCTTCGGTTCCCCCCCCGCCGCGACTCGTAGATGGGGAGCCTACTTATTCGGTTAACCGTATCCTGGACTCGAGACGGAGGGGACGCGGATTCCAGTACTTGGTGGATTGGGAGGGTTACGGTCCGGAGGAGAGAAGTTGGGTTCCTGCCAGAGACATTCTGGATCACTCCCTTATCAATGATTACAATCGACAGGTAAGGGTGTCTGGGAACGCCAGGCGGCGTTCCTAGGAGGAGGGGTACTGTCACGGTTCATAGATTCATTGACTCTCTCGCTATGTGTGTGCGTGTCGAGTGTATGGGCGCGGCTCATCAGTGGGCTCGTTAGACTGATGAGCCGATCAGCGCCAGCTGTTCTGAATGAGGATGTCCTATATATTGTTTGTTCACTCGTCTTGTCTCTGTCAGATGGTTGGAGGTTCTCTTGGATCTAGCCTGTTCTCCGGTTCCAGTCCCGCTTCTTCGACGTCTTCCCGAGGATCTTATGCTCGACGCAGTTTCTGCATTCCGTCCACTGAGTCCCTGCGTTGCCGAGCCTGCCCGAGTCTTCCCCGCGTCTGCCTGAGGATTATCTGTTTCGTCTACTTCGAGTCTGCCTCGATAAATACCTTTTGCACTCGCATCTGAATCCTTGTCTATTTCTCAACGCTGTGTGACACGCACAATATAAGAGGCTTTCTTTGACATTACAGTTCTCGGTAACACTTTATATTACGACCCGCAAACAACTGTGTAAGTAAACCGAAATTACGGCGTACGTTTCTGTAATTATAGTGTACTTCCGTGTAGGTATAAGGGAACAATATGTTAAGTTTGGGGTAATAAAGGGGTAACAAGCAGATATACAAGTAAATTATTTATAATGTAATTATTTTAAAACGAACAGGTATTCTGTTAATATATTCCAAGCAAAAATTGTATGTCTGTTGTATATAAAAGTTTTTATCACATTTCTGGCAAAATATGTTCTTGTGCAATGTAGTTACAGGGTAATTTTGACATCTGTGGTTTGTAAATTAAACGTACACACACACACACACACACACACACACACACACACACACACACACACACACACACACACATATTATATATATATATATGGCTGTATGTAAGCACAGTATGATAAAAATTTAATTTATTGGCTTTTCTTACTAAGCTACTTCGTTAAGCAAAAAAAAAAAAAAAAAAAAAAAAATTCTGCTAAAAGTTTCTGCTATGATTTTAATTTATAACGTAGCCTACCATGTAGTACTTAGTACTTACCTTATCACATTGTATTGCAATGACACTTAAATGTCAGGGCAAATATACTGTGTAATTAAAACGTTTTTTTGTTTTGTTTTCATAATAAGAGTACCTTTCTCTGTAATTACTGTGCAAATAGTGTTGTTTCGTATTGTTACATAGTAAGTGTTTGTTACCCATTTCATCTGTGTAGTTACAGGGTAAGTGTAACTCCTGCGGGCTGTAAATTAAAGTGGCGCTTGTTACCCCTTTATTACCCAAAACATATTGTTCCCTTATACCTACACGGAAGTACACTATAATTACAGAAACGTACACTGTAATTTCGGTTTACTTACGCAGTTGTTTGCGGGTCGTAATATAAAGTGTTACCCAGTTCTCTTACGAGAGTATCTCTCGTACTGCGTAATATCTTACGCTATGGGGAAAACCTCTTTTCCACGAGAGATTGAAGCCAAAAAATTATCCTTAATTTTGTATTAATGTAAAACGCTTTGCGGCAGCAAGCAGACATAGGCGAGACAGCTCGCGCGCCTATTGGCTGCTCTGCGGCAAAAGCAGCAGCCTATCGAGAGAGGCTCTGCGTGACGTCATGACCAATGGGGGCACTTCACGCCCATATCGTCACGTCCCGCCAGAAGGGCGTGGTCTCGCCCTATAAATAAGCTCGATAGGCTGGAACAAACTGATTTTCATCTCTTCAGCGAAGCTCACGCATCGCTGGATCCAGAGTGAGAAGCCGCGCCGTCGACGCAAGCCTTCAGCGGGACGAGCCCTTGAGCCTGGAGTTGCTGGCCTCGCCGCCTTCAGCCACCGTACCTGCTGCGCTTTCCGGCGTCTATATCCTTTACTCTGCTGAGAGTGTTTGTTTGCTTACGTAACGCAACTCACACTTCTCCCTAAACTCTAAAAGAGCTGCGTCTTTTTCAAGATGCCTTCCTGCTGCTCGTGCCGTGCCCAACTCAGCGACGAGGACCGCCGTGTCATCTGCGTGTCCTGCCTGGGTGAGGATCACGTGGCTATCGCGCTCGCTGACGGCGGATGCCCTCATTGCGAGCTATTGCCTATGGTGACTCTGAGGACTCGCCTGGCATCATTCTCCGAGCCTGCATTCCAGCCCGCTGTGGTGCCGCGCCGCAAGAAGCGCCGCGCTCAGCGCGCTCCCGAGCTCTCTCCAGCCCGCCAAAGCTCGCCGGTTCGCCCGCCGGCTTCGCTCGAGTCGCTCACTGACGGACAACGGCCGCCGCCTGCCGCCGCGTCCGCCCCCGCGTCCGCCCCCGAGCTCGACGAACCTACCGAGGCATGTTCTCTTATGGCGTCCGATAGGGAGGATTGGGCGAGCTCTGTGGACCTCCCCTCCGCTAACGTTTCCCGCCAGCCCTCTGGGAAAAGAGCCGGCATTGAGGCTGAGCTGATGCGTCTGCTCTCTCAAGCCGTGGACAGCATCGGCCTCGACTGGGAGGCGCCCGTGCAACCAACCGTGGGCATGCGTCACCGGCGAAATGAGGAAAGAGTGTGTTTTAGTCCCGCCGAGGCCGGACCAATCTCCATTTCTCAAACATTTCTCAGCTCCTAGTTTAAGCGGCTCAAAATGTCAATATTGCAGCAATGAGTCTGTTGTATAACACGCACGCCTGCAAACAAACGCCGACACACACAAAACTGTGATGACGCTCTCTTATCTGCTCGAGCTAATTTAAGCTTATGTTGTTTTTCCCTGTGGCGAAACCCAAAGCCTTTGCACGAGAGACCCGTGTTCGATCCCAGCTCTCGCAGCAAATAAACTTTAATCTCGCCGCAGCCAGATAAATTTTTCGCTCGTTCAGTTCCAGGAAATGCGACTGTTCCAGTGTATTTTTGCAGTAAACAAGCCGGTACCATGGCCCGCTTGCCTGCACACAAATGCCGTTTCCACGGCGACCCAGAAAAATCATATAAGCAGTGTATTTTCTGGTATTCCGGCCACAGCCGATGGTGTTATGAGTGTAATAAAAATGCCCACAGCCCAGTGTTCATTTAAATGTAGTGAATGTGCCCACAAACACTACACACTGCATGTACCACGGTTTCTGTAAAACGAAACCAACACACATACAGTCAGCTCAGAGTCTTCCTAGCCTCCTAGGAAAACGACGGTGCTTAAGTCTCGCCGTGGCCAGACTCCACCGAAACTTCTCGCTCGTTCAGTTCCAAACAATGTGACTGTTCCAGTGTATTTCGCAGTAAACAAGCCGGTACCACAGCCCGCTTGCCTGCACACAAACGCCATTTTTACGGTGATCCATATAAATCCCATAAAGAGTGTATTTTCTGGTATTCCGGCCACAGCCGATGGTGTTATGAGTGTTGTAAGAATGCCCACGTCTCAGTGCCCATTCCCACACACAGACACAGCCCACCGCAGTACAGGGCTAGCACGAATTAAATCGACTCATGTCGATTGTGCATTAAATGTAGTGGATGTGCCCACTTAAAGGTATTCCGGCCACGGCCGATGATAATTTTATGAGTGTTGTAAGAATGCCCACGTCCCAGTGCCCATTCCCACACCCAGACCAGGCCGCCATGGTGCAGGGCTAGCACAAATAAAAATCGACTCCGGTCGATTGTGCAAAAAATATAGTGAACGCGCCCATGTCACAGTGCCCGCTTACACTACACGCTGCATGTCCCTTGGTTTCTGTAAAAACGAAACCAACACACATTCAGTCGGCACTAACCGACAGTGTTTTCAGTGCAGTAAATGTGCCCGCAGTCCCACGCCCACATTCTCTCACAGACACGCCGAATCCCATGGGATTCGCCCCGCTCGCTTTCTCTGCGCAACCCGCCATAAAGAAGCTGAGCGCGGCCAGGCTGCCCGCTGTGATCAGCGCGCCCCCCGCCTCGAACGCTGTAAACACAGTGTTGTGTTCTCAGTACACCGGGGCTCCCGAGCCGCCGCCTTGCCGCGGCCAGAGCCCGGATTTCATTCTACCCCTAGCTATTCACGCAGATGTGTGGTCAAAGCTCCCCGGGGTATCAGAATGGGTTCTGAACACTATAAAAAGAGGCCATTCGCTACAGTTCGCTCGACGTCCCCGCCGTTATACGGCGCGCGTCGAAACTACGGTGAAAAACGAAGTATCTCATCTACTTCAAGCCGAGATAGCGAAACTACTGAGCAAAGGGGCTATAGAACCTTTATCTCAGGCTCAGAGCGAAGGGGGCCTATACAGCAGATATTTTTTGGTACCGAAAAAAGATGGGGGTCTCAGACCCATTCTAGATCTGCGACAGCTGAACAGAGCACTTGTGAAGCGCCAGTTCAGAATGCTTACGACCAGGAAACTCCTCGCGCAAGTGCGCCAAGGGGACTGGTTTATGTCAATAGATCTGAAAGACGCCTATTTCCAAATACAAATAGCGTCCCATCACAGGCGATTCTTGAGATTCGCCTTCGAGGGCCAGGCATATCAATACACAGTCCTGCCATTCGGCCTGTCCTTAGCACCCCATACATTCACGAAGTGCATGGACGCGGCTCTCGCACCCCTGAGACTTGGACGATTGGCTGATTCTAGCTCGATCACAATCAGAGCTCATAGAACACAGGGCCACATTACTCGAGCACCTCAAGAAGCTGGGCCTTACAGTCAATTGGGCGAAAAGCTCGCTGTTTCCCAGTCAGAAAATTTCTTTTCTGGGAACAGTGTTGGACTCGCTATCCATGACAGCACGCCTGTCACCGGAGCGCAGATTAAATATTCAGCACGTCGCGAAATCCTTCCGCCACGGCTCTATAGTCCCGCTCAAAAGGTTTCAGAAAATGCTGGGCCTAATGGCCTCAGTAGCCTCTGTATTCCAGTTGGGCCTGCTTCGCATGCGCCCACTGCAGATGTGGCTGAAAGCACGAGTTCCGCCCCGGGCATGGACCGCGGGTCTGTTTCGCCTCAGGGTCCACCTACAGTGCGTTTCAGCTCTGGAACCTTGGAAAGTAACTGACTGGTATCAGTCAGGTGTGAGTCTGGGGACCGCCTCGAGTGTGAAGGTGGTGTCTACGGACGCCTCTACCTCGGGGTGGGGAGCACTGCTCGAGGGCAGACCGCTAGCTGGCCTGTGGTCAGAACGTGAAAAGCTCCTTCACATAAACTGCTTGGAGATGATAGCAGTCGACAAAAGCGCTACGGCGCTTCTGTCCCCAGATAAGAGGCCACCACATCTTGGTCCGGTCGGACAGCATGTCAGTGGTGGCATACATAAATCGCCAGGGCGGCATCAGGTCCCGAAACCTTTACAGGCTGACGGAATGTCTCCTGGTCTGGGCTCAGTTCAACCTGCTCTCGCTGAGAGCAGCGCATGAGCCTGGTCACCTGAATGTGAGACCAGACAGACTGTCCAGAAACAACGTCCCAGCAGGGGAATGGTCGCTGCACCCGCAGACGGTCCAACTGCTGTGGGAAACGTTCGGCAGAGCGCAGGTGGACCCATTCGCGTCCCACGAAAACGCTCATTGTCTGAAGTTTTTCTCGAAAAGCAAAGACACGCTGGCCCATGTCTGGCCCCGCTGTCCCCTATATGCTTTTCCCCCTGTCTCGCTCCTGTCTCAAGTGTTGGAACGAATCAGGGAAAACGGATGCCCAGTGCTGCTCGTGGCTCCGCTCTGGACAAACCAGACTTGGTTCCCAGTCCTGATGCAGCTGACCAGCACTGCCCCATGGCCTGTACCATTAAGGAGAGACCTCCTCTCTCAGGCGGAGGGCTCGATTTGGCATCCTCGCCCGGATCTGTGGTCCCTGCACGCATGGGCCATCAACGGGTACCCGCTCACCTCCCGGAGGGAGTGTTAAACACGATCGTGCAGGCTAGAGCTCCGTCTACTAGACGGCTCTACTCCTCGAAATGGTCTGTGTTCTCTGCTTGGTGTCAAGCTCAGGGCTTTTCACCCGTAGACTGCGGGGTTGCGGAAGTGCTTTCCTTCCTTCAAGAGCTGCTGGATAAGGGCAGGACCCCATCCACGCTCAAAGTATATGTGGCGGCCATAGCAACGTTTGCAAAACCGGTGTCTGGCCAGTCGCTGGGAAAGAACGACTTAGTCGTGCGTTTCCTCAGGGGAACTCGGAGGCTAAACCTTCCCAAGCCCCCTTCAGTCCCGACGTGGGACCTTTTCACGGTCTTGGAGGCCATGAAAGGTGCCCCGTTCAAGCCAATCCAGTTGTCGGACATGAAACACCTGTCTTTCAAAACAGCGTTTCTCATGGCTCTCGCTTCAGTGTCTGTCTGAACATTCCCTGTCTGCCCTTCTCAATGAGGAGAAGGACGCGAGTCTCCTTTGCCCCGTCAGGGCATTAAGAGCGTATGTGTCCCGCTCGTCCGGTTTCAGACAGATTGAGCAGCTTTTTGTTTTGTTTGGCGGGCGTTCCAAGGGACTTGCCGCTTCAAAACAGAGCCTATCCAGATGGAGAGTCGATGCCATAGCGCTGGCTTACACTTCTAAGGGCCTGCAGTGGCCCTTGGGTGTCAGAGCGCACTCCACGAGAGGCGTGGCCTCCTCGTGAGCATGGTCTAGCGGTGTTACCCTGCAAGATATCTGTACGGCCGCGGGCTGGGCCTCGCCGTCTACATTTATAAAATTCTATAACCTGGAGGTACTGCTTAGAAGCTAAGCTTTTGGCGATCTAGAATTCAGTGCTATCTGCCCCGCTGTGCGGCCCGGATACTGAGTTTGACCTGCGTATCGCTCACTGACCGGTACAGCAGCTCTATGAGTGTTGGCACATGTATGGCCACTCAGTTTTCAAAAAAGTTTTCGAGCCCTCTTGAGGTGTCGTGGGCTAGTCGACGAAACACTGAGGACGGAAGGTGCCCACTTGAAGACCCTAGAGATGTCCCCTACTCGGCTCAATCCAGACGGTTGTCGTGCTGGTCCACTGGGAGACCACACTGTAGTTGCAGCCGTCGTGTGTGCTGACGCGCCAAGTACACTGCTGAAAGTTTTCACCCTCGCTGCGTGGTTTAATTGTCATATGATTAGCTCCTCTGGATGCTATTTTATAGGGAATGACGCTTTTAGCCTCTCTTCCTCCACTCTCTGTGAGTTTATGGTGATTATGCACTATATGCGCCCCGGGCCTCGGCCCCTGGGACTTTGGTGTTGGATCCGTGTACGCACGGCGTGTTACATAGTGTTCCCCATAGCGTAAGATATTACGCAGTACGAGAGATACTCTCGTAAGAGAACGTACTCGGTTACTAACGTAACCTCGGTTCTCTCTAGAGAGGGAACGAGTACTGCGTATCTTGCCGTGCTTGGAATACGTTCTGGTTCGCTTCGGCGATGAAAACCAGTTTGTACCAGCCTATCGAGCTTATTTATAGGGCGAGACCACGCCCTTTCTGGCGGGACGTGACGATATGGGCGCGAAGTGCCCCCATTGGTCATGACGTCACGCAGAGCCTCTCTCGATAGGCTGCTGCTTTTGCCACAGGGCAGCCAATAGGCAGGCAAGCTGTCTCACCTATGTCTGCTTGCTGCCGCAAAGCGTTTTACATTAATACAAAATTAAGGATCATTTTTTGGCTTTAAATATCTTGTGGAAAAGAGGTTTTCCCCATAGCGTAAGATATTACGCAGTACTCGTTCCCTCTCTAGAGAGAACCGAGGTTACGTTAGTAACCGAGTAAGTTTTTCTCAATTGCTTAAACACTATAACCAGGCTTTTGAACAAAAATTTCAAAACCATAATGCCATTTATCAAAAAGCACACCCATTTCACTAAACTATAAACACTATTCCCTGTTTTGACACATGAGTCAGAATTGTTGGACTGTCACTGCAAAACTCTACACACAAATCCCTTCATTTCTCATTGCCTAGACCATGTGGTCATTTAGAAAGCACTAGTATTCAATATTGTTCACTCAAGTCAGCACAGCTTCAGCTCAGTTAGCACACAATTACCCAGGTGAAAACACTAAGAGTCAAAATTTTACACACATCAATCAGATCTTTCAATAGAAAAAGGGCCCGAATCAGTTTGAGTTTTGGAACAATGGATCCAGAAAGACATGAAGGAAGAGGTCGAGGAGGAGGAGGAGGAGGAGGAGGAGGAGGAGGAGGAGGAGGAGGAGGAGGAGGAAGGGCAAGGGGAAGGACAAGAAGACAAGCAGTCTCGGATGAAATTCAAGCCACTTTAGTTGACCATGTCTTTGTCAATGGTATGACTATGAGGAAGGCCGGACTACAAGTAAGGCCAGATTTGAGTGCTTCACCGTCACCTCCATCATCAGAACCTTCAGGGAGGTGTGGTGGCAAAGAAAATTCTATCACTGAATGAGAGACAAACATTTCCAATTGTCTTTGATGAGGTTTATTTTCTTGCAGGAAAAGGCCAGCAGTTGTACAGTCACACAGAGTGGCTGCAGAGTGTGACAGTGAAGGAGGGCATCCTTTCTACTTCAGTGGAACTACTACAGTCTTGAGTCCCAGAATGTTATCTTTCTAGGCCAATGATGGTTTTTCAACCATATGTGGAACATTCTTAGACTTGTTCATCATATTGCATCCTTGAGTGGAGGCCCTCCTGTCACGTACCAACACTCTTTACCATTCCAATACAACTCCATATTAGAATAAGGTTTGTGTGTGCTCTTTTACTGTCAAATGATGGTCACACACATCTTACGTAAGTAAATATTTAAAAAAAATGTTAGAGGAGAGAGTAAAAAAAAAGAAGAAGAGTACAAATCCATTGGTTATGTCTTTTGTGTTCATCATGTGAAAAGGTTTGTGAAGGGGGGGAACCACAAGCAACATAACTTACCAGTTTTGGAAATGTTGTTTTGAATTTATTGCACCACTGTGTTAGACTATATTGTAGACCTCGTGACAGCCTGGAGAGACAGCTGACAGGAGGAAAGAGACCCCAATGGGGCTGGTAAGGGTTAGCTACCCTTGTCGGCAGTATCCAGCTCCGTGTTTACAGGATGCTGGAGACACCTGCCCAAGGCTTCTAAGAAATTAAAGAGAAAAATACCCCTAGAGTCTGCGAGAGCGGGGGCGGAAGATGACTCGATGTTGGACAACATGGTTAACGACTTAGGAATGGAAACGGATATGAGTATGGAGAGTAAGACTAGTTCAAGATCTGCAGTTAGTAAAGTCATTGAACTCCAAGTTTGTGTCTGTGGCTGGAGCAAGGCGACAACGGTCAGGGGTTTGAAGGTTCATCAAGGGAAAATGAAATGCTTGAGGGAGAAGGGACAAGGGCCTCACATTGATCAGTACTTCTTATGAAGTCAGTCAAGTCAGTCGAATGAAATCCAGCGACAGGAAGCAAACCACAGCTCGCAGGATATCAGCACCCCTGTCATAGAGGAGAGGAGGGCTTGCACAGTTGGTGATGAACATATTCATACTTGTGAAACCGGTCAGACTAACCAGCATAAGAGAGAAAAGAACCTCAACAGGCATAGGCCTGGAGTTAGATGGCCAAGAGCTTGTGAGAAAACTGCATGGGACACGGTAAACACAGATCTATGCTTTGCATTGGAAAGATTAGCTGGTACAGTTGAAAAGAAGCTGGATAAATTTGGGGACATCATTTACGCATATGAGAGGTTTGGTGTGGAAAAAAGGAAGGAAAAAGTACAAACTACTCCTGGAATGTCTAGACGGCAGCAGAAAATTGAAGGGTTAGTTAGAGAAAGGAGACAGCTGAGGAAACAATGGAAAAGAGCAGAACAAAGTCAGAAGGAGGGACTCAATCTCTTACAAAAGGACATAAAAGATAAGCTGGCAACATTACGCAGAGCTGAGCGTCTACGGAAATGCTACAAAAAGAAGGAACGTGCGAGGGCTAATTTCTATAAAGACCCATTCAAATTCGTAAAGAAGTTATTCACCAGTGAGAAGAATGGCACTTTAAAAGCATCTAGAGTTGAGCTAGAGAGATATTTGGAGGAAACGCATACAGATGAAAAAAGGCATGAGCATATGTCAATTCCATCAGACATACCACCTATCAACCCACCAGAATACCAAATGGAGGTCTGTGCACCTAAGTGGAAAGAGGTAGAGCAGGCTGTGAGAAAGGCAAGGGCTTCATCATCTCCAGGGCCTAATGGAGTTCCGTACAGAGTGTACAAGAGTGCTTCAGGAGTTTTGCGAATTCTGTGGAAATTGTTAAAAGTGGCATGGGAAAAACAGGTTGTACCTAGAGCATGGCGCAGAGCAGGTGGAGTCTTTATACCTAAAGAAAAAGATGCTACAAGCATCAGTCAGTTTCGTCCTATTTCACTATTAAACGTTGAAGGTAAGATTTTCTTCAGCATTATTGCCCAGAGATTGTCCACCTACCTATTAAAGAATGGCTTCATTGACACTTCAGTTCAAAAAGCGGGCATTCCAGGGTTCTCAAGATGCTTAGAACACATCAATGTTATCTGGCAATGAATTCAGTCAGCTAAAAAGGAGAGGAAGGAGCTCCATGTGACATTCCTGGATTTGGCTAATGCATATGGTTCAGTGCCACATGAGCTTCTTTGGGCAGCATTTGATTTTTTCAGAGTACCAATGTCAATAACAAATTTAGTGAAAGCCTATTTTGGATATTTGCAATTTAGTTTCTCAACTCCAAAATTCAGCACTGCATGGCAATGCTTAGAGGTTGGAATAATGGCAGGATGCACAATTTCGCCACTGGCTTTTACCATGGCAATGGAAGTAATCATTAGGGCATCAAGATGGGTAGTAGGAGGAGAGCGCTTGGCTTCTGGGATGCGACTACCACCAATCAGAGCATACATGGATGACATGACAACCATGACTACAACAGTAGCCTGCACTAATCGGTTATTGGGGAAGTTAACAGATAATATTGAATGGGCACGAATGCAATTTAAGCCCTCTAAATCAAGGAGCATCTCCATAGTTAAAGGAAAGGTAGTAGATAAAACATTCTTCATTAATGGTGAGGCAATACCAACAGTTTCTGAGAAGCCAGTGAAGAGTCTTGGGAGATGGTACGGTGGAGATCTAAAGGACACAGTTCGAGTGGGAGAAGTTAGACGACAAGCAGTGGAAGGGTTGAAGAGCATAAACAGCTGTGCTCTACCAGGCAAACTAAAACTCTGGTGCTTTCAGTTTGGTCTACTGCCGAGGTTGCTGTGGCCACTGACTGTGTACGAGGTTTCTTTGACAACAGTGGATAAGCTGGAAGCGTTAATAAGTTCATACATCAGGAAATGGTTGGGAGTTCCACGCTGCCTCAGCAGAGTGGGACTTTATAGTAAAGGAATATTGCAGCTGCCAGTCTCTGCTTTAACCGAGGAGTTTAAGTGTGCCAAGGTCAGACTGGAAATGACATTAGTAGAGTCACGTGACAAATGTGTAAGGGAGGCAGCCCCTGTGTTAAAAACTGGTAGAAAGTGGTCAGCAAAGAAATCTGTAGTAGAGGCAAAGGCTGACCTTCAAATTGGGGATATCGTGGGACAGGTACAGCATGGAAGAGGGGGTTTTGGGCCCAGTTTAGCTCCTCCTAAATGGCACAAGGCAGGCCCAGCTCAAAGGAGGAAGCTGGTAGTCAACGAGGTGCGAAAGCAGGAGGAGAGGATGAGGTGTATAAAGGCCATTTCCCAGGCCAAGCAGGGAGAGTGGATGAGATGGGAGAGTGTGGAACAACACAAGATGGGCTGGCAAGACCTTTGGTCAATGGAAGAGAGTAGGATCAGTTTCCTTGTTAGGTCAACATATGATGTTCTCCCATCACCGCAGAACCTAAACCTCTGGGTAGGAGAGGATCCCTCTTGTCCTTTGTGTTCATCACCTGCCACATTAAGGCACATTTTGACAGGATGTAAGGTGGCTCTTGGCCAAGATCGGTTTACTTGGCGCCATGACCAAGTACTGCGATGTTTGGCTTCAGTATTGGAAGGCAAGCGTAGTATGACCAATAACTTGCCGCATGTTCTAGCAAAACATTACACGCAGAAGACAACATTCCTCCGCCCAGGCGAGCAACCACCAAGAAAAGGTGTTAACACCAATTCTCGCCCAGGACAACTGGAAGCTGCTAGGGACTGGAAGATGCTGGCTGATCTTGATCAACAGCTTATTTTTCCACCTGAGATTGCCACCACTAACCTACGACCAGACATTGTTTTGTGGTCTGGATCAGCACGCATTGTTCAACTGATAGAGTTAACAGTGCCATGGGAGGATGCTGTAGATGAGCCATATGAGAGGAAGAAACTGCGGTATGCTCATCTGGCCACTGAAGCAGAACAGCAAGGATGGAGAGTCCAGTTTTATCTAGTGGAAGTGGGTTGTCGAGGTTTTGTGGCACACTCTACAACCCGGATCCTCAGAGACGTCGGATTCAGTGGCCAAGAGTTGCGTCGCACAGTAAAGAACTTATCTGAAGCAGCAGAAAGGAGCAGCAACTGGCTGTGGTTGAGACGGAAAGATTCTAGCTGGCTGTGTACAGGCCGCCACGCTACGGTTTCGTAGAATTCTTGAAAAACTTGAAGAGTCTGTTGGTTTATTTGTATAGGTTGTATAGTATTTACAGTCATTACGTTCCTGTGTATATTGCGTGAATGACGGGTGGTTGGGCAGATATTGAGTTTTGCGGTAGGTGGTATGCCACACGGAACCGTTGCCACTGAAATTGCTTTAACGCACCAGTGGGGCTCGACAGCCTTAGTCAAACGGGTTGGCGCGTATGGTTGGGTTGCGGAGAGATTGTGAGATTGTGGTTAGGTCTCAGCAGCAGGAGGGATGTAGAGGTCAGTAAGCTGGGCTGAGTTGAGTGGGGGACGGAGGGGGGTGACTCTGGGGCGCCAGAGTCACTGTCGAGCCCTCTTGAGGTGTCGTGGGCTAGTCGACGAAACACTGAGGACGGAAGGTGCCCACTTGAAGACCCTAGAGATGTCCCCTACTCGGCTCAATCCAGACGGTTGTCGTGCTGGTCCACTGGGAGACCACACTGTAGTTGCAGCCGTCGTGTGTGCTGACGCGCCAAGTACACTGCAGCCGTTAACGCCGGACAGAAGGGGAGTCACACCCTCATATGGAAAGAAGCGTAAATGGATGGAGAAGCATAGTTTACTGTAAAGCTACGTCTTAGTGTTGCTTATCTTGGCGAAAGCCGAGTACAAATCAGCATGAAGTTTTAACATCTACTCTCGTGTAATGGAAATCATGTAGTGTGTGTGATTTTGAGGGCTTGTGTGTCCTGTCTGAGGGCAAAGTTTGGTTTTTCAGCAAGAGTGAATGGTTTTGAGTGTAGAGCTTCATTTTGACCCGAAAATAGGATGTTTGGGCAATTGGGTGAGACGTTATGGATTTGTGTTTACTGTTTTGAGAATACGAGGTATAGTTTCAAGAAATGTGTTTAAGCAATCGAGAAAAACTGTAATGCTGTGAAAACACACACAAGTCTCCTTCAGTTAATAATAATTGCTAGAGCGGCGGCTGCGATATACGTAAACCTACTAACATCTGATGCCATGATGTTTTCAATGACTTATCGCTAGAGGAAAAAATTACATTTTACATCGGTTAATGTAAACACGGCCATTTTGCAATCGTTCGCAAATTTGCGCAAATCTGTAATGGAACACAGCTAATGATGTCATACATCTCTTCACATATTGTATTTTAATGTGATTTGAAAGATACTGACTTTTGAAATGAAATTGCAATTCACGTGTCTTCAGAAGACTTGCATTATAGTGAAAAATTCATATTACTTATATTATATATTATAATATAATTTAAGTGCTTTTTATCTCCATTCGATTTGGTTGTTTGGAAAAGAGCAGCGTGAACATCCTGCATAATATCTCATTTTGTGTTTCATGGATGAAAGTATGTCCTACAGCATGACATTTTGCATGAACTTCACCTTTAATAATCACAGAACTCAGACAAAGAGTGTGAGAAAGACACTAAAATAAAGTATTCTAATTGTGATCTGAATCCTGGTGATATTCAGCGTCTTGAAACTGTAATTGTGTGCTCAGTTACTGATGTCAGTCTGCGTGTGTTTGTGTGAAGGTGTTTCTATCTGCATCTGTTCCTCTTCACAGGGTGCTAATGAACAGTCAAACCCACCTGGGCTGGGGGGATATAGATAGATGGATAAAGAGAGGGAGAACGAGAGAGAGAAAGTGCAAGCAAGAGGACAGAAACTGGAGTCTTTTAGAAGTATAGTATGCGCTTTCACATGCCTCAGTTAGATGATGACCTCACTAATACTTGACCCATATTTCATGAGTCAAGACAAAGAACTGGAATCTGATTGGATGAGCCGTGTTTGAAGCAAATAATAATAATAATAATATAAATAAAATAATATATAAATAATATACCTTACTAGCAAATATTATTTAAAATCATTTAATTTAGTTATAATAATATAATATTAGAAATATAAAAATATGATATTTATTGAACATATTTGTCTTTTATCAGTGGGGTCTTGCTAGTATCTTTTTATAAAAGCAACTCAGTGGCAATGCAATACAGAAATGTTAACCACAGTAAAAGGGCAAAATTACTGTAAAGCATGACTTACTGCTTTAATATACTATGTGTGAAGTTTGGTGAATTATTTTGTCCCCAATACCGCATATTTTACATGTTAATCAACTTTCATGCCACATGGCTTTTCATGCATAGATGTACCACAATTAACACACATTTATAATGAGAATAATTAATTTTAAAAAGCACTTGACAGTTAAATTCCCATGTCTGCAATTATGTTTTCTCAACTTTACTCTGAAGAAAAGGCTACATACTAATATTTCTAAATAAGCCATTTCGAGTGTTATGATTTACTTATTCTGTTTGACAAAGTTGAAATGTGTAAAACCATTAAATTAGTTTATGTCTCTCAAACTCCAGTCCACCATGTTACTTTGGTGCAACTTAACATTTAAAAAGCTTAAGCATATATATATATCCTAAATCATATGACTTGTACTTGCATATGACAAAGTAAGAATCATGTCATAATATGTTCTCTTTTTTTCCTCATTTTTAGTACACTTTTAACAGAGTAAAACATGATGTGTCCATGAAAATGATTTTTTTTAATGATTAAATGATTTTATATATCTATTAAAATTCATCATAAATGTAAATCTTCTGCTAGCATGTTGTTCTTTCCTAGCTTCATTATCTTAAAGTCCCCCTGTGGTGAAAATCAAGCTTTTATCGTCCATTATCACATTCACCTGTGTCTCATTACCTTGTTTAACTCACCCTATATTAGCCTGGATTTCACATTCATTCCCTGTGAAGTCTTGTTAAGTGTTTGTACTGCAATTCTGAGCGTTCTGTCTGTTACTACCATGTTCTTGGTTTTGATCTCCGCCTGTCCCTGTCCTTTTTGCCTGTGCTCCTGTGCCCATGTGCCCCTGTGACCCTGTGACCCTGTGAACATGTGCCCCTGTGACCCCGTGCCCCTGTACCTCTGTGCCCCTCTGCCCCTGTGCCCATGTGTCCCTGTGACCCCATGCCCCTGTACCCCTGACCCGTTAACATGTGCCCCTCTGCCCCTCTGCCCCTGTGCCCATGTGCCCCTGTGACCCCATGCCCCTGTACCCCTGTGACCATGTGCCCCTCTGCTCCTGTGTCCCTGTGCCCCTCTGCCCCTGTCCCCATGTGCCCCTGTGTCCCTGTGACCCCATGCCCCTGTGTCCCTGTGACCCCGTGTCCCTGTGCCCCTCTGCCCTTGTGCCCCTGTGACCCCATGCCCCTGTACCCCTGTGATCCTGTGCCCCTATGTCCCTGTGACCCCATGCCCCTGTGACCCTGTGACCATGTGCCCATGTGCCCCTGTGACCCTGTGCCCCTCTGCCCTTGTGCCCCTGTGACCCCATGCCCCTGTGACCCCATGCCCCTGTGACCCTGTGACCATGTGCCCCTGTGCCCCTGTGCCCCTCTGCCCTTGTGCCCCTGTGACCCCATGCCCCTGTGTCCCTGTGACCCCATGCCCCTGTGACCCTGTGCCCCTGTGCCCCTGTGCCCCTCTGCCCCTGTGTCCCTGTGACCCCATGCCCCTGTACCCCTGTACCCCTGTATCCCTGTACCCCTGTGACCCTGTGACCCTGTGACCCTGTGACCCTGTGACCATGTGCCCATGTGCCCATATGCCCCTGTGACCCTGTGCCCCTGTGTCCCTGTGACCCCATGCCCCTGTGCCCCTGTACCCCTGTGCCTCTGTGAACATGTGCCCCTGTGCTCCTCTGCCCATGTTTCCCCGTGCCCCTGTGTCCCTTTGACCCCATGCTCCTGTGTCCCTGTGTCCCTGTGACCCTGTGACCCTGTTATTGTTTGGACTGATTACCCTGTGTGTATGATCTCTAGCCTATTTTCTGGATTACGTCTTTGGATCACCCTCTGTTCAATAAAACTACATTTGGATCCTCAAGCTTCATGTCTCAGAACAGTGTGTGACAGAACACTTCTCCACCAATGCAGTAGTGCAAATCATTCATTTGCGGCAAGGGTAATCGGTCCCTCGAGGACCACATCCAGGACTTCTTAAACATTGCAAATTTCTCTGGCCTTCCTGACTATGCTCTCGTTGACTTCTTTTGTTACGGACTCAATGATTATTACCAGATGAAGCTCATCAGTGATGGTCCTCGAGGGTCCCTCACTGAGTTTTTGATTATGTCCTGCTTTTGTGTGGTTCCTCCTTCATTGTTGTTGGGGTTAAGGAGGACATTTCCCCTAAACGTTTTTTTGAGGAGGGGCACCACACACCGAGATCCAGTGCCCAAGTAGCTTGGCCCGCCACAGTCACCAGCATGCCAAGGTCTGCATCTCTACTTTGTGTCTTTCAAGCCTGAGCATGTTCACAAGATGGCCGCCTCCCTGCCTGTGTCTTCGAACAAGATGGCCGCCTCCCTGCCTGTGTCTTTGGACAAGATGGCCGTCTCCATGCCTGTGTCTTCGAACAAGTTGCCCGCCTCCATGCCTGTGTCTTCGAACAAGATGGCCACCTCCACGCCTGTGTCTTTGGACAAGATGGCCGTCTCCACGACTGTGTCTTCGAACAAGTTGCCCCGCCTCCATGCCTGTGTCTTAGAACAAGATGGCAGCCTCCACGCCTGTGTCTTAGAACAAGATGGCAGCCTCCACGCCTGTGTCTTTGGACAAGATGGCCGCCTCCACACCTGTGTCTTTGGATAAGATGGCCGCCGCCACACTTGAGCCCTCAGACAAAATGGCAGTCGCCATGCCTGAGTCCTCAATCAAGGAGGCCGCCGCCACGCCTGAGCCCTCAACCGAGATGGCCGCCGCCACGCCTGAGCCCTCAACCAAGGTGGCCGCCGCCACGCCTGAGCCCTCAACCAAGATGGTCGCCTCCACACCTGTGTCTTTGGATAAGATGGCCGCCGCCACGCTTGAGCCCTCAGACAAAATGGCAGTCGCCATGCCTGAGCCCTCAACCGAGATGGCCGCCGCCACGCCTGAGCCCTCAACCGAGATGGCCGCCGCCACGCCTGAGCCCTCAACCGAGATGGCCGCCGCCATGCCTGAGCCCTCAACCGAGATGGCCGCCACCACGCCTGAGCCCTCAACCAATGTGGCTGCCACCACGCCTGAGCCCTCAACCAAGGTGGCTGCCACCACGCCTGAGCCCTCAACCAAGGTGGCTGCCACCACGCCTGAGCCCTCAACCAAGGTGGCCGCCGCCATGCCTGTGCCCTCAACCAAGATGGCTGCCGCCACGCCTGAGCCCTTGGAGGTTGCAGTGTTGACCATATGGGCCACGTCTGTCTTATGTGTTTGGGCTGCACACATGCCGGTTCCTGCCCCTGACCAGCTTCCATTCCCAGAGCTCCGCCCAGTGCCGGTTTGGTGAAGTGTGTAGTCACAACGAAGTGATGAGTCCCAGCTTAGGACCCAAGCACGCTTTATGGGTAATCGCTTTAGTGCCTGGTTACAAATCAGATATCACTTTATTATATAAGTCGTTTGAACTACGTTATAATGACCATTCATATCTTTTAACTTATATGCTTCATATACTAGTATATAACCAAAGCTATAGATTGTTAGTTAGCTTAGATAGTAGCATAGAATTCTGCTATCCGAAATGATCAGCATCTACAATAGTTTTCGACAAAAAAGTTTGATAAAATATGATACAAGCATAATAGTGTTTAAGAATTAATTATGACATGACATGCTTGTAATTAAAAAATATATAAAAAAAATATATAAAATTTCTTTCACTTTAACTATATAAACAATCAGGATTTAAAAAAAAAGATGAATACATTAATTAAAGTTTGATTGATTACAATAAGAATCGCGAGAACAGCTTTAGATCAGGCATAACACATTCATTATTTATCTTATGCCTAAGACAGGGCCGTGGACAGGGCTTTATAATCACTGAGGTCCTAAATCTGAGGTTGGTAGGGGGTTCAAATTTTTTATTTCTCTGATATGTGCATTTCAAGACGTTTGAAGACAAAAAAAGGATAAGAAATAGCTTTAAAACCATGTCAGCAGGCAGTAGACTATTTGTCAATCCCTGCTCTCTCTTTATCTCCATCATCCTTTCTTTTTTTCTCAGTCTCCTCATCCTGCCCTTTCTCTTCCCCTCCTAAAGCTGAGTTTTGAAAAAAAATTAAAGGCTACAATTTTTATTAAATTCTCAATATGTACGCATTCATTATTAATCTTGTGCCTAACATGATGAAAACGGCTTTGTTAATGTTGCTTGCCCCCTCACAATGACGGTAAACTAATTATTACATCACATAGGGCTATTTTCAGGTGAAAATGGCGAAATTAGACAAAACTATATTAGTTTGCCTGATTATTTTTTGTCATTCTTTAACATTTATGACCTAAAAAAAATAAGTAAAATATGAAATGTTAAGTTTAGCTACTTACATCTTATCTCGCACTTGACTGTACACTGAAGCGTCGAGTCGCTCTGCTAAATTTCGCGCTCAGCAGCTTCTGTGATCGTAAAGCCCGCCTACTTTGATTTGATTGGTCATCTCAAATATTCTGACATTGACGAGCAGTGACAGACCAATGAGGCTCAGATGAACACGCGCGCACACACACACACACACACACACACACACACACACACACACACACACTCTGTCCTCTGTTTCTGACGTGCTCTCTGCTCGGCGCTGCTGCGGATTGAAGATGAAGAACGCGCTGAATCTGATTATAACAAGACTGAAGCGAACACGAATTTGTGTAGCATATTAATCACACATTTTTAGGGGGGCTAGGCAAAAGTTTAGGGGGGCTGAAGCCCTCCTAAAAAGGGCCTAGTGACGCCCCTGCCCTATAATAGCCTAGTTTTCACATTCATTCCCTGTGGAGTCTTGTTTAGTGTTTGTACTGCAATTCTGAGCGTTCTGTCTGTTATTCCTGTGTTCTTGGTTTTGATCTCTGCCTGTCCTTGGATTTTCATTTTTGCCCGTGCCCCTGTGCTCATGTGCCCCTGTGCCCCTGTTAGTGTTTGGGCTGATTACCCTGTGTTTATGATCTCTTGCCTGCTTTCTGGATTACGTCTTTGGATCAATAAAACTGCATTTAGATCCACAAACGTCATGTCTCAGTGCAGTATGTGACAAAAACGTTTAAATATGTCATTTTGGTGATCAAATGTGAGTTTTAAGGGATAAAAAAATGACTACAGGTGGACTTTAAAACATCCACCCTGTTAAAGGGACAGTTCACCCAAAAATTACAGTTCTGTCATCAATTACTCACTCTCAAGTTGTTCTTTCTTCTGCTGAACACAAAAGAAGATAATATTTTGAAGAAATTTGTAATCAAACAGTTGATGGACCCCATTAACCTCCATAGTATATATATATTTTCCATACTCTGGAAGGAAACGGAAACTGTTTGGTTACAGAAATTCTTCAAAATATCATCTTTTGTGTTTATTAGAATAAAATAAATAAATTAAGCTTTGGGTCAACTTGAGGGAAGAGTAAATAATGACTTTTTGAATGAATTTTTCTGGGTTAACAACACACTGCATTGTAAAAATGTCATGAAAATATTTAATCAAATGTGAGAAATCTTTTATGACTGATTGACATTTTCTCCCTCTGACAATACTGAAAAATTATTTAGTTGAAATTTGAACAAACTGTAGGACTGACCCATGTACATTAATATTCAATTAATACCAGTAGGTCTTTATTAATTACTTGTCTTGTTTACTTCCCTCACAGGATGACGCTCTGTGTCAAACTCTCCTGACAGTCTAGAGACAAATCTGAATCAACAACATCCTAATCGTGACCCGATACTTGGGAGCGCTTTGAAGCAGCCAATCTTTGTTCACTGTAGTCGCTGTTAATGTTTTTTATTTAGTCAGGGTCCTCTGTTACATTGGCGTCTCTGGGGCTCATAGCAGCATCTGGTTCCCCGAGGGGAACGAGACGAGAACAGCGATTCTCCTGGGCCCTCGAACCGACACAACACTGACACTATCACTGTAAACCGTCCTATCTGGAATCAAGAGGGACGTGGGAGAAAATATGGGCCATATCCAAAAATACTGGGATTGATAAGGTGTTGGGAAAATTTGCCATGCTTGGTGAAGAGAAAGATATTTTTGGTAACACTTTACAATAAGGTTCATTAGTTAACTACTTTAGTTAGCATGAACTAATAATGAACTGCTTCTGCATTTATTAATCTTTGTTAATGTTAATGTCAACATTTACTAATACTTTATTAAAATCTTATTAACATTAGTTAATGCATGAACAAACAATGAACAGCTGCATTTTTATTAACTAACATTAACAAAGATTAATAAATACAGTAAAAAATGTATTGCTGTTCATGTTAGTCAATACATTAATGTTAACTAATGAACCTTACTGTAAAGTGTTACAAGATATTGTTGGTGTAATTTATTAACATTAATTAATGGATTAGCTAACATGAAGTAACAATGAGCTATATAACTTACAGCATTGATTAATCTTTGTTAATGTTAGTTAATAAAAACACTCTTCATTGTTAGTTCGCAGTGCATTCACTGATGTTAACGGATGGAACTTTTAATTAAAAAAAAATTTGTAAATGTTGAAGATTAACAAATGCTGCAGAAGTATCAGAGTGCATTCATATATATAGTGTTGTAACTCATGTTAACAAATAAAACACTTTATGTAACACTTTACAATAAGGTTCATTAGTTAACATTAACTAACATGGACTAACAATGAGCATTACATTTGTTACTGTATTTGTTAATCTTTGTTAATGTTAGTTAATAAAAAATAAAGCTGTTTATTGTTTGTTAATGTTAGTTCGCAGTGCATTAACTAATGTTTTATTAGTAAATGTTGAAATTAACATTAACAAAGATTAATAAATGCTGTATAAATGCAGTTCATTATTAGCTCATGCAACATTAACTAAAGTTAACTAATGAACCATATTGTAAAGTGTTCCCATAAAGCCTATTTGTGAAATTTTAATTGCAATTTTCATTCAAATGAAACCATTGAAATGTGCAGTTTTTAATTTTCTCGTATTTGGATCTCCTGAATGTGAAAAGGCTAATTGTTTACATCTGTGTGCAAAAATATGTCTTTTACCCTAAAACCCTAAAAGACATACTACCTAAGCTCTATACTGAGTTGATATCACATCAGTTTATGGATTTAAATTCATAATTGGCGATGTGTGCGCATAAAAGGTACATAAAAAGTTGTTACATGGCAGTTTGGGTACACAATTTTCTCTCAGCCTCTTTGTAAGCGACTCCTGTGCCAGGCACCATGGAATGTAAGTAGCTGTTAATTTAATATGCAAATCACTTTGTTGTCAGTCTGAATGCATTTTCTAATTAAAAATGTGCCATCAATGTGAGTAAAAAGGATTGGGGGCTGGGGGCACGCAGAAGAAGAGAGGACGTGATCAAGGTCTGCTGTAATGAGATATTACAGGCAAATCAGGCCTTAAAGAGAGAGTTCAGTTCAACATGGTGATCGGACTCTGTTAACAGGAACGGAAACTGGCGAGCAGTGCATCATGGGTAATATAAAGGGCTTATGTTGCGTCTAATGTTGTGCCTGTGGAAGCCAGCGCCAGTTTTGGACTCGAACCTGAGTAAACAGATATAAAAGCAGATAGTGTAGTTGAGCAAAGGCCATTGGAGATTTGTGTCCCATTTATATTTAGTCTTTTTTCTCTCCAAACAACTGGTTTGCTTTTAGTGAAGACAAAAAAAAGATTTGAAATAACATCTGTGAATGCCATTCACAAACGTCACAAGGCAAACCCAGTATGGGAACGCCCGTTAGTGGCATAACCACCAGCCACTTTAAAGTCCTCATGAAATCAAAATGTACGTTTTTTTTTAGCTTTTAGTATGAATATGTTAACACTAAAGTTAGGCCTATCTATAAGCTAGTTTGCTCCAAAAGAATGACAAAATTCACATTTAGAAGATATAAGCATTCAAAACTTACAGTCTCTCACTTCCGCCAAATATGGATAAACGATTTTGATGACATCACTCTGCACTTTTCAGATTTTCTGTCATCAGAAGCTCCGCCCCCTACATTATAAATAGAAACTGAAGCTGAATTAACACTTTCTTTTAATAAAGCAAACTCAGGAACAGTCAAACGGGTGAGACAGCGTTTATAACACAAACAATACCGGACCATGAACTGAATGCAGGAACTTAAATACACAGTGATGATGATGATTACAAATGATAGTCAGCTGTGAGGAAGGTGATCATCAGTGTCCATGGTTACATATTGGTGGTGGGAAACAGACAGGGAAACACAGGTGATGAATGAAAACAACTGAAAGTCTATGAACTGAACATAATGGTGACAGGGATAGGGAACGTAAATATGCTTTCCATGAAGTCTGGTTTCACGTTAGTGTCTTTTGAACCGCCACAGCTCCGACACACAGAGCGGATCATGTGATCGAGTCGCTCAGAACAGAAAACATATCAGACCCATTTGAGTTCTGCACAGAATACTATATTTTAAAGCGATATGGAGGAGATAATGAGAAACCATAGACAGTAAAAGAAATGGACACAGCGACCAAACTGAGCTTGACGACGTAGATGTCACGTGAGCAACCTGTATGTCTTCTAGTAGCTGTGCCGAGAGAAATCTGAATAAATCCCTTCCGAATCTCGCAAAAAGATATTTAGCACTCTTTAATGTCCAGGTACATGAAAGTCAATGAAAGTCAATGCTTTTTCTTTGTTCAATGTGTACAGTTCATGAGTGTTGAAGCTCTAAATTTTTTAGCTCTCAAAGTGCACCAGATTGATGCATTTAACCTTAAAATGTAAAAAAAATTCTTGCGGGGGAGCATGCCCTCCTAGAGGAACAGAGGTCCACCCAACATAATTTTACAAAATCCTATAGGAAAGAACGATCATCTATGAACTTTACTCCAGCCTTGTACAACAAATTCCCTTTAAGTCAATAAAACTGTTAATGCCAAATTAAAATGTCTTTGGACAAACTACATTTGGCCTTAAAGGTGCTGGTCATATTAGTAAAAATGTCCATTCTCTATTGTCAATTGTGCAGCGATGTACTGTATGAAGAAGAACAACTCAAACTAAGTCACTTTCAAAAGTTTTTTTTTTTTTTTGTGTGAAAATAACAATAGTTTTGTTTTTTTCTAAAGTAAAACACACAATGAACAAAAATTTCACAAGCAGTGGTTATAGTGTATAAAGTTCTAAATATGGATATTTTTCTTACAAAGACGCATCACTTTGCTTCAGAAGGCCTTTATTAACCCCCTGGAGTCGTATGATTACTTTTATGATGGATGGATGCACTTTTTTAGTATTTAAAATTCAAGTTGCGACAGTTTTACTGCAGTAAATGGTGGTATCTAAAGGGGTGAAAACAACAAAAGGGAAGTTTTTAATGTAAAACACACAATGCACAAAGATTTGTCAACTTTCACATGCAATATTTAGGTGGAAACAAATGTGAGGTAGACCTCCGCCCCACCCGCAAGTCATGCAATGGAGATAAAGATAGGAGAGGCGTGTGGGAGAGTGTTTGTGTTGGGGGTGGGGTGTCAACTCAAGCAGGCTTCCATGTAGCTAATTTATTTACAGATTTAATTAGACCGATTGAGCCCTCACAGTTCTGAGAGAGTGACTGAAAAGCAAGAGAGAGAGAGAGAGAGAGAGAAATGTTGCCAGCGCTACACTACTTTAATTACTCTCTCCCGCACCAGATCCCCTCTCACTGACGTCTGGGGAAAAGCTTAATTAAAATCCTCATTATTTTACTTTTAATTAGTTCCCCCCTCTTTTGTTTCCTTTCACCATATGGCCATGTTCCGTGGTCAAATTAACGTAATTGAGCTAATTAAGCCGATCGCCTTAATTATTCAAAGCGCTCTGATTGGACGAGGAGCTGGGGTTTTTTTTCTCCTTCTCTGACATCTTCTGCTCTGGGAAGTTCACAGTTGTCAGGTCTGTCTCTCTGTCGCAGAGGCCCTACTGATTCACTGCACAAGTGGCTCATTACTAGCTAACGCTGAGGAGACATGTTCTAGAAAGCGATCTGATGGAGACCTGAGGGACAACCGACCGCACCCTCCTGTGATATGACAGTCTAATGAGTTGATGTTACATGTAGGATCACCAAGCACGAAGTGTTGTTTTGTCAAAACGTCGAGACTCGTCGAGATAGAGACTGTGAGGGTACGTTTACACGACAAGGATTGCCTCTTTTCAGCGCTGCGCTCGTTGTCTTTTGTCTTCCGGTCTGTATTTTCCACAGCGATCTTGCGTATTTATGAATGAACGGCTTGTTTTCAAATCTTCCCGGTCCACTGACATTTGTTAAGACATCTGCTTTAAACATTACAATCCTTATGATAACTTTCGTTAACTTTACATAAAGTAAATCCACTTCAAAAGCTAATTACTCCTGGACAGCGATGCCATAGAGATATACAGAGCGACCGCAAAGACGGAAGTTCAAAGACAATATTCTAAAGATGGCGGCGCCTCGTTTCTCTGGTGCATAAGGCCTATAGATTGAACATGTAATGCGCATGTGCTTGAAGAATCTCTGCTGAAGATGATGTGTTTTTGTCGTTTACACAGAGACCGTTTTCAAAAACTTGCACTTTAAAACCTTTTTTCAAAGTTTGCATTTTGAAACCGCAAAAAAAGCATAAAAAGTTTTAAAGTGTCGTGTAAACAGCCCCTGAAACGACTATCGAATTAATTTAAACTATTCATTTAAACATTTATGCATTTAAACTATACTATTTAAAGTATGTGCATTTAATTGACATTTGTAGTTACACTGTTATAACTACAAATGTTCCACTTGAACTAGACTCACATAGACTGTTACCAGAAGCCAGTGATTGTAGTTTATAACGTTATAAATATGGATATTTTACCTATAAAAACGCATGTCTTCACTTCAGAAGGCCTTTATTAACCCGATGGAGTCGTATGGATTACTGTTATGATGGATGGATGCGTTTTATGGGCTTTCAAATCTAAGGTACCATTCATTCCCATTATAAAGCTTGGAAGAGCCAGGATATGGGCTTAGACCAGAGTGGCGTAAGTGGCATTTTGGGGCGATTATGAGTCTTAAAATCAAAATAAAGGTCTCAATGAGCTCTATCCAATGGTGCCAAAAAGACATATCTGAGATCAAACTGTATTGAATAAAGCAACAAAACAATAAAGTCCTGACACAGACGTGAGAGTAATGTTCAGAGCCAGAGGGGCGTAAGTGTAGTTGGTGCCCTAAAACAGCATTCAAAATGGCTGACACAACTGCAGACATGGAACATGAGGCAGAAAAGATTTTGATGAATATTATGAAACAAACTGATGAATCCTATATTGAAGAAGTTAAAGATGAGTTGTTTTTGAATGCATTTCCTCACAAGAGGGATGACAGTAAGACATAATCATGCCTTGAGAGCCTTACCTTGTTAGCCTAGCCTAGCATGGCTAATGTTAATCCCATTGTTTTGGTCTGATCTGGCTAACTGTGCCTGCTAACTAGCCTAGTGTTCTGACATAGAATATTCTTTTGAACTTTCTCATAATCTACTTTACCCTAGCCTTGAACTAATAGATTCAGGGCACTCATGTAGGATATTATATTAATAAATATTAATGTGTTAATCGTTAAGGGACACATAGCCACATGAGGAAGAGAGATCAACTTGAGGGACACATGGAGACAGCACATGATGGAGGAAGTGAGTTCTGACTTGCATGGAAAATAAGTTTTAACATTCACCTTATCTAATCCTTACCCTGAATTATTAGTATCAGATTCAGGGCATTCATGTAGGATATTAATCAATATTAATGATATAATTTAGGGACACAGCACGAGATGAGGGAGAGAGATGAGGGACACATGGAGACAGCAGAAGATGAAGGAAGAGGGACAGACAGGGAGACAGATCATGCAATTGATGAGGGACACATGGAGACAGAAGAAGATCGAGGGACTGAGACAGTAGACATTGAGCCTGTTCAGGAGGGAGGGGTTGAAAGTGTCCAGGAAGAGGATGCCAACACAACACAAAGAGGAAGAAAAAGACAGAGAGATGTTGAAAATTGGAAAAGAAACCAATGTTCAGGTAAAAGGTAATTCTGGCCAGAAAAAGAAATTCTGGCCAAAGCTACATTAAAGGAACCGTATGTAAGAAATGTATTTCAATTCATCATAAAATGGCCCTGATATGTCACTAGACATTAAAGTCCCTGTAAAGGCAATTTAAAAAAAAATGTTACGACATTATAAATGTTAGAAATGTATTGCTAACACATTTTACAAAGACTGTGAACTGTGAAGTACTGAATTGTGGAGTTAGACCAGTGCTTCTCAATTATTTTCTGTTACGCCCCCCCTAGAAAGAAGTAAACATTTTGCGCCCCCCAACTCTCCACCGCGACTGTAAATGGTATCATTTTTTCTATAAAGTTGTTATAAGTACACCTCTGCATTACATTGTATCCTTATTAACATTAAAGAAAACGAAGAAAAAAAAGAAATATAGATCAACTTACAACAAAGAATACCTTTATTAACATTGTTTTTTATTCAGTAACAGAAAAGACTTAGAGTGTTTTTTTTTTTTTTTGCACTGAGCAATTTGGTATCCCACCTTATATGACAGTGCTCGCTGGTTTACACCGCGAGCAGGAGCGTCGCGCAAGGGCCGATTCACATATAGCGCCTAAACGCGTAGACAACGCTAGGCGCGCCGCGTTCTCATTTTACCAAAGCACTAGGGCGGTTGCGCTCCGGAGGCGTCTGTCGTTGCTAAGCTTGTTGTTGTTAAGGTTCTTGTCACGTGACCTACGGTGCGCTTGCGGCATTCTGAAAAGTCGAGATGTTTTTATCTCGATGCGGCGCGGACGCGCTTGGAAAAAACGAGCGCGTCGCACCGCGACCACGTCGCTTCCATTATGAGCGCGCATACCGCGCGCCTACATTTGAAATAACTAACTTGAGCGCGCAAAAGACGCGATATGTGAATCGGCCCTAAAGCAGCAGTGCAGCGGGGGTTTCGGCGGCGAGTCTATTTTTGCTGCACTGCTCACGCTCAATTAAAGTGAAAGCACACTTTTGATGGACAAAATTTATATGATTTCACACAAAAAGTGTCTAAAGCGCACAGAATTTGCATGTCTGGTGTGTTTTAACAAGAACTGCAGTATGTCAGAAAAGAAAATGAAGACTCAAATTTTATAGAAAATGTACCCACCCATTAAACTTGTTTAATTATTTATTCAGTTTGGGCTTTGAACAAACTTCAAGTCTATCAAGTTTATGACCAACTTCTAAAAACAAATTTAACAAAAGTCTTTGTAAAGAAATGCTTGCTTATATGTCGCCTGGGCGCCGCTGTTGTGACGCTGTACAAACGCTTCCAGTAGTTGCGCTGACGCGCTGCTCACGCGCTGCTCACGCGCCACTCATGCTTGCGGAGTGAAACGGCCGTTACGTTTGTCTCATTATCTTCGTCTCTCTCCGCCTTTCTTTTCATCCCTGTTATTTTTTTTAAATGGTGTCTCTTAAGGGTTTGTTATCTGCACTTCATATCTCCTGTGTGCTCTTTAGGTGAAAAAAAAACCTACTTCCTGCGGCAAAAAAAAATATTACCCGGGATCGCGCGCGCCCCCCCTGGCATCGCTCAGAGCCCCCCCAGGGGGGCGCGCCCCACTATTTGAGAAGCACTGAGTTAGACCGTTAAACAGTTTTTCACCATTGCAATTTTCCGGATTTTCTGGGCGGGGCTAAAAGGGGGCTCGATGACGCACTGGAGCCCCTGAGCTCCTGGACACGCCCCTACTTGATGACGCACTGGAGCCACACTAGAGCAAATTCACATCAGTTTGCCGATCAATCGCGTCGGTCTATTAGATACTCGCCTACAGTTTGCTAGCTAGCTATGCCTTCATCACGGAAATGCGTACTACCTGGATGCCATCACGTACAAAACAGATCGGTGTCCTTATTTACATTTCCGAAAAACGATCACATCAAGAAGAGGTGTATTAATTTTGTGAAGAGCCACCTTGATGGAGAGATGAGGATCACCGACAAAACCCGCATCTGTAGTGATCATTTTACACGGGATAGTTTTATAAATGTTCGTCGGAGACAACTGGGATTCACTGATAATCCGCTGTTACTGGTGAATGTGGCCGAACGGGCCGAACCGAATATCTCCCCCCTTTATCCTCCCGTCGCGCCGACAACTGGTGCCATCATCGGCAGTGCGTGCCCACCAATGAGTGTAAGTTGCCTTGTGTGCTTATGTTATAATTATAATTGGTAGTCGGAGTCCACACAGTAACACTACTAAAGCATCCATTTCGGCTGTAGCGGTGACAGAGTTGAGTGTGGCGAAGGCAGCTTTCCCGCGAGTGGGCGTGGTTTCAGCGCAGCCAGCGGACACGCCCCCAGCGTTTGAGAGCAGAGACTACTGCTAATTTTTTCAAGATTTTAAAAGCTTATTTTATGTACTTGCCGGCTTTTTTTATCATTCAAATTTGGCTGGGTGACTAATAACACATTTGTCTGTGGTGTGACAAACTCAGAACACATACTTCATTTTGACTTTACAGGGACTTTAAGAAATCAAGTTCATTTCAAATACTTATATCACTGACAACAGTAGTCCGGCCAGGATATTGTCATTTAAAAAGTGAAGTTGCAGCCCACAACTGATGTTGATGTTGTCATGTTGTGTTTTGGTCTGATGCTCCACCCTCCACCGATCTACCCAGACCTGCCAACCCGTACGCATTTTGACCTCTAAGTACGCTGGTACGATTTGTCACTCTAAACTACGCAAAAACCTGGTGACGCGCCTCTGTTCACGCGCAGTCCTCAAATCAAGCAACCGTAAAAGAAGAAGAGTTCGACCAATCATAGCGCTGGGTTCATTCCCCACATAGCAAGTGCGGATGATTGACAGATGCGTAAGGCCTATCATGAAAAAGAGACTAAAAATCGACAGCAATAAAAGATCCTGCTCTATCCCCCTTCAGCTCCCGCGGCCCGCCGTCTGACTGAGTCCATAAGCGAGGACAGTAGGCTACAGTAGTCACAGTACTTCTAACTCCTGAAGGTAAACGCGCTGGGGTGAATGTGGAAAGTTTAAATATTGTATTGAGTTAATTATCTGGATTTGATAATCACAATCGTGCAATTGCATGGATTATCTTAAAATACTCCGTCAGACCACTCAGATAAGAGGAACACATCATTCTGCCATACAAATGATAAAATGCTTAAGTAATGCTGAACAATAACTCTAAATGAAATTAAAATCGCTATGGCAGGCTTAGTGATTATGAAAGTTCTGTGATTTGTGGATTAACGTTAATTTACTGATAAGCGCGTGTCTGGAGAAACAGGCGTTTATTTATCATTCTCAGTGTTGCGAAACGTAGCCTGCATGTGTTACGTTATTGTGTTAATAATAATAACTAAAGTACCTAATTATGTTACATGTTTATTCTGTATGAAATCTAGCGCGTTAATTACTTAGTTATGGTTCAAAAAGTGCCGTTGTGTATCAGTTGCTGCGTGAGCTCTCTCTCACAAACACAGACCGCGCACGCACAGAGAGAAGATTAGTGTAAAATGAAAATTTTCAGACAAAGTCTGAAATAAAACAAGGGTTTGTATAGGAGATGCCTTTGAAAGATAGAGACGGCTGAAAACGGCGAAGACTTTAAAGACTATCTGGCAACCTCGAGTCAGGGGGAGGGGGGGATACACCGCTCTACAGTAATTTGAAAGTGATTGCAGTACCAGTTTTGGCCACAATCTTACATACGGCTCCTTTAATTCACAAGGCATTCATGTCCCAGGAAGGAAGGTGAGGGAGAAGAACTGTGCCTCTTGTCGTTACAAATGCAATCAGAACTTCCCAGAGCCAGTCAGGGAAAGTATATTTCAACATTATTAGGAGATGGGATTGACTTCATTGTCAATCACGTTATCAAAAGAGGGGAAAGAAAGAGTGAAAAAATCTCAAGAAGAACTCATTTGTTTGAGTATTATCTAACCTTTAAGGGAAGACAGGGTATGCAAAGACTTATTTTTGAAGACCCTTGATGTGTCTGAGAAATTTGCGAGGTCTGCAGACGACCATCCGTCTAGTGAATTGGGAATTTCCCCTCCAAGCAAGAAATGGCCACATGCACCTCAAAAAAAAAGAAGTGCCTGAGAGTAGCAAAGACAAAATACGAGAGCATATCAAGTCTTTCCCAAAACTTGAATCCCACTACTCCAGGAAAGATACAAACAAGCTCTACTTGGAAGGATCTCTGAATGTGCCAAGAATGTATGCGCTGTATAAAGAGAAATGCGAAAGTCTTTATAAAATGGTGTTTGACACTGAGTTCAATCAAGCTTTCCACACTCCAAAGGAAGACGCGTGCAAATACTGTGAATGGTACCAACGTTTAGAAGACAGTGAGAAGGAAAGTCAGGGATAAGGATAAGGATAAGGATGACTTTGATGCCCTCCAGTTAAGAAAAAAACAAGCCAGAGAACATAAAGATAATGACAAAAAGAAAGCAAAGGAACAGGAGTCATACAAGGCTGTCACTTTTGACCTGGAGCAACGTTAGTAGCCTGTTCTCACGCAAGTTAAGTACTTACAACCTCACTGTATATGAAATGGACAGTAAAGATGTTGAGTGTTACATGTGGCATGAGGGGGAAGGCGGCCGAGGATCATCAGAGATCAGCACTTGTGTTTACTCGTACCTTTCACAACTTGATCCTGAAGTCAAACAGTTGCAGTTCTTTATTCAGATACTGGACAGAATAGAAATGCTGCTTTTAGCACAATGTGCCTGCATGCAGTCAGCACATCGCCCTTCTCCACTATTGACCATAAGTACGTGGGGTCTGGTCACAGCCCATGGAGTGTGACAGCGTGCATGCGAGGAGAAAGGTCCAATCTGCTCCCCTGGGTGGGGTTTCACCAGCCGTTCGTAAGTTCGTTCCTAAATTGTAACGTAAAGTCCACACTAGAGGCTTAGTAACTACTAGCTAGTTTGTAACTAACTCTGTACTTTATTCCGTTGGACCATTTGTTCGTAAGACAGAACGTAGCTAGTAGGTCAAAACTCTCCGTAAAGTAATACGTAGTCGCATAATATGACGTTTAGCCTCGATGATCCAATAGCAATAAGTTTCCATTAAATAAGATACATAAGTGTTTTTATATGTAAGTAACATTCAGAAACTGTATTTGAAATTAAATGAATAAGGATCAATAAATAAATGAAGAGTTCAGATGCAAAAGCCTCTAAGTGCCATTCGAAATTTTCTTCTAGAATGATCATTTTTATCAAGCTTGTATATTTAAGTTCAGTAATTTCACTTAAATGGCAATGAAGAATACCTATTAATTGTCATTTAAGTGAAATTACTGAACTTAAATATACAAGCTTGATAAAAATTATCATTCTAGAAGAAAATTTCAAATGGAACTCTTCAAATATTGATACAAAAAACAAAAGAAATTACGTTTATTGATTGACTGATATTTGACATGCACAACATGGACCGATGCACACAGCGGTGCTGTTTAGGACGGGTTCGTGTTAAAGAGCCGCTAACAAAGTAATCTTTTCACATAATGTTCTCTCTCTTAAAATGTAAGCGAGTGTACATGTCAGCATTATCATATATGTCGAAAGAATTGAAGTCTGTCGGGTAAAAGAAGAGCTTATTGATGCAGTTCAGTCTGTCTGATATTTTATTCCAACCGTTACCCCTGATCGGAGGCTGACATAAATATTTAGTTGGAGAGTTACGTTTAAACTAAGTTTAATGGTGCAACGTGCAACTTTAGTAGTGCGTACTACTTAGTGCCCATTTACGTAAAAACTAGGCTAAGTTGTAACTTACGTAACTTACGGTTGGTGCAACCGGTCCCTGATGGCTACTACACACTTGTGAGAGTGGCAAGAAAGAATAAACTTGAATAAACATGGACACAAGGCTCCTGGACTTCAAGTCTTTCTCCAATCACGTACTCAAAAACAAAACCAAAGATGAGGAGGGAAAAGCAGTGCATTGGCAGAAGATTAAATGGTTTCGCTACACAAAAGAAGAACCCAGAACAATCTTCTTCAAGAATGATTTCACCAACCCTTTCACCAAGTATGATTTCACCGAAGGTGGCAAAGCCGGCAACCAGGGGCATCAGAAGCACCCATTCCGTGTCCAAACCAAGTTCAATGTATGAAACTTGGGAGTATTCCTCACATATACGCAGAGTTCTACAATGCTCTGACAGAACTAAACAAACAAGTGAACAGAAAAGCAAATAAGACGCGACACGATTCTTCTGGATACGTCCAGTGACTGCGGTGAATTGTGCTGCTGGCAACAAGGGGAAGACCTTGTGACAGCCTGGAGAGACAGCTGACAGGAGGAAATAGACCCCAATGGGGCTGGTAAGGGTTAGCTACCCTTGTCGGCAGTATCCAGCTTCGTGTTTACAGGATGCTGGAGACACCCGCCCAAGGCTTCTAAGAAATTAAAGAGAAAAATACCCCTAGAGTCTGCGAGAGCGGGGGCGGAAGATGACTCGATGTTGGACAACATGGTTAACGACTTAGGAATGGAAACGGATATGAGTATGGAGAGTAAGACTAGTTCAAGATCTGCAGTTAGTAAAGTCATTGAACTCCAAGTTTGTGTCTGTGGCTGGAGCAAGGCGACAACGGTCAGGGGTTTGAAGGTTCATCAAGGGAAAATGAAATGCTTGAGGGAGAAGGGACAAGGGCCTCGCATTGATCAGTAGTTCTTACGAAGTCAGTCAAGTCAGTCGAATGAAATCCAGCGACAGGAAGCAAACCACAGCTCGCAGGATATCAGCACCCCTGTCATAGAGGAAAGGAGGGCTTGCACAGTTAGTGATGAACATATTCATACTTGTGAAACCGGTCAGACTAACCAGCATAAGAGAGAAAAGAATCTCAACGGGCATAGGCCTGGAGTTAGATGGCCAAGAGCTTGTGAGAAAACTGCATGGGATACGGTAAACACAGATCTATGATTTGCATTGGAAAGATTAACTGGTACAGTTGAAAAGAAGCTGGATAAATTTGGGGACATCATTTACGCATATGGAAGTGAGAGGTTTGGTGTGGAAAAAAGGAAGGAAAAAGTACAAACTGCTCCTGGAATATCTAGACGGCAGCAGAAAATTGAAGGGTTAGTTAAAGAAAGGAGACAGCTGAGGAAGCAATGGAAAAGAGCAGAACAAAGTCAGAAGGAGGGACTCAATCTCTTACAAAGGGACATAAAAGATAAGCTGGCAACATTACGCAGAGCTGAGCGTCTACGGAAACGCTACAAAAAGAAGGAACGTGCGAGGGCTAATTTCTATAAAGACCCATTCAAATTCGTAAAGAAGTTATTCACCAGTGAGAAGAATGGCACTTTAAAAGCATCTAGAGTTGAGCTAGAGAGATATTTGGAGGAAACGCATACAGATGCAAAAAGGCATGAGCATATGTCAATTCCATCAGACATACCACCTATCAACCCACCAGAATACCAAATGGAGGTCTGTGCACCTAAGTGGAAAGAGGTAGAGCAGGCTGTGAGAAAGGCAAGGGCTTCATCATCTCCAGGGCCTAATGGAGTTCCGTACAGAGTGTACAAGAGTGCTTCAGGAGTTCTGCGAATTCTGTGGAAATTGTTAAAAGTGGCATGGGAAAAACAGGTTGTACCTAGAGCATGGCGCAGAGCAGGTGGAGTCTTTATACCTAAAGAAAAAGATGCCACAAGCATCAGTCAGTTTCGTCCTATTTCACTATTAAACGTTGAAGGTAAGATTTTCTTCAGCATTATTGCCCAGAGATTGTCCACCTACCTATTAAAGAATGGCTTCATTGACACTTCAGTTCAAAAAGCGGGCATTCCAGGGTTCTCAGGATGTTTAGAACACATCAATGTTATCTGGCAACGAATTCAGTCAGCAAAAAAGGAGAGGAAGGAGCTCCATGTAATATTCCTGGATTTGGCCAATGCATATGGTTCAGTGCCACATGAGCTTCTTTGGGCAGCATTTGATTTTTTCAGAGTACCAATGTCAATAACAAATTTAGTGAAAGCCTATTTTGGAGATTTGCAATTTAGTTTCTCAACTCCAAAATTCAGCACTGCATGGCAATGCTTAGAGGTTGGATTAATGGCAGGATGCACAATTTCTCCACTGGCTTTTACCATGGCAATGGAAGTAATCATTAGGGCATCAAGATGGGTAGTAGGAGGAGAGCGCTTGGCTTCTGGGATGCGTCTACCACCAATCAGAGCATACATGGACGACATGACAACCATGACTACAACAGTAGCCTGCACTAATCGGTTATTGGGGAAGTTAACAGATAATATTGAATGGGCACGAATGCAATTTAAGCCCTCTAAATCAAGGAGCATCTCCATAGTTAAAGGAAAGGTAGTAGATAAAACATTCTTCATTAATGGTGAGGCAATACCAACAGTTTCTGAGAAGCCAGTGAAAAGTCTTGGGAGATGGTACGATGGAGATCTAAAGGACACAGTTTGAGTGGGAGAAGTTAGACGACAAGCAGTGGAAGGGTTGAAGAGCATAAACAGCTGTGCTCTACCAGGCAAACTAAAACTCTGGTGCTTTCAGTTTGGTCTACTGCCAAGGTTGCTGTGGCCACTGACTGTGTACGAGGTTTCTTTGACAACAGTGGATTACATTTACATTACATTTAGTCATTTAGCAGACGCTTTTATCCAAAGCGACTTACAACTGAGGACTAAACCAAGCGAGTCATCGTGAAGAGGCAGAAACAACGCAAGAAGTGCTCAAAATACAAAGTTCAGACATAGCTCAGAGTAGCATAAGCCAGGCAAGCGAGGATTTAAAGGAAAAGGGAAGGTTTTTTTATTTTATTTTATTTTTTATGTTAACTGCTCCCGGAAGAGATGAGTTTTCAGTTGTCTTTTGAATGCTGTCAAGGATTCTGCATTCCGGATGAGGGTGGGGAGATCATTCCACCATCATGGAACCGTGAATGAGAATGTTCTGGAGAGTGATTTTGTGCCCCGCTGTGACGGTACCACAAGCCGCCGCTCATTGACCGATCGTAGGCTTCTGGTAGGGATGTAGACTTGAAGTAGTGAGTGGAAGTAGGAGGGAGCTGAACCAGTGGTCAATCTGTAAGCAAGCGTCAACACCTTGAACTTGATGCGAGCAGCGAGTGGTAGCCAGTGCAGAGAGATGAACAGAGGAGTGACGTGGGCCCTTTTGGGCTCGTTGAAGACAAGACGGGCTGCAGCATTCTGGATCATTTGTAGAGGTTTAGTTGCACATGATGGAAGTCCAGCCAGAAGAGCATTGCAGTAATCAAGCCTAGAAATGACCAGGGCCTGGACGAGAAGTTGTGTTGCATGCTCAGTTAGGAAAGGCCTGATCTTCCTGATGTTGTGCATAGCAAACCTGCATGATCGAGCTGTCTTTGTAATGTGGATAAGCTGGAAGCGTTAATAAGTTCATACATCAGGAAATGGTTGGGAGTTCCACGCTGCCTCAGCAGAGTGGGACTTTATAGTAAAGGAATATTGCAGCTGCCAGTCTCTGCTTTAACCGAGGAGTTTAAGTGTGCCAAGGTCAGACTGGAAATGACATTAGTAGAGTCACGTGACAAATGTGTAAGGGAGGCAGCCCCTGTGTTAAAAACTGGTAGAAAGTGGTCAGCAAAGAAATCTGTAGTAGAGGCAAAGGCTGACCTTCAAATAGGGGATATCGTGGGACAGGTACAGCATGGAAGAGGGGGTTTTGGGCTCAGTTTAGCTCCTCCTAAATGGCACAAGGCAGGCCCAGCTCAAAGGAGGAAGCTGGTAGTCAACGAGGTGCGAAAGCAGGAGGAGAGGATGAGGAGTATAAAGGCCATTTCCCAGGCCAAGCAGGGAGAGTGGATGAGATGGGAGAGTGTGGAACAACGCAAAATGGGCTGGCAAGACCTTTGGTCAATGGAAGAGAGTAGGATCAGTTTCCTTATTAGGTCAACATATGATGTTCTCCCATCACCGCAGAACCTAAACCTCTGGGTAGGAGAGGATCCCTCTTGTCCTTTGTGTTCATCACCTGCCACGTTAAGGCACATTTTGACAGGATGTAAGGTGGCTCTTAGCCAAGGTCGGTTTACTTGGCGCCATGACCAAGTACTGAGATGTTTGGCTTTAGCATTGGAAGGCAAGCGTAGTATGACCAATAAGTTGCCGCATGTTCTAGCAAAACATTACACGCAGAAGACAACATTCCTCCGCCCAGGCGAGCAACCACCAAGAAAAGGTGTTAACACCAATTCTCGGCCAGGACAACTGGAAGCTGCTAGGGACTGGAAGATGCTGGCTGATCTTGATCAACGGCTTATTTTTCCACCTGAGATTGCCACCACTAACCTACGACCAGACATTGTTTTGTGGTCTGGATCAGCACGCATTGTTCAACTGATAGAGTTGACCGTGCCATGGGAGGATGCTGTAGATGAGGCATATGAGAGGAAGAAACTGCGGTATGCTCATTTGGCCACTGAAGCAGAACAGCGAGGATGGAGAGTCCAGGTTTATCCAGTGGAAGTGGGTTGTCGAGGTTTTGTGGCACACTCTACAACCCGGTTCCTCAGAGACGTCGGATTCAGCGGCCAAGAGTTGCGTCGCACAGTAAAGAACTTATCTGAAGCAGCAGAAAGGAGCAGCAACTGGCTGTGGTTGAGACGGAAAGATTCTAGCTGGCAAGGTACAGGCCGCCACGCTACGGTTTCGTAGAATTCTTAAAAAACTTGAAGAGTCTGTTGGTTTATTTGGATAGGTTGTATAGTATAGGTTGTATAGTATACTATACAATTTGTATACGTTGTATAGTATAGAATGACGGGTGGTTGGGCAGATATTATGTTTTGCGGTAGGTGGTATGCCATACGGAACCGTTGCCACTGTAACTGCTTTAACGCACCAGTGGGGCTCGACAGCCTTAGTCAATTGGGTTGGCGCGTATGGTTGGGTTGCGGAGAGATAGTGAGATTGTGGTTAGGTCTCAGCAGCAGGAGGGATGTAGAGGTCAGTAAGCTGGGCTGAGTTGAGTGGGGGACGGAGGGGGGTGACTCTGGGACGCCAGAGTCACTGTCAAGCCCTCTTGAGGTGTCATGGGCTAGTCGACGAAACACTGAGGACGGAAGGTGCCCACTTGAAGACCCTAGAGATGTCCCCTACTCGTCTCAATCCAGACAGTTGTCGTGTTGGTCCACTAGGGAGACCACACTGTAGTTGCAGCCGTCGTGTGTGCTGACGCGCCAAGAACACTGCAGCCGTTAACGCCGGACAGAAGGGGAGTCACACCCTCATATGGAAAGAAGCGTAAATGGATGGAGAAGCATAGTTTACTGTAAAGCTACGTCTTAGTGTTGCTTATCTTGGCGAAAGCCGAGTACAAATCAGCATGAAGTTTAACATCTACTCTCGTGTAATGGAAATAATTTGGATGTGGTCAATGAATACTCACAGAGAAATTGAAATGGTTGAACAAAAAAGAAAAGTGAAACGAGTAAAAAGAACACGAGAGAACTGTCAATTGTATAGAGTATTTGAAAAAAATTAATTAATGTAACGACATAAATTGAACAACTCATTAATTGCCAATCAGAAGTGTGTTTAGCAAGTTCAGTGACTTTGATTACAGTCTGTACTGTTCAGCAGATGCCCAGAATAAAAGTGAAAAAAGAAATGAAAAGAAATTAATGAATGAGTTAAATGAAAATTAATTACTTGTTCAAGTGTTATTTATTCAATCAATTCCCCTTTTGACCAACTATTTTCTGCATTGTTCAGCAGATACGCCCAATATGTCCATAGAAGACTTGGAAATGTTTGGTGCCAAAAAGGCGTATCTGATGTTTTTGCCATATTTTTTATTTTTTTTAATGTTTTAGAACATGTTCATTGTGTTAGTATGCCATACGTGGTTTACTTAAATACTCATTCAGGCAAGTATGCCTGTGGTTGCAATGTTTGTGGTTTATTCTGTGTTTATTCGGTGATTGTGTTCGGCTGAAAGAAGTCATATTCACAGGATGGCTTGAGAGTGAGTAAATTATGGGATAGTTTTCATTTTTGGGTTAACTATCCCTTTAAAGCCATCTAATCTAAAGTGTGACACCATTATTTTTAGTGGGAGTGAGACAAAATCTAACAGGTGCAGGACTGAATACTCTTTATGTTATGCTGAGGCACATGCCTTGAGTTTGATTGCAGCTCATGTCATTTCCTTGTTTTGCAAAAGGCGTTTGCTAACAAGCGTTAGCAACTAAATGTTGCGAGGAACATTAAACATCATCAGCCGAACAGGTAATTTCACAAGTCGAAATGTTTTTCGAAAATAAAGGCTGAATGAGTTGTCGGAAGCATAACAGTGCTGGAATGAAGTCATGTGACGTGGTGTTATTCGCACATTCATGCATAGTGCTAATAAGGGGAAATTTATGTTTGCATATCCTTTTATACCGTCATTATTGATTGACAATAAACATTCATTCATTACATTCATTATCGATTAACAATAAAATATGTTTATTTGGAACTCCCTGCAACACTTCTAATCTAAAAAACGTGCTGTCTATAACCATTAACATCCTCAAATCTCTAAGGGAAATACAGTATATTGATCTAAAATAGCCCCTGAAACTAACACTGAAATCTGATTGGCTGATTATGGACGCTTGTTTCCGCCACAGAATAAAACATTTTAAAAGATAATTGAGACTTTTTATCTCACAATTGCGAGATATAAAGTCAGAATTGCGTGATATAAAGTCTCAATTGTGTTATAAAGTCAGAATTGCGTGATATAAAGTCTCAATTGTGTTATAAAGTCAGAATTGCAAGATATAAACATGCAATTCGGAGAAAAAAAACAATTCTCAGAATGTCGAGTTTATTTAAGTTTATATCTTATGTTTATATCTTGCGACTTTATATCACGCAATTCTGACTTAACATCACGCAATTCTGACTTCACGCAATTCTGACTTTACATCACGCAATTTTGACTTTACATCACGCAATTCGGACTTTATATCACGCAATTCGGACTTTACATCACGCAATTCGAACTTTATATCACGCAATTCTGACTTTACAACACGCAATTCTGACTTTATATCACGTAATTCGGACTTTATATCACGCAATTCGGACTTTATATCACGCAACTCTGACTTTATATCACGCAATTCGGACTTTATATCACTCAAATCGGACTTTACATCAAGTCAAGTCATCTTCATTTATATAGAGCTTTTAACAATGGATTGTTTCAAAGCAGCTTTACATATAAACATATAATTGAAGGTAACATAGATTGTTTTGGCTTTATAGTGATTCTTGAATAATGTTATTTCCAGCTAAAGTTAGTTTTGATTGATTCACTTCCGGCGAAATGATCATTTGGGCTGCAAAGACGACGCCGTTCTCTCTAAACAGACTTTAAACTGAACCTGTGATAAAAGCTGATGGCGTTTACAAGCGCATTAGGATTTTATTCTATAGTTATGTGCGTTTGAATTATGTGCGCAGGTTTGTAATTCCTTACAAACCATGCCTAAACAAACTACTTGTCTTGCCTATAAATTTGATACAGAATTTTGTTTTATTTTATCACTTCGGGGTAGGTACGCGAAACGAATTTTCCCACAACGCTTTATCTGTCGAGTGGGAAAGGGATCCTCCATAGGGAGAGGCAAGTTGGGACTTCAGCACTGCATTGTCATCGGGTCCAGGCGAAGCTCCTCGTCAGATCTGGATACGGCCTGGATCCGGCAGGCTGCGGGAAAACCTCGGGATAAACAAAGACACTAAAATTAGCGTAGATGCCAATCTTATGATGTAACGAGTACATCAGGATTAGTGTTCCCAGTTCCGGCTGACCTAATGCAGCCTAACATTGAATTATAGAAAGTCTATAATGTATTATGTGAACGCTAGGTCAAAGAGATGTGTTTTTAGTTTAGCTTTGAACTGACAGAGTGTGTCTGCTTCCCGGACAATGGTAGGAAGACTGTTCCAGAGTTTTGGTGCTAAATAGGAAAAGGATCTACCGCCAGCAGTCGATTTTGATATTCTAGGTATTATTACAGTTTTTTTTCAATCGCTAACAAGCGCTTACCCATACTTCAGATACTTTTTCTGAACTCTTAACACAGACTCACACCTATAAAACAATTGGCCAAATGGATAATTTTCTTCTCAAAAACACATTTTGTTAAATATATACTAACTCTTCATTTCAAAACAGAACACGTCTTTCTCTGCACACACTAACTTTACCAAAACACTGGAAATCTGACTCAAAATGAAATGATTCTGTCAAAGAATAACACTTTTTTTCACTTCACAAAGTACATGCAGTCAATCAAAGGACACCAGGTTTCAAAATACTGGCTATTGTTGACATTAGAAAAACTGCATAGACTTTTATGTTTCAGTTTAACAGCACAACATTTAGTAAAAAAGCACAAAATTACTGTATCTACTCTTTGCGATCTTCAGGGTTAGGCCACATGTTTTCATCAACATCACATCTGATATTATCCAAGGCGATGCACCTGGGATATGTGCATACGCTTGGTATGTCGGATCCACCCGTGGCAATCCTAAACTGTGATGTTTCTGCAGCCAGCATCCATGGCTTCAAGGAGGGACATCTGGTCATGTGGCTGATGTAAACCTTCCACCTCCATGCACCTGCACCTCTCACTGCATCTCTCACTGCATCTCTCAATGCACCTCTCACTGCATCTCTCACTGCACCTCTCACTGCATCTCCCACTGCTCCTGCACCTCTCACTGCACCTCTCACTGCATCTCTCACTGCTCCTGCACCTCTTACTGCATCTCTCACTGCATCTCTCACTGCTCCTGCACCTCTCACTGCAGCTCTCACTGCATCTCTCACTGCTCCTGCACCTCTCACTGCATCTCTCACTGCACCTCTCACTGCATCTCTCACTGCATCTCTCACTGCACCTCTCACTGCACCTCTCACTGTACCTCTCACTGCATCTCTCACTGCATCTCTCACTGCATCTCTCACTGCTCCTGCACCTCTCACTGCATCTCTCACTGCATCTCTCACTGCACCTCTCACTGCATCTCTCACTGCTCCTGCATCTCTCACTGCATCTCTCACTGCACCTCTCTCTGCATCTCTCACTGCACCTCTCACTGCATCTCTCACTGCTCCTGCATCTCTCACTGCATCTCTCACTGCATCTCTCACTTCTTCTGCACCTCTCACGGCATCTCTCACTGCACCTCTCACTGTACCTCTCACTGCATCTTTCACTGCATCTCTCACTGCACCTCTCACTGCATCTCTCACTGCTCCTGCATCTCTCACTGCATCTCTCACTGCACCTCTCTCTGCATCTCTCACTGCACCTCTCACTGCATCTCTCACTGCTCCTGCACCTCTCACTGCATCTCTCACTGCTCCTGCACCTCTCACTGCAACTCTCACTGCATCTCTCACTACATAGCTCACTGCTCCTGCACCTCTCACTTCATCTCTCACTGCACATCTCTGCACCTCTCACTTGCATAAAAAAGCATCTCTCAATGCACCTCTCACTCCATCTCTCACTGCACCTCTCACTGCATCTCCCACTGCTCCTGCACCTCTCACTGCACCTCTCACTGCATCTCTCACTGCTCCTGCACCTCTCACTGCATCTCTCACTGCTCCTGCACCTCTCACTGCATCTCTCACTGCACCTCTCACTGCATCCCTCACTGCATCTCTCACTGCATCTCTCACTGCATCCCTCACTGCTCCTGCACCTCTCACTGCATCTCTCACTGCACCTGCACCTCTCACTGCATCTCTCACTGCACCTCTCACTGCACCTCTCACTGCACCTCTCACTGCATCTCTCACTGCACCTCTCACTGCATCTCTCACTGCTCCTGCACCTCTCACTGCATCTCTCACTGCACCTCTCACTGAACCTCTCACTGCACCTCTCACTGCATCTCTCACTGCATCTCTCACTGCACCTCTCACTGCATCTCTCACTGCTCCTGCATCTCTCACTGCATCTCTCACTGCTTCTGCACCTGTCACTGCACCTCTCACTGCATCTCTCACTGCTCCTGCACCTCTCACTGCGTCTCTCACTGCAACTCTCACTGCATCTCTCACTACATAGCTCACTGCTCCTGCACCTCTCACTGCATCTCTCACTGCACATCTCACTGCACCTCCCACTTGCATAAAAAAGCATCTCTCAATGCACCTCTCACTGCATCTCTCACTGCACCTCTCACTGCATCTCCCACTGCTCCTGCACCTCTCACTGCACCTCTCACTGCATCTCTCATTGCTCCTGCACCTCTCACTGCATCTCTCACTGCTCCTGCACCTCTCACTGCATCTCTCACTGCATCTCTCACTGCATCTCTCACTGCACCTCTCACTGCATCTCTCACTGCATCTCTCACTGCATCCCTCACTGCTCCTGCACCTCTCACTGCATCTCTCACTGCACCTCTCACTGCACCTCTCACTGCATCTCTCACTGCTCCTGCACCTCTCACTGCATCTATCACCGCATCTCTCACTGCTCCTGCACCTCTCACTGCATCTCTCACTGCTCCTGCACCTCTCACTGCATCTCTCACTGCATCTCTCACTGCATCTCTCACTGCTCCTGCACCTCTCACTGCATCTCTCACTGCTCCTGCACCTCTCACTGCATCTCTCACTGCTCCTGCACCTCTCACTGCATCTCTCACTGCATCGCTCACTGCTCCTGCACCTCTCACTGCATCTCTCACTGCACCTGCACCTCTCACTGCATCTCTCACTGCACCTGTCACTGCACCTCTCACTGCACCTCTCACTGCATCTCTCACTGCTCCTGCACCTCTCACTGCATCTCTCACCGCATCTCTCACTGCTCCTGCACCTCTCACTGCATCTCTCACTGCATCTCTCACTGCTCCTGCACCTCTCACTGCACCTCTCACTCCATCTCTCACTGCTCCTGCATCTCTCACTGCATCTCTCACTGCACCTCTCTCTGCATCTCACTGCACCTCTCACTGCATCTCTCACTGCATCTCTCACTGCACCTCTCACTGCAGCTCTCACTGCATCTCTCACTGCTCCTGCATCTCTCACTGCATCTCTCACTGCACCTCTCACTGCACCTCTCACTGCATCTCTCACTGCACCTCTCACTGCATCTCTCGATTGCTCTTACTCTTCCTCGTCCAGACATTTTCAAAATGTTTCCAAAAACATCACTCCTCAAACTCCTCCTTTCACTGTATAAGTGTCAATGTAGTAGAAAAAATTAACCCCTGCCACTGAGTCTAAGCCAGAATGGAATCAGCTGTGCTTGGCCCAATTTACCCAACACAAATCAGCTGTGTGTCTGTGTTCAATTGTTTGTTTATTATCAGATGAGATATATTGTTTTTGAAATTATATCATTGCAGAAGCAGAGGTTTTTATACTGTATCTAAAGTTTGGAATATTGTTTTTGCTATTGTGGGATGGTGTGTGTTAACATTTGTAAATAATACAAAAACAATCCAAAATGTTGTTGGGAGGTATAGCTTGTCTGTTAAGAAAATGCAAGCATTGTGGAAATGTGTTCACTGACTGCATATTGTGTGAAAACGACATGAAATGTGTGAATAGTATGGCCACAAAAGACCGATGCTGTGCTAACTGTGTTTAGAGTTTTGAAAATGTGACAACTGATTGGACAAATGCTTGTTAGCGACTGAAAAAAACTGTAACTGGCCGGAATTTCGAGATCGCAATAGACGTGAAGGACTATAATGCCTTAAGAGCTCGCTTAAGAACTGCGGAGCTAAACCATTTAGTGCTTTGTAAGTAATCAACAATATTTTAAAATGTATACGATGTTTAATAGGGAGCCAATGCAGTGTTGACAGAACCGGGCTAATATGGTCATATTTCCTGGTTCTGGTAAGAACTCGAGCTGCTTCGTTTTGGACCAGCTGTAGTTTGTTTATTAAGCGTGCAGGGCAACCACCCAGTAGAGCATTACAATAATCTAGTCTTGATGTCATGAACGCATGAACTAATTGTTCCGCATTTACGCAAATTCTGACTTTATAACACACAATTGCGACCTTATATCAAGCCGTTGTGAGATAAAAAGTCGCAATTACCTTTTTTATTTTTCATTCTGTGGAAACAAGCTTCCATAGCTGATAGAATGTTGTTCTGGGACCAAAAGAAACTTGTCCTGCATGATGAAATCACAGCAAGCATTAGAAATGTGTAATAAGTGAATGTTCTGAAATGGACGACAGCGGCTCTGTGCGAGATACAGAACGTGTGAGAAGAAAAACAAAGCGTTCCTAAATGTTCTTTGTCGGTAGCTGGTAAAAATATCCATACTCTTCTCTCTCCCACTTTTTCACAGCGTGAGGCATGGAAACTCTGCCAATTAGACTCATTTGCATGTGTTAATATGATTAATTAGTGAGTATAAACACTTTTTCCATGACAGAAGCAGCATAGCAATTCATACACCTGCAAACTTTTTCCTGATAGAGGATAATGCCTGTTGACTAAGAGGCTTTTTTTCTCAGACCCTCTAATTGGCATGTGAATATGCGTGGTTAATTAGGAATATGCAGATGAAGCTTGATTGGTTTGAATGCAGAGTGTAAGTTGAGGCACGGCGGGATTCAAATTGTGCCTAGGTTTTGATTTCCTTACTTATCAAGATATGAAGATAATTGCAATTGTGATCATTTGCATACGTTAATGATTTTGCCTGATGCTTTTCAATCGAATGTGAAATAAATAATTGATGCAGTATCAGCACCTACACCGACGTCAGGGGACAAAACTAAGCGCATTAAGGTGCCATTTTGGAGCTCACTAATTTACAGAACCTATCGTCGCATCTTTCTTACAAGATTCAGTCCTTATGAATTTCATGGTGCCTTTTGCTGTCATGAGACATTAAAAAGTATTAATGCAAATACAACGCATTTAATTTGACTAATGCAGATTTGTCATTTTACACACACACACACACACACACACTGCAGTGCAAAAGTTTGGGATCTGTAAAAAAAAATTCTGTTTTTGACAAAAACAGTAATATTGTGAAATATTATTACTATTTAGAATGACTGTTTTCTATTTGAATATATAGTAAAATGTAATTTATTCCTATGATCAAAGGGGGCATATACTTTTATTCAGCAAGGATGCATTAAATTGATCAAAAATTACAAAAAAGACAGTTACAATGTTACAAAAGATTCTATTTAAAAAAAATTAAATAGGAATTTCTATTCATCAAAGAATCATGAAAAAAAAAATTACACAACTGTTTTCAACACAGATAATATTCATAAATGTTTCTTGAGCATCAAATCATCATATTAGAATGATTTCTGAAGGATCATGTGACACTGAAGACTGGAGTAATGATGCTGAAATTCAGCTTTGATCACAGGAATAAATTACACTTTAAAATATATTCAAATAGAAAACAGTTATTTTAAATTGTCATAATATTTAACAATATTACTGTTTTGCTTTTTGATCAACGGCAGTGTAAATATTCACATGCATACACTCACACACAAAATTATATACAGACACAATATGTATGTATACATGTATATATATGAATGTGTGTGTGTGTGTATGTGTATGCATGTATGTGTACATATATACACACATACAGTACATACACACATAGGCTATTTATAGTGTGTATACACGCACACACTTCTCCAATTAAATCTCTTTCAGCTAGTGTAATAACATTATATGTTTACTCGTCAAATTGTCATTTAAAAGGCATTAACCTAAATACAACCGCAAAAATCTGTGATGTGGGAAACACTTTAAATTCACACTAAAATAACGGACTATTAACGTTATTTTTATATAATTTTATAACATTAGCATATATATTAACGAAATATATTTCAGCGTGTCAATTAAACGCCTGAAAAGTGAGAAGAGCAATTTCCCACTAGTTTCTGAGCAGCTTCCTCAAGGGCAGGAGGTTGTGAGGAGGAGACGGGGTGAAAGAGTGGGTCTGTGTACTTTAATTGTGACATGGTAAACATTTAACGCGTGTGATTGTTTGGAGGCAGTGAACGGAAAGCAGCGACTGCCTCTTAATTAACCAGGCGTTAGATTAGGCCTTATTAAACTCAAACACAGGATCAGAGCAGAGTTCAGTCTCCCCTGATACGCCAACACAGATACCACACTCACAATGAACTTACACACTCCACGCTCACATTTAATTGCTTCTGTAATGGTCCGAGCTCAAGCCCTATTCACACCAGCCCTTTGGGTAATCAGGACCGCACCACAGAGACCAGCGCTAATAACTACAGCTGAAAGAGTCATAAACAATGAGCAGTGAAATCTGGAGGGTAAAAAGGGACGACAAATTCATTCTTGACGGCAGGGCTTTTGTTGCATTTCCCATTTATTGGATAATTACACCTTAAATAGACATCACATGTTGAGCAGATAATTCAACCGTTACAGAGTACTGGTATAAAAACATATTTACAATTCTACACCCTGAACGACGTCCAAAATATCCAGTTTTTGATGTCAACATGAAATCAATTGACCCAATTTATTTTCTTAATGCACTTTTTAGGTGTTAAAGTGTCACGTTTATTGTTGCTCGGTCAATTTAATAGCAATCTGAGAGAATTCACCAACAGAAAGTGTGATCTGTGCTTCACACGTCGCTTTTCATAGTTTTCAGTCATGTCATGTGACTGGCGCAGAGACCCTAGGGCGAAACATCCACAGAACTGCAGCACAGGAATGCTAGTTTTCATCTCCAAAAGAAGAAAAACAATGATATGTGACATTTGTGCTCCTGTGATCCATATCCAGCACATTTCAGTCTCTAAAAACTGCAGGACATTCTTAAACGCTTCACGTGAAAAAGTGCCTTAAAACAGTGAAATTAAAAGACTAAATTCAATATACAGCTTATTAATGATGCATACAGGCGATCAGATGAGCACAGAATAAGAATGCAACGTGCTAAATGGCTATGCGTTTTCTTCATAATGGCTTTCTATGGGAAACGTTTAACGAGAAACAAATGTATATTCTTGGGTTCGTCTGCTCGCCTGTACATAGTACGCATCATCAATGAGGTGTTTATTGAATTTGGGCTTTAGATATCATAAGCACTAAGTAAAAATAACTGGTGGGCCTAGTTTTGTTTTGGCAGCTGTTCCTCTCGTAAAAACTATGAAGTGACAACGGGGCTTTTTTACCCTTTCAAAGGGAGGAAAAAAAGTGTCATAAAAATGAAAGAAAATGTAAACAAAAAAAACAATTTTTCAGCTGACGTCACCAGTTTTCTTACTTCTCCAACTTCTCCAACAGCCTGTCTCCATTTTAGATTGTAATAGCATTTCTTTCTTTTCTAAAGTCCTGCCCTATTTTTTTCTGGATGAATGTCATGTTTAAATCAGACACATGGAAGAAAAATAGTTTTAATGTTGACTTCATTGCTTTCAGATGAAGTCTTCTCTGTGAGGTTAGATGGGAGAAGACAGGATATCCTGTGAATAAATGTTACTTCTGTTTTCATGGGGTGAGAAAGCCACAATATCACCATCAGAGACACTGCAGAATCCACCATCAGAGACACAGAAATGTTTCCATTCCAAACTTGTTCTCGCTCACAAAGAAACTCGTAAGTCTGTAAATGAAGATCAGAGGATCAGTGTCTGAAGGACGGCAGTGATGAAAAGGACACTGGAGGGTGAACAGAGAGAGGAAGAGGCGAAGACCTTCAGCAAACCTACAAAACACAAGATTTGTTCAAAATTAATATTCATCCACTATGACACACTTTAATAGTTATACTCAAGGCCTGACATCAACTTTTTTGCTCAGTGGTTTTCCCACAACTGGCCACACTTTTGACATCGATACCTTTGGGAAAAACTGCCATTTAGATATTTTTAATATTATCTCATAATTATGCGGCTGTCACTTTAAGACCTGACGCACAGAACCATAATACTGATACTAGGGATGCACCGAATCCAGATTTTTGGGGTTCTGTCGAATACCGAATTGATTGGTTAAGATTCTGCCGAATCCGAAACCGAATACCGAATCCTACTCTCATCCTCAGTCACTTAACACAGTAAACACATTAATGAAGTAAATAACGTCCACAGAAGTGGATTTTTCCTTTTATTTTGTTTTAATTTAAAAAAAAGAAAAAAAAGAATAAGCAACATTATTCATTTTAACAGCAGCAATGTTGTATTGTTTAGGGTCCTTGCCACCACGACAAGTCCAAATTGTATTCTTTTGACTGGAAGTACTGTCAAACAACACTTTTTCTGCTCACGAGTTCCATTTTCACTTTCTCACAGCATCGAACGGTGCACTAACGAGTGGCCCCTTTAAGAGCTGCGCGCGCCCTGTTGAACTGTCTGCAGTCTGTATTGTATCGTGCGTGTTGTGGGTTATTTCTGTTTGATGCTCATTTTCATCTCATTTTGTTTATTAAGTAATGCTGTGGACGGTAGAACGTGTGAAGACAGTTAAACGAGTTCAATTGGGGAATAAAGTGCGAGTTGTGAGATGGCAATCGCCTCCGTGAATCTGTCTGGCCTCAGCTAACACGACGCGTTAGCGTTACACTCATAGGTTACACTACGTAAACACCTTCCCGTAATCAACGGCGGCGTGACGTCGACCAGCGTGGCGCAAGCCTGGGTTCGGTTCGGTAGAAAAAAATTCGAAGGTTCGGCAGAAACCGAACCCCGTTAAAAAGCCCAATTATTCGGCCGAATCCGAATCCGAATCCTGGATTCGGTGCATCCCTAACTGATACACACGTTTTCTTTCTCAACTCTTTACATTCACTGACTGTGTTTATGTGAATACTCATCTAGATTGGCAGTTTGACATTCTTTTGTGTGTGTTTGACTGTTTAAGCGCAACAAGCAGTAAAAATAACTCAGTTTAGCCCTGAGAGGCGGCTTTATGTGCTGTTCTTGGAGCACAAAAATCTGTGGAAATTAGTTAAATTATGCGCTAAACGCGCAATTCCACAGCGAAACACAAGCCCTGTGACAGCAACAATATGAAATGAGTGAGTAAAAGAAGGCAGGTTTGTGTGTAACTTAGTAGCCGCGTTTCCATCACAGATTTGCGGAAAACTTTTGCGATGTTTTCTAAATGTCGATAAAAACTACTGCGAAATGACAGCGTTTACATTAACCGATGTTATGCGACTAAACGTAATATTCTCGTGATAATAAGTCATTCCAAAACATCATGGCATCAGATGTTAGGTTTACGTATATCCCAGCCATTATTTTTAACTGAAGGAGACGTGTGTGTGTGTGTGTTTTCAGCCTCTTATACTGTGAGCGACACATACGAGTGTTTCTCCCTACTTCTGCTTCAAGATCTGGAGACATTGTGGCATTTCTTTGTTGTTTAGAATCCCGTATTCCAGTAATACTTTTGTCTTTTATGAGTTTAATGAAGAACTCGGTCTCGTCTTCTGAATAAACATACAGCGTCATCTTTAAAGAATGATCGACTTTTGTGTAACTCGGGTGACTGTAAATGCGGTTTTGCAAAATATTCCTTTTCGAATTGCCTAAAAAAAACACCTCATGCGAGCGTAATAGAGTTTTGCGAAATTGACGTGTTTCCATTGAGCGTATTTTCAATTCGCAATTTCAATTTGCGCAATTTGAAGGGTAATGGAAACGTGGCTACTATCGAGATGAGAGAGAGAGAAAACAGCTGGTATCGTGTATCTACTAGGGCTGTCAAAATTGCTCAAAAATGACATTCGAATATTCCCTCTAAAAAAACCACATATATTCGAACTATTCGAATATCTGGTTGCGCATTTTGTCAATGACGCGCATTACGTCAATAACAGGACAAATTAATACAAAGAGACACAACTACTTGTATAGGTAGCTTATTTAAGTTTAAACATATTTGACAACGTATTAACTTACACAAAAACAAGTAAATCAACTAATGGCCAAGACCGCAGACCTTACTCTCGCTCGCACTCGCAGGCACTCTTTCTCTCGCGCTCTCTCTCGCGCTCTCTCTCTCTCGCCCTCACGCTCTCTGCGCATAACGGTTTAAATGAACAATAATACACACATGTTGAGTGCTGATCAAGAGTTTTGTGCAAGCAATTTAAGGTCGCGACTCTTGTCCTAAATATAGCAGGCTTCATTCAGTGATTGAAACAAATATTATTAACATTAATTGAAGTTTTACAGTATAGAACCGACATTGAACTCTCCGAGGCGCAGCTCGTGCTGTGGTAAACTGCTGCTACTATGGCTATTTCGGGGACGTCTGGCCACACCCCCTTGGCGGGCTCTGTATGATGTAATGCTAGCTCATTGGCGCACACGTTCGAGGCGCCCGCGCCATTGGATGTGCAGTTGCCGCAGCACAGCCAATGAGTGAGCCAGACAGTCACTGTGCTATCTGTGCAGCTGGAAAATGCGTTTTACATTTTAAGCTTCAGAATTTTGCCACTAGCAAAGCAGACAGCCGCGACTCTGCTACCGCGGGCATGTTTTTCAACATGATTCGAATATTAATTTTCACCTTCGAATTTCTGTTTTTTTAAACTATTCGAATATATATTCGAATTTAGAATATTCGTTGACAGCCCTAGTATCTACACTGCGGAAAATGAGTATAGTGTGTTTCAGATAGCATATTGATATGCGTTGAAAAAAAACACTTTTGACTGTGCATCCTTCATTGCACTTAGTTTTATTATTTCAGATACCTTTTTAAAAGACTACAATTGAAAAATGGAAATATTATATATAAATCTCAAGCCGCCAAAGTGGCTAATAGGAGTGACTGCGTTACACACCACTGCTGAAATACACACACATTTGGCTGGTTGGCGGGTGTTAATGTCAAGGCCTGGTTATGGCCTACAGACAAAAGACCAAAATCATGCATTGCACCATATTGACGTTAACGAGTAGGATAAAAGCATGCACTCACCTTCTGGTCAGGTAGCACTGGGTTGTTCTGCAGGTGAGTATTAAGGAGTGCAGCTCCTGGACGGTCGTGTTCGCAAAATATGGTGCCGTTTACGTAGTGGAATCGGTCCCCGGGGACCAGCTGGTGTCTGCACGTCGCACAGGAGAAGCACTGGAACAGAGGACAGAGGAATGACTACATTTATCCCTTTTACCTGGTTTTAAGTGCTGAATTATTAGATTCAGAGCTGCTAGTCTGGGTTAGCCTTCACTGAAGCTCAGTGCTCAAAATTATTGTTTAATAAGTTGATCATTGTGCAACCGAGGTCATTTAAATTTTAAACGAATGAGAACACTATTACTATTATGAGAAGCTGTAATATAGCTAGGCTTCATCCAGAGATGTATTGTAGCATACTATTATGAGACAAAAATAAATAAATAATGATGTTTCACACATTTAATTCAGCTCTAATGAGCATCTGCTCTTTAGAAACACACAAGATGTAGAACTGTTCGCCAACGAAATTAATATTCTGTTATGCTTCATGTCGTCCAAACCTGTATGACTTTCTTTCTACTGTGGAACATAAAAGTTCATGTTTTTTGTCTATACAATTATTGGACCCCATTAGATAACATGTTATTATACAGTTATACACGTTACGTGGAATTTCTTTAGTAATAACAGTAATTTATGCATAATTACATGATATTGAAGACCAATGCGATAACTCATTTATGCAATATTCCATTTGCGATATGATAATGCTTTAAGTGTGTTAAATTTATTTCAATTATATTTAAAAACTGAACCAATAACCAACATACATGTTTCACTTTTTTGTGTGAGGTGAAAGCATCCCTACAACTTCTGAAAGTAAACAGCAGTTCATTACATAAAAAATAAGTGTAATTTTTACGTCAGTGTAAGATTTAAGGTTTTTAGGTAAGCCTACATTTGTAGTATTAAACAACAGAAATTGAATAATCAAATGTACAAATAAAACACTGCTTGTATGAATTAAATATACACTGATTCTTATTAAAGCTACAAAAGTTATTCAGTCAAGAGCAGTGAGTGATTTTCTCTCCGTCTTTTGTTGTTTGATTATCAGCATCAGGATTATTAGGCTGCTGTCACTTTAAGAGCTAATGCATGATCCAATATACTGTTACACACGCTTTCTTTCTCAACCGTTTACCAGACTGGGTTTATGTGAAAACTTACCAAGATGGGCATTTTGACATAATTGTGTGTTTTTGGCCAGAAGAACTGAATTCAGGACCATGTGCCGTCCATTTAATAACATTAATCATGTCACACGTATGTAACGGTCACGAGTCCAGTCTACTCTCGGTGTCAACCTAAAACTTGGACTTTTTGATTAAAATCATGCGGTTCTCTCAAGCCGTTGCGATATGCATATCTCGATATATACACACATTTGTGATACCCCAAACCAAACCCTATTCCTAACCCTAAAGTGATACATGTTACTACTCTTTACATAAACGTAAAATTAGACCATAACAAAGACACCTTAAAATAAAGTGTAATGACTTTATCCTATCGTATGGACAAAAACATCCTCTTGTGTTCCTCAGAAGAAATAATTCAGGGTTTGGAGAGACATGTGGGTGAGTAAATGACAGAATGTTTTTTTTGGGGTGAAATGGCCCTTTCCAACGCTTCACGTAACCGACCTTGAGGTGGTAGACGTTGCCTTGCGCTCGCATGACCATTTCACTGGCGGGAATGGACTGACCACATGCGCTGCAAGCCCCGGTGTGCCCAAACAACCTGCAACACATGAGGGTGAGGAAACACATTGAATATCCTTTACAAATCGAGTTTGCTTTATTGCAGGAGTGCAGCATGACTTCAGCAGTGTTGACACACACCAGGCTTAACATTAAACTGTTGAGATAGTTGAGGAGCATGAGAGAGAGATCATCTGTAGAGATCATCAACACCCGCTGGATGCAAATGAGACCAATGCAAATCAGCACAAGAACAAAATGCTTGTCAGCATAGCATGACAACTACAGCTTCAGAAAACTTTTGAATTGCAAATGACTGTGGAGACTCTTGTCTCAAACGGCGTCATTATCGACTCGCGTCTTTGTTATAATGACTACGATTTTGAACGTGGTCACTACTAAATGTGGAGGTGAATTTTTTTTAACAAACGGGTCTATGAGTTAAAAGCCTTTTTCACACTCATTATTAGTTGTTAAAACTAAATCACTTCATGGTATTATAAGAGTGTGAGATGAGTTTTTAAAATTCAGACTACCTGATGAATTAATGGTTCAGTGAGCAATTAAATGACTTCTAAAAAAATATATAAGCAACTCCAAACAGCATTTTTTAAGCTTGATCTGTGAAATTAGGTTCTTAGAAGTTATATTTGTTGAGTAGAAATTAAAGGCTAAAAAAAAAAACTTTGTTCTGTTTATTTTATATGTGGTTTTCTATATTTTAAACCCTGTTACTAATATTATGTGCATGTCTAAACACAGTTTAACACCCTGGTTTCTGTGATCTTAACATCACATTTAAACAGACAAAAAAATTAATCAGACTTACACAATTTAAAAAAATAATAATAATGTATTAATAATAAACTGTAAACATGGTTACAAGTAACAGGGTTACAAATTAAACCTAAATCATGGTATAACTCCATTGGAGTAAAAGACATAAATAAAAGAAAAACGGGTAACACTATATTTTACAGTGTCATTTTTACACATTTTACATGTAGTTACTGGAGTAATAACTTTAAGTTGTGCAAAATTACATGCAACTGACCCTAAACCAAACCCTAACCCTATAGTACATGCAGTTACTTAATATTAGGCCTAATCAGTACTTGAATGTATAATTACACTGTAACAACGACACCTTAAGATAAAGTGTAACTGAAAAACATGTTTGTACACCAAATCTCCAGTAACAGGGTGGAATGGTTAATGGAATATCATTATATTATATAATTTTGGGGAATACAAGAACCAAGTCTACACCAAATATTTCGAATACATTTCTTTTAGTTATTAAAAGTAGTTAAAAATTAAAGAGATTTATGGTAAAACTTTAATTAAAACCTTTATGTATAATGCATTATAATAGGTTTGTTATAAATAATGCATTGTATCTTTTCATAAATGACTGTAACCAAAGTTAAAATGCATTAAAATATTTGCAGATTCCTTGTTACACCTGAAATTGTTTGACTGTAATGCATTTTAAAGCATTACAGTCTCATTCAATGCATTACAAGGCATAATTAATGCATTCAAAATACTAGCCTATATAATAAAGCCTTTATATTATAATGCATTATAAAAGGTATTCAGAATGCATGTTATAAATAATGCATTGTATCTTTTTGTAAATAACTGTAAACAAAGTTAAAATGCATTAAAAAAATGTGCAGATTCCTTGGTACACTTGAAACTGGTCGACTGAAATGCACTTTAATGCATTATATACCCTCTAAAGGTGAAACAAGAAGTATTATAACTGTGGTTATAATTATTCATGAGACCATACAATGCATTATTATAATATGTAAATTACAAGGCATAATTAAAACATTAAAAATGCATAATAAAAGCGTTGTTTCTCCAGATTTACTAAAATAATTGATCATCCAATAATGTCAATAAACGGTGTATATTGTGAAAAGCGCTATATAAATAAATGTGAATTGAATTGAATTGAATTGAATATGATGAATTGCTGGATGGAGTTGAAAAGGTCATGACCTCTGAGCTAGGATCCCAGCTTTGGGTCATACAGAAATACTCCGTTTTTAAAACTAGCTAAAATGTAATCTAATCTTAGTTGAATCAATCTAAGGGTGTATTCACACCGGTCTTGTTTGGATCGACTGAATCGAACTCAAGTTCGTTTCCCTCTTGGCGCGGATCTTTTGAATAATAAAACAACCGTACTGAGACCAGTGTTGTCAAAAGTACCGACTTCGGTACCAAGTCGATTCTGAAATTTAAGAAATGTGACGCTTTGAGCGCTGAGTGGATCTAATTGTAAACACCTCTGATTGGCCGTTGTTCACGTGCTCATCAAATATGTCTGTGATTGGCTACAATGATCAGCGCTTTAAAAACATTGAGTAAATATACATCAATGACGCTCTTCAGCGACCGCTTACACAAGCCGCGTTTCCATTACCCTTCAAATTGAAAATACGCCCAATGGAAACACGTCAATTTCGCAAAAACTCCCATTTATCGCAAAAAAAGTTTTTACGCTCGCATGAGGAGGTTTTTCAGGCAATTCAAAAAAAACAAAAAAAACTGCAATGGAAACAGTTTTTGCACATTTACAGTCACCTGACGTAGATGACGAAGCTGGAAGCAGAAAGGAGGAGAAACACCAGACACTCCTCATATGAGTCGCTCTCAGTATAAGGGTCTTTCCTTGTCTTTAATGATTGATTGGATAAAACACACACACACACACACACACGTCTCCTTCGATCATTAATAATGTCCAGTGCAGTGGCTGAGATGTACGTAAACCCACCAACATCCGTCGCCATGATTTTTGGAATGACTCACGAGAGGAAAAAAATAAAGTTTTAGTCGCATAATAACATCGGTTAATGGAAAAGCGCCATTTCGCAATAGTTTTTTGTTGACATAAAAAAATAAAATAAAATAAAAACGCAAAAGTTTTGCGCAAATATGTAATGGAAACACACCTATTGTAGCCAATCACAAACATATCCGATGAGCTCGTAAAAACAACGGCCAATCAGAGGCGTTTGTGATTCCGCTCAAAGCGTCACATTTTTTAAATTTCAGTATCGACTCGGGTGCGGACCAAACAACCGTACGGCTCCAAACTAACTCTGGTACGGCTTAGCACACGTGTGGTTTAGTTCACAAATTTTGGTTCACTTGCAAAAAGGGCAGTGTGAAAGGGAACCACACCAAACAAACAAAAAATAAAATCAACATTGTATTTGGTCCGGACCAAAGCAAAGCAAGTGAACTAGCGGACTTTCCTGGTGTGAACACACCCTAAATGAAGCGCTGGTGTTGTGTCGTACCTGATGTAGTCGGTCCTGCAGAGGATCATTCCTCCTTTGCTGTAGCAGGAGGACCCGAGGTCTCCCAGCTGAGCCTGACAGCACGAGCACTTGAGGCAGTGTGTGTGCCAGTAGCGCTCCATGGAGAAGAGCAGGAACCGGTCCGCGATGCGACCGCCGCAGCCCGCGCACGACCTGGACACACACACACCGCCCGCAACCTGGCTGTTCACCATCGCAGAGGCTAGGAGAGGCAAGACACGATTACTCATCATATATCACTCACTGTGGCAATTCAAAGTGCTTTACACAGAAAGGAATTCAATTAAATAAAAGCAGGGGAAATTAAAAGAGTTAGCCTATAAAAGGAATTAAAGAGATTGCACGGGTATATTTGTGGCAACAGCCAACAATACATTGTATGGGTCAAAATTATACATTTTTCCTTTATGCCAAAAATAATTAGGATATTAAGTAAAGATCATGTTCATTGAAGATATTTTGTAAATTTCCTATTGTAAATATATAAAACATTTATTTTTGTGTGTGAATGCAGCAGAATCACGAACAACATGGACGACTTTAAAGGAGATTTTCTCAATGTTTCGATTTATTTGCAATCTCAGATTCCAGATCTTCAAATAGTTGTATATCGGACAAATATTGTCCTATAAATAATATAAATATTGTCCTATATATTTATATATAACAAATATGATACACTGGTGTTTTGCCAGACGAGAAGTTTATCTATGTATCATCTTATTGCCCTTTTAATTCATTTTATAACTGTATCATATACAGGTGAAACTCGGAAAATATGAATATCGTGCAAAAGTTATAATTGTGATGATTATGGCTTACAGCTTATGAAAACCCCAAATTCTGAGTCTCAGAAAATTAGAATATTACATGAAAGCAATTTAAAAAAGGATTTTAAATACAGAAATATCGGCCCTCTGAAAAGTATAATCATGCATATGTATATAGTTATATATACTAAATATAATATTTCAACCTTTTCATTTGAATTACTGAAATACGTGAACTTATAAATATATATATTTATAAACAATATATTAATATTTTTCGAGTTTCACCTGTATGTGACCCTGGACCACAAAAACCAGTCACATGGGTCAATTTTTGGAAATTGAGATGTATACATCATCTGAAAGCATCATTAATGGAAAGCTGATTTATTCAGCTTTCAGATGATGTATACATCTCAATTTCCAAAAATTGACCCATGTGACTGGGTCACATCCAGGTGAAACTCGAAAAATATTAATATATTGTGCAAAAGTTAATGTATTTCAGTAATTCAAATGAAAAGGTCAAAATATTATATTTAGTATATATAACTATATACATATGCATGATTATACTTTTCAGAGGGCCGATATTTCTTTATTTAAAATAATTTTTTTAATTGCTTTCATGTAATATTCTAATTTTCTGAGATTTAGAATTTACAGTTATAAAATGAAGTAAAAAGATGATACATAGATAAACTTCTCACCAGTGTATCATATTTTAACATGTGTATCATATTTGATCACAACTCACAGTTTTCCTCTGAGATTTCAATACAGAACAATCGTAAAAAGGATGCTTAATGTATGATTGATTTTTTGTTACAAAAAACAGAATTGTGATCTTAATTTTCTATAGATTCAAGTGTTTTGTATGACTCTGTATTCCCCTATTGTTATTGCAATAAAAACTTCTTCTTTTGTTTAAATTAGAAGACTTAATCAGACCATATAACTTTATTTTTATTAACTAATGAACCTTATTGTAAAGTGTTATCAATTCTTTCAATAATTGATGGGCCAGAACAATCATAGACAGTAAAGTGAACGCTTCCTTCCCAATATTCATAACAGTGGTTGATCAATATGGGTTTGTTTCTGAATAGAACTTCTCAGTACTTCAGATGAATTAATATTTGTTGGCTGTGACGCTAAATAAATATGATTACGTGTATGTGCAGCATAATCCTTCAGTACACAGGGATGCAAAGACACGCACTGAGACAGGACAGGTTTACTGTACACTGCTGACTGAATGAACATTATTAAAGAGCATAATGTGGATATAGTCATGTGTTTCTATATGTTCAAGGCACTAAAGATCTGAGAGGATTATCAGGAATGCAAATCATTTAAAATAAAACGGGTTACACCCGGATTAAAACACGAGTTGAAATCGGTAAAGGAAAATAGAAATAGTTGCTTCCTTTTACAAAATATTACTTTTTGTCAGTCAACATCAAGACAAGTTATTGTGTGTAAATAAATAAATAAACAAATAAATTAGATATTTTTTTATCCAAGCATCTAAAAGACAGTATAAACTTCCATAATCAATAGACAACTTAAACATGTCAGACAAAGTCCATTAAAAAACTTGAGTGAGAGTGAACTAAAGTAAACGAGACGAAACAAATGCTTTCAGTACTTCGGCATTATATATGCATGTAGGCCTATTTATCTATGTGTGTGTGTGTGTGTGTGTGTGTGTGTGTATATATATATATATATATATATATAATTTTTATGAGTGTATAAATATGTATATTTAAAAAGTAGGTTTGTATACATATACATATATTCTTTTACATATATGTAGGCTATATAAAATGTTGTTAAAAAAATGTATATAAAATGCATACACACACACTTAAAAAAAAAATATATATATATATATATATATATATATATATATATATATAATATTTCTGCATTTATAAAATATATTTATATGAAATATATTTTTAAATCACATACACATATAAAATGCCGAAATGTTAAAGAAATGTATACATTGATCTAGAATAACTAAAAGTCGTAGGTAGAGAATATAATTTAATGCATCGATAACGTTAAGTTAACAGTTAACGTTACATGTCTTGAACATGAACATGTCTTGATGAATCCAGTGCATTTTAAACTTTTAATTCTCAGCTCATACATTGCAACTTGAATTTATAGTGCAAATCAATATCAATTTCAACTCAATGTGTGAACTTAAATACGACTCACCTCGAAGAGTTTCCAGAGTCCAGTGAGCTCTAACACTTTATAAATGTGCAGTTATTATTATCCTCCTCTAGACCTCGCGCGCTTATGAGTGTCCTCCTCCTGCTCACGCGCACATTGAGCTCTAATTAACGACGCTTTGTTAATGAATGAACAGCGTGTGCGAAAGTTACTGGTCCCGTTGCATCGTGCAGCAGACAATCAGTTACAGTCAGTCAGTCATCCAAAACAAGACCTTATTCCGTGAGCGACTTCATCATCCAGGACCCGCGTCGCGTCAAGCTCAACGAGCGACGGACACGTCGCGGGTCTTTTTTATCGCTGGCGTGACGTAACAGAGCAGAACTTCACCTTGATAGGTTTGATCGTTTAGGGGCGTGACATAGCTTACTGTAGCTATTTGTCTGTCACGTGCCTATTAAAACTCTTTACAAAAATATATATATAAAAATGTATCGCTTAAACCTGATAGTATTATTCTCAAATGAAACATATTTATCAAGTAACCCTAATGAAAGCTCACAGTAATTAAGAAAACTCTTAATGTTCAATATTATCTCACTGTACTGATGCTGTTGTTGTATGAGAACTGAACTGAGCTGGATGATGACATCATATTTATTTATTTATTTATTTATTTATGTATTTATTTGCAAAACTGTTTTATAGATGAAATTAACTAATTTAAAAACAGTTCAAGTTGAAAACCTCGTTCTGAAAATGCAAACCATCTTCGGTAAAAGGTTGGCTGTTCGAATCCTTTATTGGAAGCGGTTCTTTTGAATGGTTCGTTTTAAAGAACCGGTTCAAAATACTAATTTAGGGATTCTTTTACGTCAGGGCTCTTTTACGTCATCACGTGTTCCTTGACATAATATTATAAAACACATGGCCTCCCGTCGGTCCAACACAATTGTTTTAACACATTAATATAGATTGTTTTCAGATATTATTAAGATCATTTATATTAATAGTGATATTTAAAATAATTGTAAGTCATGCAGCAGCCTTGGACGTTTGCTGAGGCCTCCTAGTGGCCCCCAGCGCCCTGGTTGAGAACCACCGTTTATTTGATTAATAACAGCCACATAACCTCTATTCTGAATTCATAACTTTCAATGAAGACAAGGAGAAGTTCAAATTTTTACACTGTTTATTGATGCTTTTGAACTGGTGTGTTCTTGTGTGTACCACTAGAGGTCAGTGTTGTCTAAGTTTGAATACTTAGGCGCTGCGTCCTATACTTATGTTTTTTTTGTGAAGAAAAAGTTTTCACACATTTCACACAAAAATGTCACTCACTTTTGAGTGTGTAGCAGATTAAGAGTAGCCTATACTAGGCAAGCTTTGGGACAGCTCTGTCGTTTTAGTTACATTCATCCTCTCACCGTTTAAACTGCCCTGTCAATCATCTTTCACTGCTAACATCATCAACATTCAATTTAATTTGACTCACCGTTTCAGAGAGAGGTTTAATAGCACGTTGATCTGCCAGTCGTGGGGGTGGGTCTTTCATTAGGGGACTCTCCGCGTGTGTTTACAGTTTGCAATTGCAAATTAATAATGCATTTGAAAGTTAATAACCAAACCTATCTTTTAAAAAAGCTCACAATGCTGTTTCAGATTAAATATGATGCAGATAACATTGAATAAATGTCTTTTCATCAGGTTATTACTCTCAAACCTCTGCACTTCACCGTCGACTCGCACATCCGCCATGTTTGTAGTTCTTTTTTAAGACTTAGAAGTCTTTTGGATTTTACAATCAGGCAGGGGCGTAGGAGCAATTCTGAATTTTTTTTTTGAAAAATAAACCATTAAATGCCACTTTCTGGAGAGTTTTGTGCAAAGAAATGGAGAAATTGAGTCTTACATGATATGTGAACAACTGCAAGGTTAAGAGCATATACTTTGCATTGTTGTAATATCAACATGTATTAGGACATTTATCATTTACATTACTGTTAATCAGTCATGTACTTATTAACTCAAATAAATAGTTGATTTGATTTCCATTAACTATAAAATACTAAAAAATAAAATCAATCTATCCCTTGTGGAAAGGTTGCTTGGTAGCTAAATGTAGGTCTAGCAAGTCTTATATTTCAAGTAATTCACACAGATCAAACACAAATATGCTGACTGAATAGATTGCTATTTTATTTTGAGTAGCCAGCTAGCAGTTCTCTTGGCAGTTTGCTGATAATCCGGTGTCTGAAGTAACATGCTCAAAACATCTCCTGAGAAAAATACCAACCTCTTGGTTATTTAATTTTGGTTTAGTCTTATTTTCTTTACCTTGTCATTCAAGGCCAGGGCACTTTTTGTACATTTCTGGAACTTTTGCGCGCTTCCACATCCCGTGCAACTACGGATCTCCCAACGACATATTGCTGCGTACATTTATCCGTGTCACCTAGATGCGCATGCGCGAGCGCGGCGCGATCATGGTCGACTGACGGCATAAACAGCTGAAGAATACGGCCGTTTTTAAAAATTTAATTATGTATTTAAAAGTTGCCGAATGGATTAATTTGGAGACTCCGAAATCGGCAGAGATAGGCAGGCAATGCAAAACAAAATCTTAGATTGGGAAATTGTGGGGGGGACAAAACGTAGATTTTGAAATGTGGGGGGGGGTTTGCATTGGAAGATGCAATCATTCACCTGATTGCAGGGGCGTAGGAGCCATTATACATGTCCCCCCCACGTATAATGGCTCCTACGCCCCTGCAATCAGGTGAATCTCCAGTTGCAGGGAACTACACTGCGACCAAAATGGTCACATATGCAACCTTTTGAAATGCCATTGCGACCATAATTTTTAATGGGTCGCAAATGTATCACTGATTATTTTTGTACCTACCTTATGTTTTAGGCTATGAAGTGTGCGCGTACTCACACAAACACTGTTCCCACAATAACTGCTTCCCCAGCTCAAGCTGTGAATGTAGATCACGTGCCCACTACGAAGTACGCATGTGTACACATAATCACTGCAAACACTGTATCGAATCGAACCGAACCGTGAATTTTGTGAACCGTTACACCCCTAACCAATTTTAAAGAAAACAAGGCGGCATGTGGTTTAAAAGATGGCAAGTAAAATAAAAAGCACATCTGTATGCAATATAGTTTCATTATTGTTCATTATTATCCAGAGCAGCTTACTATAAATAATTTGTGCGACCAAATCATGTTTTGCGCCAGTAACTGAAAAAGTTAGTAGCGCAAGTGCCACCAGTGGAAAAGGTTAGTGTAGTTCGCTGAGTTGACACTGGTGATTGTCGTTTGAACCTTTCTGGATCCACCATCAAATTGAAAAGTTCAATTATATCAAGTGCTGTGAGAAAAGGCTGTAAATCTCCACCTCCAACATCCTCACACTCATAGCCTACTAGCCAAGACTCTTTATGTGGACAGATGTGACGTAGTGACGCATTTCCCGCTGAAATCCACCAGTACCATTGAAATTAAAAACATTATTACAAGCTTACCGCTTTGAATCGAGCTAACGCTAGCAGAGAGTTTTGAACACTGGCTAGTTATGTACTTGCTCAAAAAAATATTTTGGATAATTTTTTACCCAAAAAAGTTACGGGCTGCAGCTTTAAGTATCAATATGCTCATTTTTGTTAACTAACCTGAGATTCATGTCATTTATTGTGGTGAAAGTTAAATGTGTGTGCACTAGTCTTTAACCCTGGCCTTCTGTTCTGGTTTCCAACATAGCCTACTCAGTTCCTCTGTCAGATCTGTGCTGAAACTCACATTTCGCTGTTAGTCGATCATCCTCTTTCACTCTCTGTGCTGCACCCAAAGCCAGCTTGACCTGATTGATTTTTTTAAAAGTGATTGTAGTACATTAACTTATTTTACTTCAGTTAGTTTGTAACAAGAATTGGGTACTGCGCCTTTAAGGCCCTCACTCAGAGTGTGCAGTCGATGATGAGAAGCGCGAGCTGTGAACATCGCATGTATGCGTGCAAATCCCGTTATATATTTCTATTGTTCTTATTTTGCTTTTATTGCTATTCAGTAACGCAGTTGTTGTTAGCAGTGTGTTTTGTAAACGGCCCATGTGTGCGTGGGATCGACAGCGACGCTGATAATAAATCACCACTGTGGAATATCAGTTACGTCTTGTGTCATTGCTTACACCTGACTACAACCATTTAGGCAAGCTATCCAGCCCCTTTTGATTTAAAAGCTGTCAAGGCAGGATTTCTAGTCGCTCCCGTTAGCTCTGAGAACTATGAGTTCTGTGGAATCTTTTAAAAAACACTTAAAGACTCATCTTTTTGGGCAAGCTTTTAAAGGTGGGGTATGTGATTTGCAAAACGGCCGGCAGATTTTGAAAATACACAACTCAAATGGTCCTACCTTCTTTCCTCCAACGCTGGCCCTGATTCGCGTGAGGGGGATGGGGGGAGGGGGGTATGGTACAACCGTTTGATTGACGGGCTTACTTCCAATGATTCTAGGTGGTCTTGGAAATGATTGGCTGGAGTTTTTCGAGTCCTGCCCGTTCCACAGATGATTAAATTGCTTAATTTTCATTTCAGTGCTTCTAACTCAGTGGCTGTAAGTGGGTTATGAATAGGATTTCAAGTGATTTTGAAAAAATGGACAAAAAAGAGAATCACATACCCCACCTTTAACTAACAATATGATTTCTCTGTTATTGAATTTTAATGGAAATTGATTGTAGTATAGTTGTGGAGTTGTACTAGGTTGGTACTTGTATGTTTGTTCTTTTATTTTACTGTTTATTTTTATTACTGTGCAGCACTTTGTGACCTTCCTTGTCTGTGAAAGGTGCTATACAAATAAACTTTACTTACGTACTTCTAATTTTGTAAGTTTAAAGTGCATGCCCCTATTATGGTTTTTAGATTATTCCTTTTCATGCAGTGTGTGATATAACTGTTCTCTTACGAGAGGTTCTCTCGTATTGCGTAAGCTAGCTTACGCTACGGGAAAGATTAATCTTTTCTGAGAAATTGAAGCCAAAAAATTATCCTATAATTTTGTATCCATTGTCAACGCAGTTCAACTGCAGCAGAGCATGAGCGGGCTAACTAGCAGCTCATTGGCTCGCTCACAGGGAACTGCTTAAGCCTATGAGGAGACGCGATTGAACTCTCGTCCAATGAGAGTCGACATGCTCTCATTGCGTCATAGCCCGCCGAAGCGGGCGTGGTCAGAGAGTATAAATAATGGCGTCGTAGGCTGAAACTCTGATTTTCATCTCTTCAGCGAGGCTACACGCATCTGCTGATCTTGAGAGAAGCCGCCGTCGTCGACAAGGCAACTTAGCGAGCATCTAGGAGACTGAAGAAGCCGGCCGTCTTCGCCACCTTCAGCCGTCCTGCAAGCTACCGCCATCCGACGGAATATATCCTTTTTTCTCTCTTGCATATTTACTGTATCCTTATTCTAAAAGAGCCGAGCGTCTTTTTCAAGATGTCTCGTACCATTTCCTGCGGTTCTTGCCGCGCTCCCCTCGAGACTGGATACCGCCATGTCATCTGCGCTCTCTGTCTCGGATTGGAGCACGCCGAGCTCGCCCTCGCTGATGGCGGCTGCGAGCTCTGCGAGAGTATGCCGCTGTCGACCCTGCGGGCTCGACTTCAGGCCGTAAAAGAAGCTTCCGAGCCGCCTCTGACTTCGCCGCGGAAGAAGAAACGCTGCTCACAGAGGCCGCCGGAACCCCAGCTTGAAGCGTTCATTCCGCCAGAGCCCGTCGCCTCCCGCTCTCCATCTCCGCCGCTACCGGACATACAGCTGCCGCCGAGTGGCCGCTCTGTTGCCTCCGAGGACGCCGCGGACATTAAGGAGACATGTTCGCTTCTCGCTTCAGACAGTGAGGAATGGTCCGGTTCTCGCGCTTCTTCGGCCCGTGAATCCACCGCGACCCGCGCGGGCATCGAGGACGAATTAATGCGCCTCCTGTCTCAGGCCGTCGAACGCCTCGGGCTCGAGTGGTCCCCTCCCCCCGAGCAGACCACCAACCGCATGGACGGCAGTTACTTCCGCCAGCGCTCGACTCCCGCCACCAAGCGGGCCGCGCCCTTCCTCCCTGAACTACACGCGGAGCTCTCTAAGTCCTGGAATGCCCCGCTCTCTGCCAGAACTCGCTCTGATTCTTCCACCCCGCTTCGCGTTGTGGACGGAGCCGCTGAGAAGGGCTATCTCTCCATTCCCCCTGTAGAGGACCTGGTCGCTGCACACTTGTGCCCGCCCTCCGCGAGATGGCGTTCATCACCTGTGCTTCCCTCTAAAGCCTGCAGAGCGACTTCGAGTTTTCATACCCGCGCTTATTCAGCCGCCGGTCAAGCAGCCTCTGCATTGCACTCCATGTCTGTTTTACAGATTCTACAGGGTGACATACTCCGCGAATGGGATGAGAACGGAAGAGATCCCCCTAAAGTCGCGGATTTGAGGAGCGCCACGGACCTCGCCCTTCGCGCTACAAAATCTGCCGCTCAAGCCCTGGGAAAATGCATGGCCGCCATTTGTGTGTCTGAAAGACATTTGTGGCTCACACTCGCCGACATGGGAGATTCTGAGCGCGCCGCTTTTCTAAATGCCCCGCTCTCTCCATCCGGCCTCTTCGGATCTGCCGTCACAGGTATTGTTGACCGTTTCTCCGAAGTTCAGAAAGCTTCCCAGGCCATGAACCTCTTCCTGCCTCGTCGCGCTAGCTCCTCTGCAGGCCGCTCACGTGACCAGCCTCCTGCACGAGCCCCACCTCAGCGCCCAGCTCAGCACAGCCAGACTTCGCAGCGACGCCAGGGCGGCCGCCCTCGCTCTCGCTCTGACAGCCGCCACAGACCGCCGCCGCCTCGGGGGCCGCGGCCTAGGATCACGCCGAAACCTGATCACTCGAAGTCTGCCTAGCACAGCTGAGAAAAAGACGGCGCTCTCCCGCTGCGGCCGGACTGCCGTCAAAATACCGCCCTCTGCTAGTCCCCGCGCACGCGGCTACTGCAGTAGTGTATCCCGCCATTACCAAGCCGGTTTCCCTTCCCGCTTGCATGAGCACAAACGCCGTTTTCACGGCGACCCAAATAAATCTCAAAAAGAGCAAAAAGACACCTTGTGTAATAAATGTGCCCACAACACTGTGTTCACTCATACACAAAAGCACGTCTGTTCCCGTGTCCCACACAGAGCACACTCTCATAAAGCGGCCCCAATCCGCTCGAGTTTCAGAGTACATAAAAGCGCCCACGAACCCGTGCGCGCTTCCCCCCTCTGTTCACTCTGTTACACGGCCCATAAACTCCTCTCTGAGTGTAAGTCCCGTTGTTATAAGCAATATGAGCGCGCGCACACAGCCCGCCATGTGCAGCGACGAGGACCGGGTAGCCATTCACCCCCTAGCATTGCGCTGCAAAGCGTGGGAAGCTATTACGGGAATTTCCCAGTGGGTGCTAAACACAATAAGGCTGGGCTATCGCTTACAGTTTCGCCGCCGCCCTCCAAGTTTTCGAGCGCGGCTAGAAACTACTGTGAACCTAGAAGCGGCGACGCTGCTCCGTTCAGAGATAGCAAAACTATTGTGCAAAAGGGCTATAGAGAGAGTGCCTCTGTCTATGAGCGAGTCGGGGTTTTACAGCCGCTATTTTCTTGTTCCCAAGAAAGACGGCGGCCTCAGACCAATATTAGACCTCAGAGTGCTGAACAAAGCTCTCATGAAGAGACCGTTCAAAATGCTCACTATCAGAAAACTCCTCCCGCACGTGCGCCAGGGGGACTGGTTCATTTCACTAGATCTGAAAGATGCTTATTTTCAGATTCAGATAAATCCCCTTCACAGGCCATTCTTACCATTTTCTTCGCCATTCTGCGAATACTGAACTATTTGGACGACTGGCTGATTTTGGCACAATCACAGAGGGAGATACTGTCTCATCGTACAGTTCTCCTCGACCATCTGAAAGCTTTGGGCCTCTCTGTCAACTGGACAAAGAGCGCACTTCAACCCAGTCAGACTATTTCCTTCTTGGGTATAGAGCTAGACTCGGTCACGATGACGGCTCGTCTGTCAACACAGCGCGCGCGCCGTGTTCAGCGTCTCGCCGCATCTTTTCAGATGAACAGACTCACACCTCTGAAAACTTTTCAGAAGGCGTTGGGCTATATGGCCTCAGCCTCCGCGGTGCTCCAACTGGGGTTACTGTGCATGCGCCCGCTTCAGCTCTGGTTGAAGAGCCGTGTGTCTCACCGTGCGTGGACCACGGGCTGCCAGCTGATAAAGGTAACGCAGACCTGTATTATAGCTCTGCAACCATGGACCGTGACAGAATGGTTTCAGCGGGGCGTTTCCATGGGGACTTGTTCTCGCCGAAAAGTCATCTCGACAGACGCATCCAACACGGGTTGGGGTGCGGTCTGCGAGGGCTCACCGGCCTTCGGCCCCTGGTCAGCTCAAGAGAGCCTCCTTCACATAAACTGTTTGGAGATGTTAGCGGTCGAGAACGCGCTCACGCGTTTTCTCCCGCGCGTTCACGGTCACCACGTGCTGATCCATTCGGACAATATAGCCGTGGTCTCCTACCTAAACCGTCAGGGCGGAGTCAGATCCAGAAATCTTTTCAGACTGACAGAACGCATATTAGTTTGGTCGCAGTGTCACCTGCTATCGCTCAGAGCGACGCACGTGCCGGGCCATCTGAACGACGGTCCAGACAGTCTGTCCAGGAACCCCATTCCCCCCGGGGAATGGTCCCTGCACACTCTTACAGTCCAAAAGCTGTGGCGAATATTCGGCAGAGCAGAGGTGGACCTCTTCGCCTCAGAAGAGAACACCCAGTGCCCAATATTTTTCTCGAAGAGCAACGACGCGCTAGCCCAGACCTGGCCCAGCCGCCCGCTTTATGCATTCCCTCCGGTTTCTCTGCTACCACAGGTGCTTCAGAGAATCAGGGAAACACGCCACTCGGTGCTCCTCATAGCCCCGCGTTGGGAGGGTCAGACTTGGTTTCCGGAGCTCACTCAGCTGTCACAGACAGCCCCGTGGCCCATTCCAGTCAGAGCAGATCTCCTCTCTCAAGCTCGCGGCACGATCTGGCACCCCCACCCAGAGCGCTGGGAGCTACACGCGTGGGTGATCAACAACTACCCGTTGCTTTGCCAGAGGGAGTGTTAAACACGATCATGCAGGCTAGAGCGGCCTCTACGAGAAGGCTCTATGCGTCTAAATGGTCTGTGTTCTCAAAATGGTGCACCGACAGAAATTTGGACCCACGGTCATGTGAGGTTCCTTCCTTGCTAAGTTTTCTCCAAGAGATGCTGGACAAGGGCAGGTCCCCGTCCACTCTCAAGGTGTATGTGGCAGCCGTCGCAGCGTTCGTTGAACCCCGGCGTGGCCAGTCACTGGGCAAAGACGGTTTGGTCATCCGCTTCCTCAGGGGAGCTAGAAGGATGAACCCCTCACGCCCCCCTTCGGTGCCGATTTGGGATCTTTCCATAGTTCTCGAAGCTATGAAAGCCCCCCCATTCGAACCACTAAACACCGTGGACCTCAAATACCTCTCGTTCAAAGCCGTTTTTCTGCTTGCGCTCGCATCAGTAAAACGTGTGGGAGACCTTCACGCGCTGTCAACTAGCGCTTCCTGTCTCGAGTTTGGGCCCAATGACTCCTTAGTCGTTCTCAAACCTAGACATGGTTATGTCCCAAAAGCGATTGGTACCCCGTTCAGGGCACAAGTTATTTCCTTATCGGCTCTGCCTGCATCCGATAACGAATCTGACTCTAATCTCCTGTGTCCGGTCAGGGCCCTGAGATTATACGTTTCCCGCACTGCTCCGGTCAGACGATCTGAGCAGCTGTTTGTTTCGTTCGGTGGGCGCACCAAAGGGTTGGCCGCCTCGAAACAGACGCTATCCAGATGGATAGTTGATGCCATTGCAGCCGCATACGCGTCGAAAGACCTGCCATGCCCTCTGGGCATCAGGGCTCATTCCACTAGAGGCATGGCCTCATCGTGGGCATGGTCCAGCGGAATTTCCATTCACGACATTTGTGTGGCAGCAGGATGGTCTTCCCCTTCCACCTTTGTCAGATTTTATAATATCGAAGTTCCCGCCTTGCAGGCTAAACTACTAGCTATCTAGTATGTTACAGATTCTCTGGTGAGCTGCACTAAAAAGAGTTATTCACACAGACCGGTTCCCGCTCTGTCTCTCTTATCAAGTGCTTAGTACTACACAATCACCGGCCCGCTCTGCTGGCCCTGTCTCATGTACATATGTTCATTCCCACTATCAAGGGTTCCCCCGGGTCTCCCCTGGGACTCGTAAGTGGATGCTTAGCACGCACGGCGTTGACCAGGTGTTCCCGTAGCGTAAGCTAGCTTACGCAATATGAGAGAACCTCTCGTAAGAGAACGAATCGGTTACCTAACGTAACCTCGGTTCTCTCTAGATGAGGGAACGAGTATTGCGTTCCTGACCGTGCTTGTGCTACTAGCGTTTCTCGCTTCATTCTATGAAAACCAGAGTTTCAGCCTACGACGCCATTATTTATACTCTCTGACCACGCCCGCTTCGGCGGGCTATGACGCAATGAGAGCATGTCGACTCTCATTGGACGAGAGTTCAATCGCGTCTCCTCATAGGCTTAAGCAGTTCCCTGTGAGCGAGCCAATGAGCTGCTAGTTAGCCCGCTCATGCTCTGCTGCAGTTGAACTGCGTTGACAATGGATACAAAATTATAGGATAATTTTTTGCCTTCAATTCCTCAGAAAAGATGAATCTTTCCCGTAGCGTAAGCTAGCTTACGCAATACTCGTTCCCTCATCTAGAGAGAACCGAGGTTACGTTAGGTAACCGATTCGTTTGTGAATTTAAACGTTGTGCAAAGCTGATTACCCTTCTCCCTCCCCAGCTCCTCTCGTCAGTCAGGATTTGGCATTCTGAAACCGAATAAATTCTCAAATTATGTTGTATTTTAAAATCTTGAATTAAATATATTTGCATACATTCATGTTGGTTCTGTTCTGTTTCCCCTTAGGGGGGTTATTGCTGCACTCCCTTGATCTTATCCATACTAGACTGCCAGAACGGAACCATTCCGCCAATCCAAATTGTATGCTAACTGTCAATCATATTTGACGATAGTGGTCCTGACAGAAATATGCGTCAGTACCTAGTTTATTTGGACCAGCTTAATTGCTTTGCTCCTCAGAATCACAACCTGTAAGTATTGTTGACTGTAAATGCGCAAAAAAACTGTTTCTATTGCAGGTTTGCAAAATATTTATTTTTCGAATTCCCTGAAAAACCACCTCATGCGAGCGTAAAAACCTTTTTGCGATAAATGGGAGTTTTTGCGAAATTGACGTGTTTCCATTGGGCGTATTCGCAATTTCAATTTGCGCAATTTGAAGGGTAGAAAAGCGGCTTGTGTGTTCAATCCCTGAGGACTGAGGACGCCTCGTACAATGTGGTGATGTGCAATGTATATTATGAGAAAACTAAAGTGTTTTTTTTTTACCTTTGATGCATGTAAACCTGTTGTAGGAGACTCCAACACAAAATTAGGAATTGTTAAAATAGCATAATAGGGGCACTTTAAGTCTATGTAGATAATATGTTATGTTAATACAGCTTTCCCTGCGTCAGAAATCATAACTGTCTGAGTAGGTACTACATTTGAATTTGCGACCGTTAAAAAAGTTCTATATGGTATGAATATGGGTAGTGTGAATGAAATTCGCATGTTAAGTTGTTATCATGTGACCTACCAGCCTCAGTCGATTCACTGCCACTCATAAATCCTCTTCCGTGGCCTCATGGGATAGTAAAGTGTCCATCATACATACACACGCGTAGGCTACTGTTTTTTTTTTTTTTTTTTTTTTTTGCATACTAGGCCTATAGGGAAGTATTCAATTTTGGACGCAGCTTTTATTTAAATGAACAAAAACAATTTTCATGATAGTTTTAGTTACTGGTCCTAAGTTTTATGTGTCCCATTTTGTCATAAACCCTTTTATTTTTAATATTTAATATTTATAATATTCTTTAAAACTAGGACACCTTGTAGTAAACATAATAAAATAAACATAGCATGAATAGAAAATAAAACGGCTCATAAAACATTTTGTTTGACCACCTGATGTGGATGAACAACATTTTCTGAAAGTTTTATTGAGGGGAAAAAAATACCTTTTAGGAGCTTCAAGCACTATGTGAACCATTCATGAATCCCATACTGTCACATGACACTAAAACCCAAAGGTCCACTGCTATTTAATGTCATGAATTGTGGTACTATGGCGTCTTTTCTCTTTGTTTGGAGATTGTTGTTGTCAAGGTACATATCTTAAAGTTTACAGTGGCTTCTAAGAGCTGTCTCTAGATCAGTTACTCCGACTTGGCAAATAAGCTCCTTTATGGATATGTGAGGCCCTTAAAGCAAACAGGCATTTTACATCAGCGATGACGTCGGTGGTCCAGACAGGCTTGTGTCCATGGCGATGGCAAGCAGTTCTATGAACCTTCTTTAACTTCATTTAATAAAAAACATCTGTTTATAACATGCTTAAAATTCATTGTCCTGAATAGCAACTTTAAATTGTTAGAAGAACATTGATACTTTACATTTGTTTCAACTGTTTTTCATGAATGATGCGGCAACTTCAACATACTACCTTCTAATTGAGCAAGTGTTTTCAGACTTAAAGTCTCCATGAAATAAATTTTTTTTTTGGGCTTTTAGTATGAATATGTTAGCCTTACTGTTATCTATAAGCTAGTGTGCTCCAAAACAATGACAAAATTCACATTTAGAAGATATAAGCGTTCAAAACTTACTATCTCTCACTTCCACTAACAATAAGGATCAATGATTTTGATGACATCACTCTGCACTTCAGTTTCTCATCAGATTTTCTGTCCAATCAAATGCTCTCTAGAATCTTAAGCTCCGCCCCCAACATTATAAACAGATGCTGAAGGTTCAGCTGAAATCAGTCACTTGTTCAGACATTTACTATTTTCTACATGGTAAATGGCACATAGTGCACTATAGGGGACATAAAGGCTTTTTCCATCGGGGCGGATGAAGTCTGGTTTCACGTTAGTGTCACATAAACCGCCACAGCTCCGGTCCAGAGACACGACACACAGAGCGGATCATGTGATCGAGTCGCTCAGAACAGAAAACATATCAGACCCATTTGAGTTCTGCACAAGAATGCTGTATTTTAAAGCGATATGGAGGAGATTATGAGGAGAAACGGTTCGAGATTAGGAGGAAACTGCAGCTCAACGGCTCTGGTCAATCTGTGACATAAACTAAACGCTATTGGCTATTTCCAAAAAAAGGGGAGGAGCTGATCGATATGCCCCGCTCTGTCTTCCTGTTTCAGTGGAGATTACTTCAACACACTGAAGAATGCTGAGCGCTTAAAGGCACTTCAGGCAAATCCAGTACCTGGCCTGTAGACCCGTTCGCAATTTGGTGTTGGGGGAATTTCTCACTTGAACTGAGTAAGTGGGTCCCTAGACATAAAAAATCACAGAGGTGCTCATCCGCCATAGTGCCACGAATTACATAATGGTCAAATCAAATATGGCCGCCATCGGATGATGATGAAAATCCAACTTCTTTGTTTCTGAATGTATATACACATGTAATACCTCTATTTAGACTTATTATGGTATGTGGAATTAATTTCTGATATTGTTATGGCCATATTGGCTGACTTTTTACCTTAAAAGGTCATGGTCAAGGTCATCTTCCTACTTCTTATCCATAACTTGGCCATTATTAGGAATAAAAAACAGATGCAATAAGTCTAATTCTAGTAAATGTGACATTTAACATTCAGGATCATCTTGTCATTGAAATGTCAATGTCAACATCATTTTTCAATAACTTGATTAAGATTTCTTTTTTTAATATTTTTATTGTATTTTTTTTTCCACAATGTTTTTTTTATCATTATAACAAGATATGAAGATAAGAAATGTAACAATTATAAACATCCGTTTGAACTTTTATTTTAATTGGGTGTAAGTGCAATGATATAAAATAAAACAATTGGGTGCAAATAAAACTATGTATCAATAAGTGATAAAATTACATCATACCAAATGAACTAAAAGTGCACCATATAGTCTGATTTCTCTCAAAGTGTACTGTGCGTGTGCATGCATGTTAGTGGGATGGGTTTTTACAGGATCATTTTCCCATTTTTCCATGGCAGAATATGGTGCATGAAACTCCAGCAGCACGACAGCCACATCGGCGATTGTCACACTTGCCTGCACACTTACATACTGTGAGCAGACTTGGTGGTAAGGGCTTCAGACATTTTGATGGCGGGAGTGTGCTAAAGTGCTCCTTCCATCCATGTTTCGTTGGCTCTAGTCTTGCTTTGGCGTCCTTGGCTGTTGCAAGCAAGTGGCATGCCGTATGAACCAGAAAAGCCCCTCGTTGGATGTGGCCTCTTATACCACTACTTGTGGGAGGGAGAGCGTCAATTCCAGCACTTCCACTGGTGTAGATTTCTACCCTTAAGTCATCAAATGTCTTCGCTGTTGTAGTTGACCTGGCCCCAGCCCAGACCCACACCAAGTACTTCTCAGCCAACGCTACATCTTGCTCTGTCAAGGTGTCTGCCTCTCCAAAGTTGGCTAAGTACTGGACTGGGTCAAAAACCATGGCAGCATGTTTAGTCCCCACCTTGCTCATACAGTCATCTCCAGTCAGGATATGTGCTTTAATCACTGTCTTTGTCAATGACGCTCCAAGACGAGAAACTGCTTGATGGAGTAGAAGCATTCGCCGCCTCTCACCAGTGCCATACTGCTGCCAGATCTCTTTCATCCCGAGTTCTTGAAAGAATGGGCTGTAGTGGAGAAGCAATGCAAAGGTGTCTTAAAGGGATAGTCCAAAAATATTTTTCACATTGCTGTATTTTTCAAACAAGAAAAGCTAAAACAACGTGACTACATCATGAGGAACCAATGGACCATAATATTAGAAACAGACAGTCAGACAGACAGTCAAAATCAGTATTTTACATCAATGGTAAAATACATTTGTATTAATATATATTTTTTTATTTATAAAAATAATTGTAAGGTGACTGACTACAAGTCAAGTCAAGTCAAGTCAAGTATATTTATATAGCGCTTTTCACAATACAGATTGTATCAAAGCAGCTTCACAGTATCAATCAAAACAACATAACAATGTTTGTTTATTAGTGGAAAACAATAAAATAAAAAAGACATCCAAGTTTGGAAGGGCTGATCAATGTTATTAATGATTGGTTAATTAATTTGAATATCCCCAACTGAGCAAGCCAAAGGCAACAGTGGCAAGGAACCGAAAAACTCCATCAAGTGACCCAGTGGTGTCCTGAAACTCCATCAAGTAACCCAATGGAGAAAAAAAAAACCTTGGGAGAACCCAGGCTCAGTCGGGGGTCAGTTCTCCTCTGGCTTTTATGAACTAGAGGCCGGATTTACCGTAACTGTAAGTTTTAAAATTTTATATGAATGCCTGGCTGAAGAGATGCGTCTTTAGTCTAGTTTTAAACTGGGAGAGCGAGTCTGAGCAACGAACAATATCAGGAAGGCTATTCCAGAGCTTCGGAGCTAAATGTGAAAATGCTCTCCCTCCTTTGGTGGATCTGGATATCCTAGGTATGACCAGAAGCCTCGAATTTAGTGATCTTAAAGAGCGCGATGGATTATAGGGCGATAGAAGGTCCGTTAAATAGACTGGAGCTAAACCATTTAGGGCTTTATAGGTCAGTAGCAATACCTTGTAATTAATACGGAACTTTATAGGTAACCAATGAAGTGATGATAAAATCGGTGTTATCTGATCATATTTTCTTGATCTAGTAAGAACTCTAGCGGCTGCATTTTGGACTAACTGTAGCTTGTTTATTGAGGATGCAGGACAACCAGCTAATAAAGCATTACAATAATCTAGTCTCGAGGTCATGAATGCATGAACTAACTTTTCTGCATCAGAGACTGATAGCATATTACGTAGTTTAGCAATGTTTCTAAGGTGGAAAAAGGCTGTTTTTGTAACATATGAAATATGCTTTTCAAAAGACAGGTTGCAGTCTAATATAACACCCAGGTCTTTTACAGTAGAGGATAAAGTAACAGGGCATCCTACTATGTTAAAGTAGTGTTGTGAGAGGTTTTGTGGACGGTTTTTAGAACCGATAAGTATTACTTCTGTCTTGTCTGGATTTAATAAAAGAAAATTACGCGTCATCCAATCTTTTATATCTTTAACACAGTCTGTCAATTTGGATAATTTAGCGTGTTCATCTGGCCGTGATGAAATATATATTTGAGTGTCATCGTCGTAACGTAACGTAACTAATTCCATGTTTCCTTATAATATTACCAAGTGGCAGCATATATATTGAGAATAATAGAGGGCCTAACACAGATCCCTGTGGCACTCCATAGTTTGCCGAAGTTATGATCGATTTTTCTCCATTTAAATAGACAAAATGGTAGCGGTCGGATAAGTATGACCTGAACCAGCTTAATGCTTGTCCTTGAATACCAGTATAATTTTGTAGTCGATCTAGGAGTATTGTGTGATCTATAGTATCGAACGCTGCACTAAGATCAAGTAAAACTAGTATTGAGATACAGCCTTGGTCCGAAGCTAAAAGTAAATCATTTGTGATTCTAACAAGCACAGTTTCAGTGCTATGATGCGGTCTGAATCCAGACTGAAACTTTTCATAGATGTCGTTTTCTTGTAAGAAAGAGCCGAGTTGAGCGGACACAACTTTTTCTAATATTTTAGACATAAATGGAAGATTTGAAATGGGTCTGTAATTTATTAGGTTATTTGGATCTAATTGTGGTTTCTTAATAAGAGGTTTTATAACTGCCAGCTTGAACGTTCTTGGAACATGACCTAAAGATAAAGATGAGTTAATAATATTGAGAAGAGGCTCTTCCACTATAGGTAACACTTCTTTCAGTAGTTTAGTTGGTATAGGATCTAATAAACATGTTGTTGTTTTAGATGAAGTGATAAGTTTGTTTAACTCTTTTTGTTCTATAGTTGTAAAGCATTGTAATTGCTCTTGCAGAGCGACAATTGTGGCCGAATCATAAGGCGGGAGCAAGGATTGAACATTTACAATTGTGGTTCTGATGCTTTCAATTTTCTCGTTGAAGAAGTTCATGAAATCATTACTACTAAACTGTAACGAGGTATTTTGTTCAGACGACGTCTGTTTATTTGTTAGTCTAGCCACGGTGTTAAATAAAAACCTTGGATTGTTTTGGTTGTTTTCTATTAGTTTGCGGAGGTGCTCAGCCCTGGCCGCTTTTAGGGCATTTTTATAACGTGACATACTGTCTTTCCACGCGATTCTAAAGACCACTAAATTAGTTTGTTTCCATTTACGCTCTAAATTACGGGTTTCTCTCTTTAGAGCATGCGTAGTATTATTGTACCATGGTGCTATACTTTTCTCTCTGACCTTTTTTAATCTAATGGGTGCAACAATATCCAATGTTCTAGAGAGAATGGTGCTCATAGTGCTAGTTAGTTCGTCTAGTTCATCTGTTCGTTTGGGTTCAGGCCGCAGCTGAGACAGATCAGATAAGCTATTTGAGAAATTATCTATGGTGGATGAAAGGATTGTTCTGCCTGGTCGATAACATGGCGCAGCATGACATATTACAGACGTACGTAATATGCAAGTTACCATGTAATGGTCAGTGACATCATCACTTTGTGGAATGATATCTATATCGGTTGGATCGGTTCCATATGATATAATTAAATCGAGTGTATGATTAAGACGATGAGTTGGTCTGGTGACGTTTTGCTTGACCCCGAAGGAGTTTAATAAATCTGTAAACGCAGCCCCTAACGCATCATTTGAATTATCGATGTGTATGTTAAAATCTCCAACAATTAATGCTTTATCGACGTTGACCAATAGATCTGAGAGAAAATCTGCAAACTCTTTTAGGAAAACAGTGTAAGGCCCTGGAGGTCTATATACGGTAGCCAAGGCTAGAGATAATAGGGATTTTTTTCTTACATCTAAGAGCGTAACATTTAGCACAAGTACTTCAAACGAATTAAACCTATGACGAGTTTTCTGAGTAACATTAAGGATATCCCTGTAGATTGTTGCAACACCGCCGCCACGACCGATTAGACGGGGCTCATGCTTATAACAGTATCCTGGCGGAGTAGACTCATTTAGACCGAAATAATCATTTGGTTTAAGCCAGGTTTCAGTAAGGCACAGTACATCGAAATTATTATCTGTGACCATTTCATTTACAATAACCGCCTTAGGTGTGAGCGATCTAATGTTAAGAAGACCTAGCTTTAGAAATTGTTTTTGTTCACTAATAGCGTGTTTTTTTGTTTTAATAACAATTAGATTTTTTCTAGATCCCCCAGTAGATTTATTATTTGATCTCAGTAAACGAGGAATAGACACAGTTTCTATGCAATGTTCTACACTAGTATTAATATAAATTAAATTGGTGCAGCAGAGACTGTGATTTGGATTTATGGTTACTAGTCAAACGGTGTTTAACATCTTAGAGATGTTATCCGACAGAAGATCTGCCCCGATTCTACTTGGGTGTAAGCCATCAGCGCGGAAGAGCCTCGGTCGCTCCCAGAACAGATTCCAATTATTTACAAAGAGCAGTTTCTGCTCATTGCACCATGACATTAACCATTCATTTAGCGCGAATAATCTACTGAACTTTTCATGCCCTCGTCGGTACGTGGGAAGCGGTCCAGACACAATGATCGTTGTTTCAGGCGATGTGCTGCGAACCGTTTCGATCAGGCTCCTGAAGTCTTTCTTCAGAACCTCTGTCTGTCGCAGCCTTGTGTCGTTAGCTCCCCCGTGCAACACAACAGCTCCGACGCGCTCGTCACCGTTCAAGATCTCAGGTACCCGCGCAGCGATATCAAGAACACGAGCACCAGGAAAGCAATGACTGTGCACCTTACTTTTACCTAACGTAGCGTGGACGTGTCGGACGGTGGAATCGCCGATGATCACAGCATCGCGTTCCGTTTCGCGAAGAGAGGAGAAGCGGTTCTGAGTGGAGATCTCGAAAACCGGAAGGGGCGAAAAGATTCTGGTCCTGGCTCGCGGCTTCCGCGGAACCACACAGGCTTCGTGGTGTTGTGTCGGAGCCGGAGTGAATGAAACCATGGCTGATCGGGACCTGGACGCTCGGGACCAATGCTGAGAAACGCACGGAGTAGACGCGGCGAGGGTCAGCGGGTTACTAACGTTAATCACCGATCCGTGTGCATCGGTGCGTGATGTTTCAAGAGCTAAACGCCGGTCTCTCAGCTCAGCTTGTCTCTCTAAAAGGTCACGGATCTGTTTCTCAACAGCTTCTAATTCAGACTGCACCGCGAGCATCTCATATCTGTTCTCATCTGCACCAAAAGGTAGATATACATCTGATATATTCGCCATTTTAACAGATGGACAGTAAGTTAGCAACGATGCAACCAGTGATGCTATTAATATTAATACTAATTTATGACTGAAGTCTTGGGTATAATCCGTCTTTTTAGTGGTACGGGTGTAATGTAGACGCACGATAGACGAGAAAATGTTCGTTTGTAAGTGAGTGTAAAGAAGACTCGCTCAGCCGTGACCCACAGGTGTAACGGCCCAGTGTTGGGTCACGCTTGAGACGGTCTGCTCAACAGTCCGAGTTGTAATTATGAGGTAAATGATGGTTCAAAGCAGGATAAAAGAAAGAAATACGGAAAAACAGAAAGAAATACGATGCTAATACGAGGCTTAGACAGCCACGACGCAAACAAACTCACAGCAGGCAGCCAGAAGCAATCGAGCAATCAGTTCATCAGAGGGTTAAGGTTATAGGTTCAGGGTTATTAGACAGTTATTATGACAATAAAGCCAACATCAAAGTCTGTCATTAAACTTTACTCATCTAGTTTTTATATGTTCTTTAATAAGACAACAGTTCAAAAAAGATGTATCCCGGTTTCACAGACAAGGCTTAAGTCTAGTTCCAGACTAAAATGCATGTTTGAGCGGGTTTAACTGAAAGCAACTTCCCCTGACATGTCTTAAAATATATCAGTGCCATTGTTGTCTCAAGACAGAAAAATTTTTGTCAAGTTGTCACACCAGTAGGCCTAATGTGTTTTTTTCCTGAGGTACGCTTAGGCCTAATCCTGGCTTAATCTAAACCCTGTCTGTGAAACCAGGCCTAAATTAGATTCATTTAATATAACTTAATTTAAGATAAAATATAAAATAATTTGAAGTCATCCTGAAGTTTGTTGAGGTGCCCTAGTTGAGAACCACAGAAACAGTTACAGACAAGCGTTTTTCCTGAAAATGTTTTATTTTTTGTGACAAACTGATCAGCAAAGTAATTTATATTCAACATCTTAATACATATAGTCATTCACTCCAATACAAGAGAGCGTCTAGAATTTAAAGTATGCCCCGAAAAATGAAGCAGTCTCAAAGTGTCACTCCACCGGTAGTGAAGCCTGTACACTGTAAAAGACAAACGCGAGTCTCCGTCACACACACATCCTGCTTTCCTCCACACACAAACTCGTTAAAGACATCTGATTACAGAGTAAAAACTCTGCAGTATAAAGAATGGATAGAAATTATATTAGTTTAAAAGCAAAAAATTATATATAAAAAAAGTATTTTCTTTTAAGTTTACCCCTTAATCGGGTAACTATGGAAGCTTGTTTTCTGCCACGGAATAAAACAATTTAAAAGATAATTGCGAAAAAAGTCAGAATTGCATTAAATAAAGTCAGAGTTGCGAGTTATAAAGTTAGAATTGCGATTTATAAAGTCAGAGTTGCGAGTTATAAAGTTAGAATTGCGAGTTATAAAATCAGAATTGCGAGTTATAAAGTTAGAATTGTGAGTTATAAAATCAGAATTGCGAGTTATAAAGTTAGAATTGTGAGTTATAAAATTAGAATTGCGAGTTATAAAGTTAGAATTGCGAGAAATAAAGTAAGAGTTGCGAGGTATAATTGGAATTCTGATGTTATAGCTTGTAATTGCGAATATATCTCGCAGTTTTAGGAAAAAAGTCAGAATTGCATTAAATAAAGAGTTGCGATTTATAAAGTTAGAATTGCGATTTATAAAGTTAGAATTGCGAGTTATAAAATCAGAATTGCGAGTTATAAAGTTAGAATTGCGAGTTGTAAAGTTAGAATTGCGAGTTGTAAAGTTAGAATTGCGAGTTATAAAGTCAGAATTAGGAGTTATAAAATTAGAATTGCGAGTTATAAAGTTAGAATTGCGAGTTATAAAGTTAGAATTGCGATAAATAAAGTAAGAGTTGCGAGGTATAATTGGAATTCTGATGTTATAGCTTGTAATTGCGAATATATCTCGCAGTTTTAGGAAAAAAGTCAGAATTGCATTAAATAAAGAGTTGCGATTTATAAAGTTAGAATTGCGATTTATAAAGTTAGAATTGCGAGTTATAAAATCAGAATTGCGAGTTATAAAGTTAGAATTGCGAGTTGTAAAGTTAGAATTGCGAGTTGTAAAGTTAGAATTGCGAGTTATAAAGTTAGAATTGTGAGTTATAAAATTAGAATTGCGAGTTATAAAGTTAGAATTGCGAGAAATAAAGTAAGAGTTGCGAGGTATAATTGGAATTCTGATGTTATAGCTTGTAATTGCGAATATATCTCGCAGTTTTAGGAAAAAAGTCAGAATTGCATTAAATAAAGAGTTGCGATTTATAAAGTTAGAATTGCGATTTATAAAGTTAGAATTGCGAGTTATAAAATCAGAATTGCGAGTTATAAAGTTAGAATTGCGAGTTGTAAAGTTAGAATTGCGAGTTGTAAAGTTAGAATTGCGAGTTATAAAGTCAGAATTAGGAGTTATAAAATCAGAATTGCGAGTTATAAAGTTAGAATTGTGAGTTATAAAATCAGAATTGCGAGTTATAAAGTCAGAATTGCGAGTTATAAAGTCAGAATTAGGAGTTATAAAATCAGAATTGCGAGTTATAAAGTTAGAATTGCGAGTTATAAAATCAGAATTGCGAGTTATAAAATCAGAATTGCGAGTTATAAAGTTAGAATTGCGAGAAATAAAGTAAGAGTTGCGAGGTTTAATTGGAATTCTGATGTTATAGCTTGTAATTGCAAATATATCTCGCAATTTTAGGAAAAAAGTCAGAATTGCATTAAATAAAGTCAGAGTTGCGAGAAATAAAGTCAGAGTTGCGAGTTATAAAGTTAGAATTGCGATTTATAAAGTTAGAATTGCGAGTTATAAAGTCAGAATTAGGAGTTATAAAGTTAGAATTGCGATTTATAAAGTTAGAATTGCGAGTTATAAAATCAGAATTGCGAGTTATAAAGTCAGAATTGCGAGTTATAAAGTCAGAATTATTAGGAGTTATAAAATCAGAATTGCGAGTTATAAAGTTAGAATTGCGAGTTATAAAATCAGAATTGCGAGTTATAAAATCAGAATTGCGAGTTATAAAGTTAGAATTGAGAGAAATAAAGTAAGAGTTGCGAGGTTTAATTGGAATTCTGATGTTATAGCTTGTAATTGCGAATATATCTCGCAATTTTAGGAAAAAAGTCAGAATTGCATTAAATAAAGTCAGAGTTGCGAGAAATAAAGTCAGAGTTGAGAGTTATAAAGTTAGAATTGCGATTTATAAAGTTAGAATTGCGAGTTATAAAATCAGAATTGCGAGTTATAAAATCAGAATTGCGAGTTATAAAATCAGAATTGCGAGTTATGAAGTTAGAATTGCGAGTTATAAAATCAGAATTGCGAGTTATAAAATCAGAATTGCGAGTTATAAAATCAGAATTGCGAGTTATAGAGTCAGAATTAGGAGTTATAAAGTCAGAATTGCGAGAGAAATAAAGTAAGAGTTGCGAGTTTTAATTGCAATTCTGATGTTATAACTTGCAATTGCGAATATTTCTCGCAATTTTGGGAAAAAAGTCAGAATTGTGAGATAAAAAGTCTACCTTTTTTAGCCTATTTTTTATTCTGTGTCAGAAACAGTTTCCATAGGTAACTCACTCAATGATGTACATAATATCTGTAACACAATCTCACAACCCTCATTACTAGTGCAATTTCTTAACATTCAAGTGCCAGAAAGTCATTCATCTGAAGCCAAATAAATTCACTTGTCCATCGAGATACAATAAAACACTTCAAAGCTAAAGACAGCAGAATAAATAAAAGCAGAAAGATGTGGAAACAACAATATATCCAGGTGCCTATTAGGACAGTATTAGGCAAATTGCAAATTGGGCTAAAAAAAAAAAAACAGAAATATGACCTGGACATGTTTCCATGTTTCGATCACACTGGAACAGGCCAAAGCAAACAAGAAATACATGAAGTGCAATGACTGTATACAAATCTAGAGCAGAAATGCGGCAGCTGAGAGGGGAAGTTTACTATTCTATAGTTCAGGAAACATCCCTGAGAACGGGAGACGTCCATTGAGTGTTAAAGGGATAGTTCACCCAAAAATGGATTAAATGGTTAATAAAAACCTCCATGTTAAGAAAAATATCCATATTTGCCATACTTCAGAAGGCTTTTTATTAACCCCCCGGAGCCTGTGGAGCACTTCAATGATGGATAGATGCACTTTTATGATGGATAGATGCACTTCTATGATGGATAGATGCACTTTTATGATGGATAGATGTACTTCTATGATGGATAGATGCACTTTTATGATGGATAGATGCACTTTTATCATGGATAGATGCGCTTTTATGATGGATAGATGTGCTTTTATGATGGATAGATGCACTTCTATCATGGATGGATGCGCTTTTATGATGGATAGAGGCACTTTTATCATGAATAGATGCACTTTTATGATGGATAGATGCGCTTTTATGATGGATAGATGCACTTCTATCATGAATAGATGCACTTTTATGATGGATAGATGCACTTTTATCATGAATAGATGCACTTTTATGATGGATGGATGCGCTTTTATGGACTTTCACTGCCATTATAAAGCTTGAAAGAGCCAGGACATTTTTTAATATGACTCCGATTTTATTCGTCTGAAAGAAGAATGTTATATACACCTAGGATGACTTGAGGGTGAGTAAATCATGGGCTAATTTTCATTTTTGGGTGAATAATCCCTTTTAAAATGTGAGTTTTAGCCATCATGCAACGGTGGCGCGTTGTGTGTGTTCAGCGAGAGAAGGTGTGTGTGTCGTTGTGAAGGCTGACGGCGGGCGAGGAACTCTCTCTCTGAGCCCTGCAGGAGCTTCTGCTGCACCGGCAGCGCTGGATCCACATGACGTTACGTGTGACGTTGTCTCCGTCCGGGCAGAGGAACAGCAGACGCACCGTTCGGGAAGCGGACGGCCGACAGCACCTGCCATCCACACACACGCCACACACACGAGGCCGGTAGCTGTGAGCCGTGGAGCAGCCGGCAAACGTGATCCGCTCTGGTTCCCGAGACCTCACTGTCCGTCGACACTTCTTTCCTCTCTGAACAACATTACACAGCAAAAGGAAACCATTAATGAGAGTCATAATACCTACATGCGAAGGCATTATTTGTAAAACGTTTATCATGTTTGATTTAAGTTTAGAGTCCCCCTCTAGTCGATAATTTTAGCTCTTAAAACTCATCTTTGATGACCAAAATTACATTTTTAACATTTTTCTCCTTGAAAAAATGTCTTCATGCCTTAAAATAGATTGAATGTAACTCGACACCCTTGCCTCATTTATTATGCATGGTTCTATGAATATGCAAATGAGCCCCGCCTCCACTCACTCACTCACTCAGAGATCCACTGGTTGACGATCACACGTTGATCTGATTGGTTACAAGGTAGTTTGTGATGTCAGAAACACCAGCGATTTCAAACAATTTTAAGAAGGAAATACGCAGCAATGGTGTTGACTTGTGAAGCATATTAAAAACACCACATGGACATAAAACAACATTTAAAGCTGGATTTTCACCACAGGGGGACTTTAAGGTACACTAATTTCTCATGCTCAAAGATTGTTTGGAGTCTCTTTCAAGGAAGGTCTGTTCACTTGGCGGCCATATTTGCAATTCATAAGCACTTTTAGTTGTATTGGTTGAAATTCTCTTTCCATCCTGATAGCAATCAATAATAAAAGTCTTAAGAAAAAAGTATATGGGTATATGGATGATTGAATGTACAGTATGTTTACTCATTTCACTATATCTCACCTTCATAGCTGGCGTGATGTCACATTCCCGGATCTGGCAAAAGCGCTTCTCTCTAACCAGCTTGCACTGTGCATTACTATTGCTCACACGACTTGAGATGCCAAACCCGCAGGAAGTTGAACATTCGGACCAGTCGGTGGTCTGTGGGAAACATTCGGATGTTGGGAAGGGAACCAGAGACACCGGCACAGACGCCCACTCTGCAGCGTTAATGAGAAAACAAAACCATAAAGAAAACATTTCACCTTTGTGGTTGCTAAGGTACTTTAACTGTTGCTAAATTGTTGGTTTCTAGGGCATTATGGGTAGTTACTAGGGGGTTCTGGGTGGCTACTAGGCAGTTGCATACTGGTCAAAGTTAAAGCCCCCCTGTAGTCAAGAATTGTATTCCTTAAAACTAATCTTTGATCACCAAAATTACATATTTAAAAATTATTTCCTTTAAAAATTTCTTTATGCCTTCAAATATCTTGAATGTAAGTCGACACCCTTGCCTCATTTAGTATACGCGGTTCTATGAATATGCAAATGAGCCCCGCCTCCACTCACTCACTCACTCACTCAGAGATCCACTGGTTGACGATCACACATTGATCTGATTACAAGGTAGTTTGTGACGTCAGAAACACCAACGATTTCACACCGTGTTTTTGAGACTGTCTTTGGTTCACTGCAGTTTTAAGGAGAAAATACTCAGCAATGCTGTCGACTTATGAATTTACACATGGTTTGTCTCAAAGCTTATTAAAAACACCACATAGACATATAAACTACATTAAAAGCTTGATTTTCACTGTTAATGATTTAAAACTGCAGTGAACCAAAGACAGTCTCAAAAACACGGTGTGAAATCGCTGGTGTTTCTGACATCACAAACTTCCTTGTAACCAATCAGATCAACGTGTGATCGTCAACCAGTGGATCTCTGAGTGAGTGAGTGAGTGGAGGCGGGGCTCATTTGCATATTCATAGAACCGCGTATACTAAATGAGGCAAAGGTGTCGAATTAAATTCAAGATATTTTAAGGCATGAAGATTTTTGATCAAAGATGAGTTTTAAGGAATCAAATTATTAACTACAGGGGGACTTTAACATATTTAAACGCATAAAACTTCGAAGTGTAATACCTTGAAAGGAGCCCCTGGTGGACTGTGAGCTGTCAGGGCTCTGGAAGAGTCTGCTGATGTGGTTGTACGGGGTGTGTTGAGGACGGGGGTCCGACGGCTCGTCCCTGATGCTGTTCTGATGCTCACACACCCACTCCTCACAGCAGCGGCCCGGTGGCGTCTCCAGGCGAGGGTTTGTGCAGTGTGTGTCGGGCACAGGGATGTGGTGTGGACACACAGGCATGCAGCCCAACACACCATCCATACAGATGCACTGGTGTCTGCAGTCGGGCTGGAAGTCCTCGCCGTGCTGATACACACGCCCTCCAAACTCACACGGCCGGCCCTGGGCATCAGCTGACACACACACACACACACACACACACACACACACACACACACACACACACATGCAGCATTTGCAACTTGCTCAAAGAAATGAGAAACTGCTTAATTGATGTGCACAAGTGACACAATGATGTGAAGATTGAACAGGTCGTTTTGAGAATTTCAATTCTGATCCTAGAAATGTACCAAAGCGACTGAGAAAAACTGTAAGAGAGAGAAAAAAACCTATAAAGTTATGATAATTTGTCCTTTTAAATAAAAACATTTCTTAAAAGTAATAATCGGTGACTGAAATGTTCTCCTAACTGAAGAATCACCCATTATGTTTTACAGCAGTCAGTCCCAAAATGCCATGCGTTTCTCTCACCTCTACAGAGTCCCCGGCGCGGGTCCCCTCCGGCCCCCAGGTGGCAGCGCAGGCCCTTGATGTGGTCGCAGGGTCGGTCAGGGCCACAGTGCTGGTCAAACTGTTGAGCACAAACCTTACAGCATCCGCACTCGTCCAACACCCGACTCACCCCGAGAGGACAGGAGGGAGCATCCCGAGGGCACAAGCACGGCCGGGAACAGCCTCGGGATCCCTAGGCAACATACACTCGGGTTACACTTTATTTTCGATAGTCCACTTTAGATGTGCTTTCACATCTGTAGTTCGGTTCATTTGGGGTGAAAAAATTATACTTTGGCGCATTTTTCAGGCGTTTTGGTTCCTTTTCACAGTGATTGCTCTGGTCCGAATCAGTTGATGAAACGATCCAAAATGCAGTCACGTGACAACATCCATATCACTCGTTGGCCAGATGGGTCTTGAACGTATTTTCATAACTGCACTTGTTACGTGCGGGAAAATAACCCAGCACTGTTCCACAGATGTATGAAACCAGAGCCCGTCTACAGAGAGCCTGGCCACTCCCTATTAAAGGAGAATTCTGGTATTTAGCTCTTTAAGTCTATTTTCTAGTTTGTTTTGGATGAACTAGAGTGGTGGACACAGAAATGTTGACGATGGGTCCTGACTCGACTTTTTGACTATTTTAGAATCGCCTTTGACCGCTTCAGAGTGGCTGTCTATGGGCACGCACAAACATGTCCTTAAAACAATCCTTAACGTTTGTTTTCAAAACTGTGCAACTCACAGAGTCCTATTGTATTGAATTTTGGTTGTAGTTCCACCAGAGTTCCACTGGGGGCGATCGCCCGAGTGCAAAATGAATGGGAGTCTATGGAGCTAGACAGCTAAATGTGTCTCTCACCCGATTGCCGTTGAGAAATCTCAGATTTGATTGTAGGTTTTGCAAGTTCAACATGGGTTATAGGTCGAAAGTTGAATGAACGAGTACTTACAGATCCTTCTAAAAAAATGAGCATATTGTGATAAAGTTAATTATTTTCCATAATGTAATGATAAAAATTAAACTTTCATATATTTTAGATTCATTGCACACCAACTGAAATATTTCAGGTCTTTTATTGTTTTAATACGGATGATTTTGGCATACAGCTCATGAAAACCCAAAATTCCTATCTAAAAAAATTAGCATATTTCATCCGACCAATAAAAGAAGTGTTTTTAATACAAAAAAAGTCAACCTTCAAATAATTATGTTCAGTTATGCACTCAATACTTGGTCGGGAATCCTTTTGCAGAAATGACTGCTTCAATGCGGTGTGGCATGGAGGCGATCAGCCTGTGGCACTGCTGAGGTGTTATGGAGGCCCATGATGCTTCGATAGCGGCCTTAAGCTCATCCAGAGTGTTGGGTCTTGAGTCTCTCAACTTTCTCTTCACAATATCCCACAGATTCTCTATGGGGTTCAGGTCAGGAGAGTTGGCAGGCAAATTGAGCACAGTAAACCATTTACCAGTGGTTTTGGCACTGTGAGCAGGTGCCAGGTCGTGCTGAAAAATGAAATCTCCATAAAGCTTTTCAGCAGATGGAAGCATGAAGTGCTCCAAAATCTCCTGATAGCTAGCTGCATTGACCCTGCCCTTGATAAAACACAGTGGACCAACACAAGCAGCTGACATGGCACCCCAGACCATCACTGACTGTGGGTACTTGACAATGGACTTCAGGCATTTTGGCATTTCCTTCTCCCCAGTCTTCCTCCAGACTCTGGCACCTTGATTTCCGAATGACATGCAAAATTTGCTTTCATCCGAAAAAAGTACTTTGGACCACTGAGCAACAGTCCAGTGCTGCTTCTCTGTAGCCCAGGTCAGGCGCTTCTGCCGCTGTTTCTGGTTCAAAAGTGGCTTGACCTGGGGAATGCGGCACCTGTAGCCCATGTCCTGCACACGCCTGTGCACGGTGGCTCTGGATGTTTCTACTCCAGACTCAGTCCACTGCTTCCGCAGGTCCCCCAAGGTCTGGAATCGGTCCTTCTCCACAATCTTCCTCAGGGTCCGGTCACCTCTTCTCGTTGTGCAGTGTTTTTTGCCACACTTATTCCTTCCCACAGACTTCCCACTGAGGTGCCTTGATACAGCACTCTGGGAACAGCCTATTTGTTCAGAAATTTCTTTCTGTGTCTTACCCTCTTGCTTGAGGGTGTCAATGATGGCCTTCTGACAGCAGTCAGGTCGGCAGTCTTACCCATGATTGCGGTTTTGAGAAATGAAACAGGCTGGGAGTTTTTAAAAGCCTCAGGAATCTTTTGCAGGTGTTTAGAGTTAATTAGTTGATCCAGATGATTAGGTTAATAGCTTGTTTAGAGAACCTTTTCATGATATGCACATTTTTTTAGATAGAAATTTTGGGTTTTCATGAGCTGTATGCCAAAATCATCGGTATTAAAACAATAAAAGACCTGAAATATTTCAGTTGGTGTGCAATGAATCTAAAATATATGAAAGTTTAATTTTTATCATTACATTATGGAAAATAATTAACTATCACAATATGCTAATTTTTTTAGAAGGACCTGTATGTCCTTTCGATTTCGTACAGGTTGAGTTGTTGTTGCCCATAACACGCTAACATTCTGCTAATGATGCTGATTGGTCAGTGAAGGACTGATTACGAACAGAGATACCTCTTGATGGCATCGTGACATCCAAAGTGGGACCAGAATATTAAGAACTTTAGTTTAACAAAAACTCTTCTAGTATGTGTGTTTACCTGTGTCAGCTGTGTCGTCGATGCCTTGAGAGAAAAGAAGTGCAGAGTGCGAAAGCACCAAAGTGACTAAAGGATTGCCGTATCAGCATCTCTGGTCGTGCAATGTCTATGACGTCATTGACATTTTAAACAGACTGATCTCATGAAATAGCGTATGTATGACACGCCAATTCGTATTTCCATTTTTGGCGTGCTATCAACACGCATAATCGCTTTTCAGCGTGTTTATCAACGCCATTGACTTAACGTTACATTACTATATATAAATATATGACCTACCCCAACGACGTCCCTAAACCTACCCGTCACTTGGGTTATTAGCATTTATGACTCTTCCCCTACCATCCTAGGGAAAAAAATATCGCTCACCAGATGTAGATATTTATTTAGCTTAGTTTCGCTCGGAAATTTAACGGCGTACACATACACGCGGCGTGGACATACACGCGGCGTACACATACACGCGGCGTGGACATACACGCAGCGTAGACATACACGCGGCGTGGACATACACGCGGATAGCTGAAAATGCGTATAGATAACACGCCACTTGATTTGAAAGTGGCGTGTATGTTTACGCAAAGTCATGATGTCATGTTGTTTTAAAATACCTTTTAAAGCAAATAAGTGACTCTAAAAAAATCTAACACCCAGCAATGTGTAACTTCTTTGCATCTCCTTTCGAATACAACATTCAAATTACTAGACAAAAAATTATATCCTGAGAAAAGTCGATTTTGAGGGGTATATCTCCATAGACCTCCATTCATTCTGCACTCGTCCTGTGAGCGCCCTCATGTGGAACAGAGTGGAACTGCAACCAGTTCAGAAGCTGGACGTTTACTGGGAGTGGGAGTTCTCCCCTTATTAGACATTCTCTGGTGAAACCCCCTTTCCCTGAGCTGTTCACAAAACAAAGTGAAGATTTCACTGTTCTTGTGAGTTTTTGAGAGTTGGAACCTAATATGGTCATCAGACCAAATTTCTATTAGTGGTGGGCAGATTGAGGCTTCGTGAAACACTGAAACAGTTGAATCAAATGTGCCATATTGTGCCAAGGCTTCGAAACAACCCCACACCGTCTCCACGGTGACCCCTAGTGGTCAGAACAGTGTAAATGCAACAAAAACCCAGGCCAAACATGCATAAAAACACCTTTTACAAATCTATTGGAAATTTTTTACTGAAAGTAAAATCTTTTAAATGCAATTATCTAATCATCTAATAAAATAATCATGTGGAAATGTGTTATTTTATCAATTGTCAGGGTTTGTTTAGTTTGTTCTATGAATGGCTCAGCTACACTGGCCAATAAGACTATTAAATACCTCATTTTAATTATACTAATGTCTAATTAAAACGTCTAAAAATGTATAAAACTGATCAGAGATCAGGTAAAACCCACAGACACTTGTTCATTGGTTCTCAGTGACTCATGATTCATGGGTTGACAGAGATCATCCCAATGTGGGATGTGGAGGCGCAGTGCGCTTGGCAATCAGGAAGTGAGTACTTCTATTTGACTTCACTTTGCTCCGTTGAAGTCTATGGGGTCGCTGTGTCCATTTCTTTTACTGTCTATGGATCATTCCCAGCGGTGAACCATTGAAATTTCGAAGTGTTTCAAAACAGTTATGACGTCATGAAGCCTCGTTTACTGAAATCACGTGACTCTGCTGAACGCACTTGAACAGCACCACAAAGTCGTAAATACCGAGATACCAGTGGGGAGTTCGAGATTTTCTCTAAGCCCCGATCTTTACGAGTTGTGGGCGTGTCACTGAGAAACATGGCGGAATACCACAATACTTAAAGTCCCCGTGAACCGGAAGTTGCAACCGACTTTTCTCCAGTGTTGTGACGTATTTCCGAGAGAAACGGAATACTAAATGAGGCAAAATAGTGGGCATAGCTTTTTTTTCCAACAAGCACCTGATTGGATCTAGAAAAGTAGGTGTTTCTAGTAGCCTGTCTACTGTCAGTTGGACGGGCGTGGTTACGGATGTTAAGCAGACACCCACACCGTCAAACCTACGTCATCAGGGAAGGTCCTCCAATGCAGAGGGGAGGGGCATTTTCAGACTTTGATTAAAGATTACGAAGGCAAAAAAATTTTTTGTGTGGATTGACTTGCATGGATGAATTGTTCACCACAAAACGATCAATTTAGACAAACAAAGTAAGTATGGTCAATTTTGAATTTATGGGGACTTTAAATATTATGCAGTGATATTGTCAGGCTTTTCTATTTACAGCGCGGTTAAGCTAATTGCCTGCACAGAATATGATGGCATTATAATATAACAATGCAACATGTAACGATAAAGTTGGCATTGGCTTCATAAATTAATTAAAAACATAAAAAACAAAGTAGGCTACATCTGATGAACATTTATTTGTTCTTCATTTTCTAGAACAAGAGTTTTTAAGAACCTTACTGTATTTTTGTGTAATTAATTAAGAGAAACTTGAGAAAGTACACCGCCATCTTACTCCGACGAAAGTGACTTAACGCACCTGCCGTCATAAACACGACCCACCCATACCTACAAACTTCCCAGGAGGACTTGAACGCACCATTTGATTGATACACGCTCCGAACCATTGATTCGGAACAAAAGATTTGTAAAAGCTTCGAAGCTTCATGAAGCAGTGTTTTGAAATTGCCATCACTAATTTCTATGAGGCTCTGCAGTCCGCACCTCCTCACAACTCCAAGTTTGTCCGCGAGCTGCCATGCTAAAAGTGCAAACTGTCAACAAACATTAGTCCTCATCCCATAATGCACAGATGACTACGGCAGCTTGTTTAGTCCAAAATGCGCAGTTCTTTGACAGTCGGGTCTGTTCGAGGTCGGATCACGTTCTCACCACAAACGAGCCGCTCCAGAGTCCGTGTGAAAGCGTTCTCTTCGAGGAGTCTCGGTACGCTTGTTTGCGATCGCTGCATTCACTCCTGCCCTAACCAACCGCACCGAGGGGGACAGCGAGCGAACTCTAGTGCCATTCAACCCAACTAAACGAGGCAGGTGTGAAAGCACCCACTTTGCAGCTTCATGTCAACTAACTGTGGAGGATTAGCGGTAACACTTTACAATACGGGTGCACTAATAAGCATTAATTCATGCTTAACTAATGCACAGATAATCATGTGTTAATGTAGGCTATAACTCATGGAGAAATAAACAATTAATTAATGATTAGCCTACTGCATCAGTAACTAATAAAGATTCTAAATGATTAACATATTAAGTAGCCTATATGAATTGTTATTAATTAAATCACTCATAATGTATTAATTCCTTCATAACATATTTATTAACTAAGAGCAAATTAATGCGTTAATTACCACAATGGGTTGAAGTCATGTACATCAACTTCGAATTGGCTGCTTTAATTAGTCATTAATGATTTGCAAATGTATCATTATGTTATGACTTTATTTGTTGAGGCACATGACTAAAAAAATGCTGGGTTGTTTCAACCCAACTTTGGGTCAAACATGGACAAACCCAGCCGTTGGGTTACATTTTAAAATGACTTTTTCAACCCAATGTTTGGGTTTGTCCATATTTGACCCAAAATTGGGTTGAAACAACCCAACATTTTTTAGAGTTAATAGTCATGTGCCTCAACAAGTAAAGTCATAACATAATGACACATTTACAAATCATTACCTAATGATTAATTAAAGCAGACAATTCGAAGTTGAAGTACATTGCTTTGACCAATTGTGGTAATTAACTCATTAATTTACACTTTTAGTTAATAAAATATGTTATTAAGGAATTAATACATTATGACACATTTAATTAATAACAATTCATATATTACTTAATATATTAACCATATAATCTTTATTTGTTGCTGATGCAGTAATCATTAATTAATGGTTTAGTTCTTCATGAGTTTTATATTAACACATGATTATCTGTGCATTAGTCAAGCATGAATTAATGCATATTAATTAATGCACCCGTATTGTAAAGTGTTACCGGATTAGCAGACTGTCTGCTTGATATCTGCTAACACTTTATTTTGTTGGTTCTCCAACATATATTCTACTGACAATAAGTACTTGGCAACTACAAGTCAACTTATTCTCCTAACCCGAACCCTACAGTAACAGTCTACTAATACTCTAATGAGAGTTAGTTGACATGTAGTTGGAAAGTTACTTATAGTGAGTAGAATGAAATAAAGTGTAACCTACACTCACTTCACTATGAAGATCATCGGCCTGTTGCAGAAATATAGCCGTTATGTTTAAGACATAGACTGTAAAAAAGACTGTGTCTTAAGATCTAGTATGATTCAACAGTTAGGCAATCAGACTTACTTTTTGGTGTCATATTAGGCCAATCTACGTTTTTATGTAGCTGCTTTTAAAAAGTTATGAACAGTCTTAAAGGAAAAAAAACTGATGTCTAATTTAGTCTATGGAACAGTGTGAGAGATGAGCGAGCAGAAGAAAGCCAGGAGGAAGAAAGCAAAGGCTTTCACTGTGATGTGTAGGAATTGCCAGGCCAATGTTTTTGTAAGTTTGTATAAGTGGCTCATGTGTTTATATAAAACACTCACTGAGGTGTCTGTGTTTGAATGGGGCTGTAGGATTGAATCATAAGATAAACGGCGCCGCTGTTACCATTAGGAGCTATGTGTACCTGATGTGATCTCCATTCTCCTGATACAAACTAATGTCAAAATGTCATGAAAGTAAACATAATAATAATAATAATTTTGAAAGAAGACTCTTCTGCTCACCAAGACTACATTTATTTGATCAAAAATGCAGCAAAAGCAGTAATTCTGTGAAAAAAAACTGTTTTCTTTGTGGATAGTAACATTTTTGTGATCAAAGCTTAATTTTCAGCATCATTACTCCAGTCTTCACATGATCCTTCAAAAATCATTATAATATGATGATTTAATGCTCAAGAAACATTTCTGATTATTATCAATGTTGAAAAAAGTTGCGCTGTTTCATATTTTTGTGAAACTGATTTATTCAGAATTCTTTGATGAATAAAAAGTTTTTGTAGATCAGTATGTTTTTTAAATATAAATATTTTATATCATTATAAATGTCTTTACTGTCACTTTTTATCAATTTAATGCATCCTTGCCAAATAAAAGCATTAATTTATCGTCTTTCTGACCCCAAACTTTTGAACAGAAGTATATATTTTATTTTTACTTTCAAAAAAATAAAAACAATCATATACATATAAAATATAGCTGTTCCCACGTAAAAATAAATTCTTTGAATCTTCATATGTCAAGGAAACCTTCGTCACAAACTATTAGCTTTGAGAATGTCTGAGAATTAAATAGATAGAATGACTTGCTGAGATCAAACAAATATTTGGTTCACCTTCATTCAATAAAGAGAAATTAATAAGCATTAGGACGTATCACTGATAAGAACTGAAAATAATGAAAATGTGTACCTTGAAATGCAATGTAAGTTGCTTTGGATAAAAGCGTCTGCCAAATACATACATGTAAATGTATCAACAACAATAATAGACTGTTTGTAATTTCCCAAAGATAAATCTTTTTTGGGGATCACACAGCTATCAAATATGAACAGATTTCTTTTGCAATGTCTGTGAACGTACATGTGTGCAACACACAGTACAGGATCAACTCACCTCTCCTTCAGATGAGCATAAAACAAGCAAAAACACAATGCACATAACGGCCTGGGTCCTCTGATTCCTTCCAGAACACATTTCCAAGCTTCCCCCAAGAAATGAATAACAAAATAAATTAAAAAATGTAAAAAATCCCCAATGCAAAAAGCAGGTTTATCCACTTTCTAATGGACTCTGAAGATCTCCGAGGGAGTCTTCCAGCTCGTCTTTTTTTTTTTTTAAGTAAGCGATTCAAAGCTACAAAGCGCATCAGTCAAACTAGTTTCTAAAAGTACAGCAAGACTTAAACTCAGATGCCTTGTCAGTTTCACAGAGCATTTCCAAAGAGGCAGGACACCTTATAGAGAGAGAGAGAGAGAGAGAGAGAGAGAGAGAGAGAGAGAGAGCATCTGGATCAGAGCAGTGGGAGTGTGTCTTTTATAATGAGGGATCCTTTATTCGTGTTGTTGGACCTCTAGGGAACAGGGTGTGAATGCAAAACTGCAAAACGAGACTGCAGGTCTCAGTAGTGTGGATTACAAATGACATTGAAATGACACAAAAACACCAAGACACTTAATACAGGCCTAACAAACACTTAAATATAGGGTGTTCACCTGACCACATTGGCCATCATGTGTTATGTGTTATGAAAGCCGCACTGGAGTGCATTAGAAACATTGTTATAGTGGAACAATTGGGAAGGGAACTCCAACCGTTTTCCCTTTGGATGGGAAGTCCTGATGCAGATCTGAAGGAAAATCCCCATAAACAACTCAGCTCACACACACACACACACACACACACACACCCACCATTCTCATTGTCATTCTCAGGAAGAGCTCTCCACTGGGCCTCAGGTTTGTGTTATGAAACTCAGGAAGAGAAACATGGGAAAGACGTAAGATCTCCAGAGATCGCTTTAATTCATATATCAGCCCTGAACTTTTACGGCGTCGCTTTTGAGATTTTTCTTTGAATTTATTTATTTATTTAATCTGAATCTGTATGATTTGTTAATAAGAATATACAAAATGATCAGCAGTAGTTGCCAGAACTTTACCGTAAAAAAATATGGTAGCAACATTTTACTCTGTAAACCCTAATGCTCAAAATAATAAATTGGTTTGAGTAAGGCAAACTTAAAACAAATTAGTTAGATCAAATTAAATAATTTTTTTGAGTATACAGAACTTTATTTTTCTGTATAGAATTTTGTATAGACACATTTTAAGTAATCTGAATTTTTCATTGTTTTTTGTTTTATGAACTTGTTTCTTTAAATTGAGACAAACTTAAATTGAACTGAAACTGGTCTGGGATTTTAATTTCCCAGCATGCTTTGCCATGTCACTCGAAGGGGAGCGTAAATGCTAAAATGAACTGTTATATAATGTCATCGAGTGTAGCGTGAGCTTAGTTTGAGTACAGGTATGTTGAATGTTTCATATTTCAGTACTCATTCAGCAGTTGCTATGTTAAGGCTATCAAAGCATTGTGTAACGAATCAGCAAGTTAGCATTTACTAGAATAGCTAAGATTCCACTACTAAAAATATTTAAGTTGATACATGATCATTTAAAGTAAAATGTATGAGTTAGCTTACTAAAATATTTAAAGTTAAGAGCAATTAAAATGCACGAGTACAAAATAAAAATCGGCCAGTTCTGCTTAGGATTTTAACTTTGGATTTTATAACTTAAAAATGTTGATGTTACTGATTTCATTTATTTTGATGGTCTACTTTAGACCTTTCTAGATTTTTTACTCACCATAAGTAACTTTGCAAAAGTAAAGTGGACTATGGAAATAAGGAGTTACCTACAAACCAAGTGAAGTACTAAAATCTGTTTTGTATCTTTTGTAATACACTGAAAACTACTATAAAAACATAGATGGTAAAGATCATCATAAGTAGCTTTTCCCAAAAAATGATAATGCAATTAACATTTAACAACATAAAATGTAACATAAAACCCCAGAAGAGGAAAAAACTAAGAAACATAATTATTTCAATGAAGAACCATCCAATGTGAAGTATCACACAGGGAATTCTGGGAATTTAAATTAAAAATCACATCCAAAAAGTGTAAATATGAGTATTTTACTGTAAAATTGCATGAAATGCCCTGTTACATTACAGTTTTTTACCATATAAGGGAACTTACCGTTGATCAATTAACAGGTTTTCACAGCATTTTTACAGTCTTTTAACATTAAAATGATGATCTTGTTTAGCAGTTTATGCTTTTAAATAATTTTAAATAAAAAAACGACTAGAGCATTAAATACATGCTGCTGTAAATCCGGTAACAGATCAGGTGGAGCTGGGGAGGTGGAGGGGTTCAGATGAAATCTGATAGCGCTGCATGCTAGCTTACAGCAAACATTGAACCAGAGTATTTAAATGTTGAGCAAGCAATCTCATTGGCTGCAGGATCAGCAGAGCCAATCAGCTTGTGCCATGTGGTAATGATGTGATTGCTAGTGATGGCCGGTTCGTGAACGAATCGTTCTTTTGAACCGGTTCTTTTTAGTGAACCAGTCGAACCAGTACATTAAATCGGACTGAATCGTTCAAAACAGTTCGCGTCTTGCGTCAGCGCTGAACCACAAGTTACTGAACCACAAGTTACTCATTTTCAGACATGCCTGACAGTCCCTCCGAATCGAAATAAACCAATATCCAGGAGTAAATTTTATTCCAGTAACTCCAAAAGTTCACTGAACTGAGACATATGTTGGTGCTGAGAAGTGATGAGCACGAGCAGCTGATACTGCGCATGCGTGTAGCTACTACCGAACGCACAGGTACGGCGGTTCTCGGATCACCAGTACAGAACCGGGAACTGTTTCTTTCGGACACGTTCGACATACTGAGAACTGTTGAGTTGATGAGCTGAGTATGCGTGAAATTTTTTTCTGAGGGACAAAATGTACATTTCCTAAGTATTTAGTTAGCCTACATCAGTAAGTGTAACAAAATGTGATAAACAAACATGTTTATCACATAATTACTGTATTATCACTGTATTATTTTAAAGTTTGGAAACAATGATTGGATTGTAAAACTGTCAAACTAAACATTTATTATTATACTAAAATAGGCCTAATATTTTCAGGAACAGCTCATTATATTTATAAGTTTATATAAATCTTTGATGTAAACTCTTGCCAAGGTTTTAATGGTGCACTGCTTAGTAAATGTTTAAAATGTGTTAACACAACGAATTAAACATACTGGAGATATGCATCAATTTTTTTGTTTTGTCGTCTGTGTATTCAGGTTTCAGCAGTTCTCAGTTCAGCACACACAGGCCTATGCTACGGTTCTCTAGTCAAGAGCTGGCTGTTGCAGTTCTTGAATCACCAGTACAGAACCGAGAACTGTTTCTTTCGGACACGTTCGATACGAGAACCGATGAGCTGGAGATACTGCGCATGCGTGATAGCACCGTCTCTGAACCCAACTTTCTTTCGGC
>JAULUF010000042.1:4300000-4337500 GCA_031834385.1 Semotilus atromaculatus
AGAAGCTCACAGGCAATCAATGCATTAACTTAATATGGCGTACTGGCGTTACATTTTAAAATAAATACTATACAAATTACTTACTCCTGCTCACTCACGCCAAAGAACTCTTTGCTCAAGCTCGCCGTCTCTGCAAGATCAACGTTGGCAGTTTTCACGCACAGCTACTAGAATATTTACATCTGTCAGACAGGGTGCTCACGTCATCAAGCTAAGTTTGAGTCGGTTTGAGTCTGCGCGTCAGGAACGGAAGTGCAAAAAAATCGCTAAAAATGGGCTTCAACTGTCTCAACTGAGTTCCAATGAGATGACTCTGTCCACTTCTTATACTGTCTATGGTTGAATCCAAGCGTGAAAGTACAAGCCCTGAAAAGTGAAGCCAAAGCGCCTCGATCGCCCCCCGGTGACTGGTCCCAGTATAGCTCATAAACCCCGCCTCGCATTGTTATTCAACGGGACGTGAGACCAACCAAACAATTCAATTACACTTCAAATATAATTTTTCCAAAGATGATTTCTGTCATTTACTGTAGTTTTTATCACGCTGTTGTAAGTTCAAGTGTTTGTTTTTAAAATAAGTTTGTTTTTAGTTAGTTATTTGATGCTATAAAAACGGTGGTGACACGTCATGAATGATTGACAGCTGTGATTGACAGGTTATCTGAGCGAAGCAGTCACTGAAGTCACTTTTTTCGGCTCTCCGGAGGACTGAGGAGATTGGAGGTTTAAATGTAATATCTAAATTTCTATAATTCATTATTTCACACTAACATAATGGGTTGTTCTGCTAGAATGTGCTAACCCAGGGGTTCTCAACTTTTTTTACAGGCTGGTTCATTGCAGTTCTCACCAATGGAAGAGCGAAGGGGCGTCGTCCATCTTTTTTTACAGTCTATGGTTGAATCCACATGTACCAGATCTGGGCCGACACTATGTTGCTGTATGGGCTTCATAATTCATATTTAAAGCAGCACTATGTATGTTTTTCAACCTTTATAATATTTTTCCAAAACCCTTGACATGGTACATCGACTTACAATAGGTTGAATGACAGGTCTGCCACAGCCTGACGGTGTCTGTATCGCTTTTACTGGCACTATGTAACTTCGAGTTTCGGGTAGGAACCCGAGCACAAAAAGAACTACAAAATTCGACTGCTTTACGGCATACGTCACTTCCCCCACCACCCCCAACTTCCTCAAATTCTGACGTGAGAATTTGACAAAAATTCTGACAAATTCTGACGTGACGTTTTTTTTGTTTGTTTTTTACCTCTGTCTGTTGTTGTCATGGCCGAAGCAGCAAGTAAAACCAAGAAGCCAAAGGTTTTGTCGGAGGACAGTAGAAAGAGAAAAAGGACGAGGATCATATTGGTCCAGCGTTCTCTCGCTGGCGTGAGCTAAAGGAGGAGGAGGGCTGCGTGCCGATGCTGGCCGTCCAAAAACAAATCATAAGTAAGCCTATGTCTAAACGGCGTGTTCAAGTTTGGTAGAGGCTACATTACATACATACATACAGGCTGATAGTCATGTTAGTTTATTTATTTTTCTGGTGAGAAAGTGTCTTGCCTCAGGCTATAATGCAAATCGATTTTTCAGATTCATCTATGGTAGCTTGATATTATAATATTGAAGATAGCTATTACCACACAAACATTGAATTGAATTAGCATTTCCATTATGTAAAACAGCAGCCAATAATAGGCTAGCAGCTACTATAAATACGCTGGCTTGCAAACGTGAGCTACGCGACCTTTTGGCTTTTGAAAAAAATAAAGCCCATGAAACTATATTCATATGACATACTGAAATATATGCCACTGTACCTGGGATGATGTCATTTCACACGCAACGCTGGCAGTCTGCCCAACTCCTCTCAGTCTGAGAACTCCGTCAGAGTTCGGGGGGATCGGATTGTCAACAAATGCACGCGTGTATCCCCTGGTGTAACCATGACAGATTTCACGACAGTAGTAGAAGACAATACTGTTTCCGAACTGTAGGGGGACCCCGAGAGCAAAAGTTCAAAAGTAACATAATTCTGCTTTAATGACCAGAATATCATATTCATGTATTACATGTGGGGTGGGCTCTAAGTAAGCACCTGCAACCACCCAAACATCCTACTTTTACACAGCAAGCGTTACTCACAATTTCTTCAGAAATGACCAAATCTTGTTATGTATAAACTAGAAACTGTGTTCCACGGAACTTTATAAAGAAATCACATTAAAGGCTTTATGTGTTTGTGTCTATGTCAGTCCAATGACCTCTGTTTGTTCAGGCCAGTGTTCTTGTAAACACATAATTGAATGCCAAAGATGGATAAGAGGGTGCAGTGAGTCAGCCGGGCGTTGGGTGTGTGAAGTGTGTTTGATGGAAGGCTTGTTTTTTTCCAAAGCACTGTAAAGGAATTTGTGCTTCAATGACTGACTCACCGGGACAAGCAAAACAGAGCGTGAGGATATGTTTACAGAGAGAGATATTATAGCAACGCTGAAACATTATAAACTCTTAAAAGAACCATCTGCAGGATCAGAACACAGTTAAGTAATGTTTTAAAGGATGGTATAATGCCCTTTTCACAAGATGTAAAATAAGTCTCTGATGTCCCCAGAGTGTGTATGTGAAGTTTTAGCTCCAAATACCCCACAGATATTTTTTATAGCATGTTAAAATTTATAGCATAAAAAAATGTGTATTGATTTTGTGTGTCCCTTTAAATGCAAATGAGCTGCTGCTCCCGGCACAGGGCAGAGCTTCAAAAGCTTGTGTGTGTGTGTGTGTGTGTGTGTGTGTGTGTGTGTGTGTGTGTGTGTGTGTGTGTGTGTGTGTGTGTGTGTGTGTGTGTGTGTGTGTTAGCAGCTCCGATTAACTCACACAGACATGCACTGAACATTTGTCGGACAAAGATGGAGAGATGAAAAAAAGAAGTAAGAACATGTAGAGCAAAAGGACATTTCTGAATGGTAAGTTGATGAATTTATGTTGTTGATGTGGAGTTAACTATCTTCTAGTCATTGATTAGCATATTCTTTCATGACAATCTATAAATCGTGTTCCGGGGACAGGGTTTATGTAAATTTTAGGGTTGGTGATGTCACTAACCCGGGAGGAATGTCGTGTAGTCCCTACCAGCCGTTTGTTGTAGTCCTTAAAAAACTATTTCTGTAAAAAAACAAACTCCCTTTGTTTTGAACTTTGAGAGTCGTAACTGCAGATGTTGTTTTTGCTCAAACAGCAACATTACACACTAACTACAGTTAGAAAAGTGAAATCATAATCAACCACCCCATTAATAAACCACATTTAAAAATAGCCTCACTTAGAAACGCTTTTGCAATGCTCCTTTTCTCAATCTATCAAGCTGAAGCTTCATCTCACACATGCTGAAGTCCGGGTGTGTAGAATCAGCTGCGCTTCACAGAGCCCTCACTGACAGGTCAAAGGTCACGCACATTCCTCACCAGGACATCCTAAAGATTTCCAGAGAGCATCGGTTCCCGGGTCATCACACATGCTAGAAAACACACCGCACTCGCACTTTGAAACAGACAAACGTGTGTATGTTAGTGGTCGTCTGAAGTGCTCATCTAGTTGTAGGCTTTGTCCCAAAACCCAGTGAGCTACATACAGCATTTTAAGGCACTGTCCCTTCAAAAATTCCTCATTTGAGCCAAATTCTAGAGCAATTACAATGTACCCCACCTATGGGGCATGTTGTCACATTTCACTTTCTTTCTTTCAGGGTAAATCAAGAAAAAAGTATACACTGTATTAATGAAACAAAACTACATAATTGTATAATAGATGTGTGAGATTAATGCGAGAAAAAATAAATACTCTGAATCCTAAGTAGGTTTACACAAACTGATAAAGTCAAAAAGCTTTAGGTGCTGACCCTGCTCTACCTCTTTAAAGCAACACCAAGTAACTTTTCCTCTGCGGTCGCCCTACTGGTTGGAAGCGGAATTGTCCATTACTGCTGTCGTAAATAATTTATCCTACCGTCGCACACACGCGCTCGCTTTATCAGCACCGGCTTTGGAATGAACGATGTCCACAGACAAGGTAGAGTATGATGCATGATTTTATGAAAGACATCACAAACGAAGAAAAACTAAATAATGACATTGATTGCTTTTTCATTGATTTACATTTTTATTTTGTGTAACAGTAAACTTGAAACGGTATAACAGCAAGATAGGTTTACACAAGGATAAAAAGTAAAAACTTATTGCAGAACAGTTTAGCATGTAGCCTTTTACTTGATCACTTGTCTTCTTAGTTTTTGTTACTGCTTCGGCCATGACAAAAACATAAGCACAAAAGCCGGAAAACAAACGCTGGTTGGCCACTCACGTCCAAATTTGAGGAAGTGGTGGGGGAAGTGAGGTATGTTGTAAAGCAGTCGAATTTTGTAGTTCTTTTTAACTACTTGTTACTACCCGAAACCCGAAGTTACACAGTGCCAGTAAAAGTGATACAGACACCGTCAGGCTATGGCAGACGTGTCATTTAACCTATTGTAAGTCGATGTACCATCACAAGGGTCTTGGAAATATATTATGAAGGTTGAAAAACTACATAGTGTTACTTTAACAGATGCGTGAAGGTACAACACATGTGTGTCTCTCTCGCTCTAATATCAGTGATGAAAGCTCCTCTGAGATCACCTCTTCCTTCATCACTGCTGATGCACAGCAATAACTCGCCGTTCTTTCAGAGGAACAGGTGTGCGAGCTTCTGCACAGTGTGTATAAGTGCACAAAAATGCAAAGCACTTCAGAGTATGAGTGTGCATCTTTTTGGCAAGCTGAGGTAAACCTTCCCTGTCTATCCACTTTATTTTTCATAGCCATTTGCAACTTGAATATGTCTGGCTTCTGGTGTCATTTGCTTACAATTGTACAAAACAGTTCGTTATACTGCTTTATATTGCAAACTTTTCATTGTTATTATATTATTCTAATTTCATTATCATAAACACACCAGTTTGTAGAGCAAATAGCTTTAATGTTTGCAAAACTTTGTTTTATTTACTCATAGGCGCTAATGATATGCTTCGCACATTCAATAAAATAGCTTCCACGTCGCAAAATATCAGGGTTTGATTCTGAATTAGCTTTTAAAAATATAAAAGTGTATTACACGATGACACCTAATGCCTGGTTGTAATGCTCTACTCCATCATTTGTGAATTTCTGCTGGCTAGAAAACTTACACAAGCATCAGAATATGTTTATAACGCATAGTTGGGTAATGTCATTTTGTCACAAAATCACAAAGTATAGCGTTACAAATGTGCATACATTTTTTTTAATTAAAATATAAAAAACTTAAAATCCCCCTCTAGTCAATAATTGTATATGTTAAAACTCATCTTTGATCACCAAAATGACAAACCTCTTCATGGCTTAAAATATCTTGAAACTCGACACCCTTGCAAAATGAGCCCCGCCTCCACTCACTCACTCAGAGATCCACTGGTTGACGATCACACGTTGATCTGATTGGTTACAAGGTAGTTTGTGACGTCAGAAACACCAGCGATTTCACACCGTGTTTTTGAGACTGTCTTTGGTTCACTGCAGTTTTAAGGAGAAAATACTCAGCAATGCTGTCGACTTATGAATTTACACATGGTTTGTCTTAAAGCATATTAAAAACACCACATAGACATATAAACAACATTAAAAGCTGGATTTTCACCACAGAGGGACTTTAAGAGTTTTCTGGAAGACCTTATCCTGACCTCAAGAAATCACACAGAGCTAGCCAATCAGATTACAGCTTGCTGGTTTGGCAGGTCTTGCCATTTTGTTGCAAAAGGATGATCTGGATGTCTATGGATTTGTCAGACCCTCTCGCTGAAGTTGATTCACTTCACTGTAAGAATCCAGTTTCCAGAAACCCAATTTTTTTCATTCTACTGGTGAATCTGGCTGCGTATGCAGTGCTGAGCACACAGAAAATAAGGTAAACAGTGTTTTCAAAGCGGGTAAAGTGTCGGGGTTTCTGAGGCAATGCGCTCTCACACAGGCCTGGCTGTTTGAGGAGGAACGCAATGGGGAAAACCACTTTCTCCTACAGAGCACAGCCTGTTGATTTCATGAGGAAAAATGTTATCACAGAGAGTTACCTGCAAACAAACACGGCTGAGAACACATCCGCACACAGGACACAGTGAAAGCCTGCTTGTGAACGTTGACCTCATGGCCATATCTTTATCAAACTAACTAAATTCACAAGGCCAGGATATTATTTTATGGGTGAGCCCCTTCAAGACCCAATGAGACGTCTGTGGCTACATCTACATGAATGAAAATTATGATATTATGATAATCTGACTTTTTCCGTGTTTAAGTGCTATAATCGGGTCCCTGGTGCATCTACCAACCCAGAAAACGTGAAAAGTGAAACCCAGTAACTGTTTTGGTAAACCTCTCTCTGCAAGCATGTAAAAAAATAAGCAAATCAGATTTCGCTCCCCTTGTGATGTAGGAAGGGGATCTTATTATAATATTACCGGCACTTAATCTGCACGTTTACACCCACAGAGCCGCCGTTTGGTTTCCGCAAGCGACAACAGTGACCAGTTCTAACGCAATGACGAAAGTTGGAGCAAAGCATGAAACTGTTCTGTAGCGTATTGATCCCGGGAAATTGCTGTAAAATTGCTAGAGTGCCTTCTGTGTGAACGCAAACACGTCGGGATCGGGATGCGAGTAACATTGCCGGGATCAGTCCCGGAACGCGCCCTGTGTGAACAAAAGCCAGGACCAATGCCGTAAGGAGTGTGTCGTAGTGATGACGCACGTGCCATCGCGCGACTCTGTTGCTCTTAGATAAAGGTTGTGTTTGTCATCAACAAAGAAAGAACAAAAAAAGTCTGCAAACTGGAATGAAGAGACTCTTACTATCTTCCTCACTATCCGCGCTGAAGCTGAGAGCGATCGCCAGCTTTGTGGAACGTGTCTTTACGGGATGTGTGTGAACGCACTCACAGATTCCGGAAAATCACTGGCAGTGTGAATGAACCAAAATCAAACGACACATTATCCGTGTATTTTCCGGAATCTCTGTGTGAAAGGGGCTTTATAAAGAAATCAGGGAACTGTGTCAACTTGTGTAAAAGTTAAACATGACGGTACAGTCGATTAGATGAATCAATGTAACACAACAACTACATAAATGTATCCACTAACCATTCAGAAACATCCAGGTGCGTCTAAAAGTAAAACTCTTCCCGAGTCTCTCCGTAATTCTGCATACTCGCTACTGGTTATTTCTGAGATTTTAGATGAGTGAGATTATCCGCGTGTTTTGTTATTGTATTTGAAGCTCATGTAAAAGTATCAATCGTCTTCTGAACGGAGGCGGAGCAGAAGCTCATTTGCATTTAAAGGGACACACACAAAAATGTTTCCTCACACCCAAAAATGAGCAAATTTGACAAGCTATAATAAATGATCTGGGGGGGTATTTTGAGCTGAAATTTCACAGACACATTCTGGGGACACCATAGATTTATATTACATCTTGTGAAAAGGGGCATAATATGTCACCTTTAAAACACTTTCCGTCAATATTACCGTGTTTTTCAAAAGTTTCTCGTCTACACTGAGATGGCGTGAAAATGATAAGTCACCTTAATGCACATGCATAAAACATAATAAAAGCTCTCTGAGATGATTCAAGAGACCAGACATAATAAAGTTCTCATGCTATTCTTCTAACACGATCATTTCATTAGCTAAATATCTCCAGGTCATCATGTTTTGACGCAGGACAGAATTGCAATTGCATTTTCGAACATATCCAGAATGATTAATGTAGCCTGTATCATAGTGGGACCAGCACAATGTTCCACAATGGTCCTGCTTGATAATTATGGCAAATGGAGCAAATACAAGAAATGCAAGAAACTGATTCACATCCCCACTTTTATAATCCACAATCCACAATCCCACAAGCAGTTATTTATTTCACTTTAATGACTCGTGTTCCTGCTCTACCCATCAGGTCATCTATTTGCTTATACGGCTTGCTTGGATCTTACGCTAATTTAACTATGAGAGCTGACGGCCGGCCTGAATGAAATCTGTTTGCCTGTGGAGGCTCTCAGACTTTCCCTGAGTCACCGGCCCTCAAAAGACGCCTTTATCCTCTGCAAAGTCAAAGCGTACCTGATGCAATTAGGTCAACACATATAATCACACACACACTTTAGAAAGCTTAATAAAAGAGCTTCACTCACACACAACCTCACTTAAATCTGTAATGTAACACTAGTGTGCTGCTAACGGAAATGCACAATGCACTGAATATAACAAAAGTGAGCGGGGCACTACTTTAGGAGTAGTATGGTAGTTGTGAGGTCCTCTTCCAAGCAACCACACAAATCTCTCTGGTATTGTCATTTTATCACATTTCTCTTTTAAGTGTGTTTGAAGGTCAGAGGGCCTTGTGGTCAGTCCGATGGCTTTGAGTGTCTGGTGAACACAAACACGGGCAGTCAATGACGTGTCCAGCCCCATTGTGTGCCTCGCTTTACTGCAGTTCTGCTCAGAAGTAAAGCAGCGGCTTGGCTTGTCTTTCTGATATGTGTTTGTTTTTATTTTACTTTATACCTTTGTTTTACCAGGAAATAATCCCATTGAGATTCAAAATCTCTTTTTCAAGCGAGTCCGGGCCAAGACAGCAGAATAGTAGTTACATAAAAAAATAAAAATAAAAAAATATATATATATATAGACCTAGGCTATATACAAACATTTGACAGAAAAATAATACATTTGGCAATTTAACATCTAAGTAATAGCACATGCGCATTTAGTACTCAAATAGTCCTTTATCCTCATTTTAAACTGTTGGTAAATAGTCAAATTTTAGCTGATTATGAAACTTATACCAGGAAAAAGGTGCAAAAACTTAAAAGGCAGCTTCAGTGAAGACAGTTCGCGTTCGTGGGATGCATGATTTCATGCATCATATACATGATTTGCCCATATGATCAAAGATTACATTTCCTGGTAGTGACTTTAGGAGTCAGAAGAGAACATAAGTCAGAAGGCAGTTTACAAAGTGTGGAATATACCAGTTCTCCAGCCTGCGATTGTGCAAAGATGGCCAACCAACACTGCTGACATGCAAGCTACAATGATGAGTACGAAAATTAGATTTAGTGTTGCATGTATACTGAATCCAGCATTTTCAAAGAGGATGCATGTATAAAATATCACCATAATCCAGCATTGACATAAATATTGTTTGTATAAGTGTTTTTCTCGTACTAAAAGAGAAACAGCCTTTGTTTCTAATAGAAACCCAACTTTACTCTGTTTCAGTCATGCATTGCCACTTGACTAAGTTAAGAGGCTGTCACACTAATCTTACTATTTTTGATATTTATATAGTATGTTTACAGTCCACGTTATGCAAATGTTTTGTATGCGAGGATGGAATATCTGGATAACATACAACATTTTCTCAAATGTGCAGTACACCAGAACACACTACGCTCAATCCCAGCTAATAGGAAATATTCTGGCGAGGTTCTCTCAAATTTATTAACAAACCTTTGTATCATTAATAGATCGTTCAAAGTGATCTGTGCTCTGTCCGAATAGCTGTGCTTACTTCCATATAGTGCTGTAGTAAACCTACTCGAGACGTTTTTCTAAGGTTTCGGACTTTCGTTGGTGTTTGCACTAGGACTTGGTCATTGGTCTCGCCAAATGTTCGAGTTGGTCTCGACCGAGTCCAGCATATGCTTTCTTCTCCTTTAAAACAAAACCATTGATGGAGCGTGCATGTTCATAAAACAGGTAAAGTTACTGGTTTAATTCACAATCCATCTATAATGGGAATTGACATTGGTCGCCTGGTAACGGCAGGCATGTACCATCCCAAACATAAAAGTGCATTTGAAAAGGATTTGAGTATTTTTATGAGGTTAGAAAGTAGGCCTGAAAGATTAATCATATTTTCATTGTCATTGCGATATGAACAGAGGCACTGAAATGTGCTATTAAACGGGAATCAGACGGGGAGTCTCTGCTCTCTCTATCGGCTCCTCTAACCAACACACACACACACACACACACACACACGCACACACACACACACACACACACGAGCTGTTGTAAAGAAGCGAGTTGACAACAGCTAACGTTATGTTGAGTAAAAAGACATAGTGAATTTGCTGTAAACTTTAATGTTGCTGCTTTAGAAACTCGAAAAATTAGAATATTGTGCAAAAGTTTGTGTGTTTCAGTAATTCAAATTAAAAGGTGAAACTAATATATTTAGTAGATATAACTATATACATATGCATGATTATACTTTTCAGAGGGCCGACATTTCTGTATTTAAAATCCTTTTTTTATTTTTATTTTATGTAATATTCTAATTTTCTGAGATTTTGAATTTGGGGTTTGCATAAGCTATAGGCCATAATCATCAAAATTATAACTTTTGCACAATATTAAAATTTTTCGAGTTTCACCTGTAGCCTATATTTGTTAGCTGGTACAATGTAATATACTGGTATACTGCAGGGTTTCTGCAGGTATCTTCAAATTAAATTTACAGTAATGCCTTTTTAATGCCTTTTTAAAAAAAATGTAATGCCATACACGACCCATGACTAACCACAGATATTATTTTCTTCAAAACTTTCACAATTTGTAATGCCTGTAGGCATCAAATTTAATGCGTTTTAATGCCATTTAAGGCCTTTATTGTCGCAAAGTCCATTTAAGGACTTTTAATGCCCCGCGGAAACCCTGATACTGGTATACTACTAATCCCACAATGCAATGCGTTCAACTAGACCTTTCATTTCCAGTGTGATAAATGAAAAGGAAATTGAGAAAAATTTTCTTGACTCATGATTTGATCGCAAAAATTTTGACTAAAATGTGAAATAACAGTTTATTTTCATGATGACAACTTGCTGAATAACACTTGTGACTTCATGAGATCACGTGAGAATTTTAGTTAATACATTTAAGTTAAATGTAGTGACCAATTTAGGTGTTGAAGTTTTAGACATCGAAGTGTGTTCGAGTGATTTCTATCAAATGGATTCGCTGCCATTTTCACTTCCAATTCGGCACAAATGAAGAAAAAAAGTAATGCAAAAAAGTAAGAGCAAATTGCATGTGTGTGATGCTATGTATTCACAATTAGAACTTAAATAACACATTGCTTTTGTCATAATTCTTACATATTAAAATTACATACGATAATTAAATGACTATTTTTGCTATAGTCAGTGTATAATACATACTGTATTATCCAGTAAGTAGAAAATGAATATTTAATTCTGAAAACAGCCATAATGAATGATATGATTCAGATGCATAATTAAAGGAAACACCTGCACACATGGGAGGAACCTCACTGACACACAAATGTCATATATCCATGCAGTAAATGATGTCGCATGTCACCCCGAGTTCACACCTGGTCGGTCACAAACGTTATGTTTATAGTGTCTCAGCATCTGTGAGCACTGAGGAACAAACCTGGATGTCAACTGTGGAAATCCCAGTGCACAGAACTCTCTCTCTCAGTGTTTTTCGCCCATTCTCTCCTATATAAACACACTTAAAATCTCTGTGCGAATGGAAAAACAAGTGCAATGGGCGTGTGGTCGTGTGTGCGGTGAGACGGGAGGATACCTGGAACAGAGACAGAGAAGCGACCCGGGGAGGATGCGGCAGCTGTGTGTGTGTGTGTGTGTGTGTGTGTGTGTGTGTGTTTGTACCAAAGGGTCAAGGTTTGGCCTGTTAGCAATAGCAGCCGGTAGATGTAGAAACTACACCATCTCAGCCCCAAAAGCCCCTTTCTCCACTGGCGGCCAATCAAAAGTAGCTGAATATTCTGATTAATTACTTTTTTGCAAGCAACAAATGCATTACAACATTCTATTATGTTGTATGTTTCACCAATGCATATTATTATTATTTATATACTATTAAGAGTTTTAAAACATTAACGGTGGGTTGCACCAATAATGATTAAATAAAGCAAAGTTTAAAGCAAATCAAGGATTTGTAGATCTGTGCACTACTTAATTAAAAAAATATATATTAGAATGTGATTTAAATCTTCATCTACTGTTAATTTGAACTGTAGGTGATTTAAAAAATATATATATTTTTTTATTTAATCCTCCTCACCTGTAGGCTACATTTAAAGTCAATCCCAAACTGGAATTTAAATCACAGTATAAAATAATGGAGCAACAGCATAAAAGTTAATCTATTTTAAATTAAAATAAAAACCAGGGATGAAATGGTGTTTAAAAGTGTTTATTTTTAAGCAAAGTTTAAAGTTTGGTGCAACATAATTATTAGATAAACTTGATTTAATTAATTATTAAACTAACTTTATTTATAGATTTAAACTTGATCTGGGTTTTTTAAAATATCCTATTGTTCACAAAATACAGTAGTATTTTAAATGATATTAATGTTACATAATTACATTTTTATATGTAAAAATGCTCAGTTTTCTGACTGGAGTAATGAAAACAGTCTAAAGGCCAGCAGTGCTGCAGGAAAAAACTGACTAACTTTTAACTAATTACTAAATATCTAGCACATATCCTGCTGAACATGTTAGGCGCTAGAGACAGAGGACCAAAAAGCGAGGTTCACAATTATACAGTCTTTAATGGAAATGAGAAACGAATCACAGAATCAATGAGGAACATAAATCTTCGCGCAGCAGCGCGTCTAGGCGAAGTAGAGATCCCAGTGGAGGCTGCAGAGGGTGACGAGACCCGCCGAGAGTGAGGGTACCGTAGACTGGATACCGCGTCTGGTCAGGAACACAGCGTCTGAATTGGCAGGGCAGAGTTCAGTGAGCGTGTATGAGTACGGATAAATACACCGGCTCGAGGAGAGGCTTCCACACGAATCACGCAGGACAGGACAAGATCAATGTTATCTGCATGAATAGCTAGCAATAAACTGACAAGGAGACAGACAAAGAGAGGGTTAGAAATAGTAGGAAGCATTAGGGGAAAGGAGGAACAGGTGAGCGGAGATTAAGGTGAACGGGAACAGCTGAACCTGATGAGACAGAAGTGATAGAGTAATGAAAGAGTGAGTAAAGTGACCACAAGAGGGAGACAAAGAAGGGAGGAACCCGGATCATGACAGAACAATTCTACACAAACCAGCAAGAATTCAACAGATGTTTGTCCAGGCTGGGTTTTGCTCATTAGATCTGGTCTAGATGGTCAAGAAATGCTGGATTTTTTTGGCAGGGTATGTATGTATTTCTTTAAAAAGATAAATGAGATTGATGGCAAACACTTGAATAATAGAGTATGTATGTAACATAATGTATGTTATTCGGTTTTATACTGATTTATATGTGCGGCACATATCAGCTGAACTCTTTTTAAATTTCATTTATTCACTTTGCAAGTTCAGTTTAGGTTCCCTGATTGGCCACCTGGTGTTTATTATCATTAGGCTACAATTCAATTATTTGTCAAAGTTAGTCTATGTTTAAAACATGAGAAGTCTTTCAAGACAAAAGCGCATTGAATCACTGGACACAACTACGTACTTATGGAACAGATTTGGCAGATTTGAGACCCATCTATAGGTCAGTTGCCTCTCCAGCACTTCACTGATCCAAAACTCAGACTACTATGGTTTGGGTGTGTTGTGGTTAGGCTCGGCTGTTTTTGGTCCAGTGATCCACACCCACTATCTGTGGATAGATGAGTGGGAGATACAGAAAGAAAAGGAAAGAATACATACACGAACAGACATATTATGAAATCCAGTAAAATTGGGTTTTGTGACACAAAAGAGCACATTGAAACATTTTAATGCTGCTCTAGAATAGATGATTTGGCCAAAAAAAGTCAAGCAGTTTACCTGACTTCACCCTATGAAGCATCTGGTGCAAGTAGTGCAAATACTGTAGCCTCTGGGATCAAAGCGGAATTAGATGTTTTTTAAAGTCCTCCTGTAGTGAATACTTTTATCCCTTAAAACTCATCTTGGATCATCAAAATGACATATTTAAACCTCTTCATGGCTATGTAAGTCAACACCCTTGCCTCATTTAGTATTCTCGGTTCTATGAATATGCAAATGAGCCCCGCCTCCACTCCCTCACTCACTCCCTCACTGAGAGATCCACTGGTTGACGATCACACGTTGATCTGATTGGTTACAAGGTAGTTTGTGACGTCAGAAACACCAGCGATTTCACACCGTGTTTTTGAGACTGTCTTTGGTTCACTGCAGTTTTAAGGAGAAAATACTCAGCAATGCTGTCGACTTATGAATTTACACATGGTTTGTCTTAAAGCATATTAAAAACACCACATAGACATATAAACAACATTAAAAGCGGGATTTTCACGACAGGGAGACTTTGAGAGTGTGTCACACTTGGCATGTTTGGTTGGTTAAAAACGAACCCTGGTGTGATTGCTCTGTTAGTGCGGTTGATTTGAATAAGTGTGAACGCTGCCATCCGAACTCTGGTGTCGCCAAACAAACAGACCGAGACGCTGAAAAGATGAGTCTCGATCCGCTTCCAAACCAACTCTGGTCCGGTTCGAATGAAATATGAACGCAACACGGACCAAAGACATGTAAACCAACCAAAAACAGGAAGATGTGACCCTAAAAAGGACTGTTTGTTCTCATCATAGTCGTGATGTTGCCCATCACAGTTCAGTCCAGGCATCAGAACCGAGTCTCCTCACAGCAGATCTGTGTGTGTGTGTGTGTGTCTGACGCTGTTTTGACTCCTTTACACATTTAATAAGCTCTACACGAGTTCTCAGCTGATCAAAATACCATCATATGTAGCTACGCACATCAGCGAGCGCATTCAGCCCAGAACACACCCTTGTTTTGGATGCTCGGTAAGTTCAGCCTCAAAATAGGCAATACGTCATGAAAGCCAACCAATCAGGTTGGGAGCGTATCCCTATGCCTATAGGTTCGGAATCTTTTGGATCGGTGATAAAAATGCCAATCTGAACACTAATCGGACCAGGACCAAATTTATTTATTTATTTATACCCATTGAACACCCATTATAATAGTTCATCATCATTTTATAACATGCTGTGGCCATTTATATATAAATATATACACACAAAGTGTTGTGCTCTGGAGGCCTTATTGGCTGTTTTGCTGGCATGGCCGCATGAATTCCTTTTGTTAAGTTGGTAATGCTCTAATATTCCATTTAAATTACAAAACTGATATCAGTTAGGCAAATTACAAAACTGATATCAGTTAGGCAAAGGGCAGCTGTATCCCGAAGCTCCTGTGCTGACCTCTGAAGGGACTGTTGTGGGAGAGATGATTCGGGATGGCAGGAGAGCCGATGCCCAGCCGCCGTGGGGTGCCAGCGCTCTCTAGTGTCCAGTTACTCCCTCTCTGCTCCCTCCTTTTACCAACACTACACCTCTTCCGCAGGTCCGCCTGAAAAGGAAAAAGGAATGATAAATACATCTCTTTTGTATTTACCAATTCTATGATCTCTAAAAAAGTGCTCTGCCTTCATATTATCATGGCTGTATAAATGTTTCAGACAGTAATTACTCACCGCTTTGGATGACTTGGACATTTGACAAGATGGAAGGCAGATTAACTCTTTTATAGCAATATTTGGAGATTCAGACCTTTAAGGTGAAAAGCAGATGCCGAACATTAATAAAGATCATTGCAAATGAAAAATGTGAATTATTCAAATATACAATGCATGCTCATAAATACTCATAGATGTGGTTTTAAAAGTGCTATAATATACAGTACTAGTAATTTGATATATATAGCTAACACTCAGTTGTAAAGAAAAAGGTTCTATATAAGAGGAAATGTCTTACATCGTTGCATAATACTTTCATTTTTTTCTAATGATAAAGTATGTTAACGAGCTGTTTAATTCATAAAATTTAATTAAAAATGAACTAAGACAAAATTAATTATAAAACTAAATTCATAAAATGATCCCATGATGGAACCCTTAAAAGAGGCTGATGGAACCTTTAAGCTTCTATATCTAAGAGTGATAGTTTATTGATACAATGGGAAGAAATGATTGATATAATTATTGTGAGGTCAGGCCTACCTGTACTGGTTTTGCTGGATCCACTGAGGCTTGTGGTGCGGGTTGGGAATCCATGTGACCACTGGACACTGTGGAAACTCAGAACAGCTCGTGACAGGACTGATGTGAACCGTATTTAACTGCAAAAACAAGTCATAATTTAATACGCTGATCAATCAATCGCCAGACTACAGTACATCATGAAACTGCGTATTTTGTAAGTCTCCACATACCTTTATTTTGTTTTGTGTATCTGTGAGCGTGCTGGAAATTAATTCTGGGAAGGAAAGATCTGCCCTGCCAGGAAATAACCAAAGATGGAATAATAATAGTTTTGATGACTTTGCTAATTTCCTAATGCCATGCCGTATTAGACTCACCTCTTGATGTTCCCAGTGTCTTTTGTCTGAACGGTGAGATCGTTCAAAGATTCCTCTGTGTCAGCGCTGTATAATGGCCTTCCTGTACTCCGTCCAGCCCATTCAGAGACATTGACAACACTCAGAGATGGAAAGATCTCTGTTGGTGTACAAGAAAGCAGAATAACATTATGGCATTACACAAGCGAAATTCTAATGAATAGGAGCTTGTGTGACACAAGGACATTATGCAGAAATCACAGGCATTCAGTGAGACATGTGCAGAAGTTATCAGAAATGCAAGGCAAACGCACGGTCTTTGAGAGAGCATCTCTTGCAGCGTGCCGGAGTGAGGCGTGTGATCCCTCGGGCTGCTCGGTGCTCAGTGTCCCAGCAGCACGGGTGCGAACACAGCGCCCTAAAACAGTGAGCTCCATCCACACCACTGAAACACCAGGGCAAAGTGCAGACAGCCTGATCAGATCTGAGAGACATTTTGTATGCATTTTATGAATTTGTATGTATTTGATATAATATTATATATTTCTTGCTGAGGTTTAATCTATAAATATTCAATATTTAATTTTATATATTATATAGATATTCCTATATTAGTTTTCAAAGAACTGCATCCAACCTGATCAGATCTGAGAGTTTTTATTTAAATGTTGTATATGCATTGTATGAATTTGTATGCATTTTATATAATATTATATATTTCTTGCTGAGGTTTCATCTATAAATATTCAATATTTTATTTTATATAATATTATATATTTCTTGCTGAGTTTTAATCTATAAATATTCAATATTTAATTTTATATATTATGTAGATATTCCTAAATTAGTTTTCAAAGAACTGCATCCAATCTGATCAGATCTGAGAGTTTTTATTTAAATTTTGTATATATGAATTTGTATGCATTTTATATAATATTATATATTTCTTGATGAGTTTCATGAATTTGATATATTATATAAATATTTATATATTTGTTTTCAAATTACTGCATCCAACCTGATCAGATTTGTTTGTGAAAAGACATATTTTTTAGCCTATGAATATTATATTTTATGTAAGGAATAATTGACGTCGGGCCACAGAACTATTAGAAAATAATGCACACCCGAGGTGGTAATGGAGTCGATTATTTCGCTTATACTACGGCTAACACCTCAAAACAGTGCATCTCATCCTAAGCCTTCGTTGCTAATTCATCATTTTAGAGCCAGTGATAGCAGACTAATGTTATTAGAGAGAGAGAGAGAGAGAGAGAGAGAGAGAGAGAGAGGTTAAGCGTGTGTGAATTGCCTGAGTCTGTGTGTTGCTCAACAGTGTTCGGCAGCACTGTGTCTTTAGTAATAGTGAAACTGTAAGTTTATCTGCTTCAAGAACAGAGCCGTTATTACATCGCTAGTGAGAAATGTCATAAAGATTTTAAGTTGCTGAACTATTTTACTGCTAAAATCGTCAGAGTAGCGCTGACAACATGTTTCTGTTGTGTTTCCGGAGTGTATGTGTGTGTGTTTAAATGGGAGAAAGAGAGTAGGCTATGTGCTTACTGTATATAATAAAAAGTAATTTTGTGGCAAAAAGCATGTAAATAATTTGTCGTTTTTAATCCTATTGTTTACTATATTTATTTGCTTGGTCAGTGTCATTGTGTGTTTTGGTACTTTTGTTGTTGTCGGCTGTAAAGACATTTGAAATAACTGAATTCATTTGGCGAAGTGATATAGGACTGTAATGCGGTCAAAACCTGCTGGAACTACTTTAGCCTGTGTTTTCCACACACCTTATCAGTTCCAGGGTCAACCAATCAGAATCAAGTATTCAACTGCCCCATAGTATCCACCTTATTCTGCGCCCGTTCTATTTCCCATGATTCATAGCGGGTTCAACTGACTAAACGGTTTTCTACTTCCGTTTGAAGTGTTTGTCTACATAGAATGCTGGCACTCTAGTCGAGACATTAGAAAAATATCAGTCTACACATGCATTTTATATTTAATATGAGTGAAATACACATGTGACATAACACAACAAATCTTTAACTTTTAGGTGGCAAAATATTTTTTAGTAATTCTATGAATTACACTGCGCAAAACAAAAGTAAAAGCCTGCTAACCGGATGAAGAAGGGTCGGCCTCCACAGAACATAAAATATTCTTTTTATTTTATTTTTCGTGTTCGCATTTATGAGAAAAAAATAATAATGTTGTGGAGTGCAGACGTGACAGTTCTCCGTTACGGACATGACCGCTCTGAAATCGACTTTAAAACTTTCACAGAGAGAAAGCACAAAGCCTTTCTTTAAAGTGAATTTCGTTTTTTATTAATTGTATCTTAATTTTAATCAATGTTTCATCAACCAATTGCCTGGCTGGTTTTAATAAATAAGAAGTAAATATAGGCTAGTAGAAAATGGATCATCATGACACGGAGGCGCCGGCGCGCAAACTGGACTTTGGTCTCATAAATGAACCGAAACTCAGCGTATAATGTAGCCTACTTGCCTCACGTCACAGGCCTGATAAATATATAGACTATGCATTTTTGAAAGCAGAGGTAGACAGTCAAAGTGCTAACCAGCCTACGCTTATTGATGGGTTATTCTGCTGCAGTCGGGGGTGATAGAGACTAGAGTCGGATGTTCATGAGATCGTGCAGTCATGCATCAGCTATCCTTTGGAAGTTATGAAGAAAAGAAAAATGTTCATTTTTATCAGTGATTTAAAAAAAAAATAACGTGATCAAATCACATTTGATGAATGTTTTTTTCGCTTTAGTTTACCGATGTGGGGATGACACAATCTTAAACACATGGCAAAAGCATATAGACCAGATTCGAACCGGAAGTTGGCAACCGGAGTCGTCGTCATGGCAGCGCGCATTGTTTAGAGCAGAATAAGGTGGATACATAATATTATATATTATCAAATATTTCTAAATGAGTTTTAGCCTATAAATATTACATTTTATATAATATAAGTTTATGTTATATATTTTCTTTGAGTGTTCAAAGATTTTTAGCATAGCCTATATTAACTAACGTTATTTCTAGCCAATGAAATATTATTAGTTAGCCGAAGATAGGCTTGCTACATCCACAAATGACCCCACCACAGGCTTTTATTTATTTAATTACTGAATAAAATGACAATGTGACGATTATTAAACAAAACGATCATTTTTAATTCTCTATTTTTTGTTTATTTATATTCTATTTAAAAGTATTTGTGAAGCAAAAACTGAATTGGATTGAAATTTAATTGAATCCGTTCTTGTTATTTGTTCCAATTCAAAGCAGGCCCAAACATGAAATACTCTTTTTAAACACTTACCTCATTTGCTAAAAAAATATATTAAAAATCACAATAACGTTACATACTCGCAGTCGTTAACGGACGTGTGTATCTACTTGTTTAAAGTTTGGTTGCTTAGCAGCAGCAGTAGTTCACGGGGCTACTTTCATTTCCGTGCGCTAATGTAAATCGGATGGTATTTCCTATTTAAATTATTTAATTATTTAAATTATTTAAATCTACTATGGTATTTGATAAGAAAAAACATTCATTTTATTTATTTTTAAACATTTATTTTTCACTTCAGCGTTCGTTTTTTTTTTAAAACAAACGTAAGATACAAAAAAACAAACTTTCAGACAATAAACAAGTTATAGTTCAATAGTTAACAATAAAAATAATATAAAGAAACCTTATTTATCTATTAAAAATTATTTGCCAGTCCAGATTAATAAAAAAAAAAATGGAAGAGTGGAAGTGCTGAGTGACGTAGAGCGCGCGTGATCATGTCAGCTGACACCAGCAGAACCAGGAAGCGACTTGGAAAGAATTATTATATGTTCATATTTACTAACCGCATGCAGGCGATCATTACTTCATATCTGTAATATAAGTAACGTTAGTCTCGCGGTGTGAAGATCAGTCAGAGGCATGTTTGCAACAGACGACGAGGACGGAGACTTTCTGTCTCCCACTGGAGGGTGAGTGAATCCCTGACGGACAAAGACACAATCATGCAGGCGAAAGTCTCCAGGAAAACATCATTCACCTTGTTTATCTAAATAAAGTTTATTTAGATGTTTAGACCGGAAACAATTCTAATGCACTTATGGTGCAATAGAAACCGAAAGTGAAGTGTCACTCATTGGCTATTAATATAGCAAATATATTGCAGCTTTCCTATGGATGACAGAAACTTTGTTGGCGACAAAAGTACATTAACAGACAAGTGAACCGTTTTTTGTGTTGACAAACGAATTGTTTTAAACATTCATCACTTGAATGTTACATTTGTTCTGGCATGACTTCCTTGATCACATGATGTCTGATCTTTTAACTGTCGTGCTTTGGTTAAAAAAGGTTTTGGTGTCTCTTTCTTCAGTTTCACTAAAATCATCTCAACTTATGTAGTAATATAGGTTATATATATTGTTAACTAATAACTCATAAATCTCACAGCCCACCAGTGGCCCCAACAACATCACTAAAATCTAAAAAGCATTAAATCTCTCTTATTAATGTTTCAGTGTGATTGCATTATACAGCAACAAAAAAACAAAAAAAAGTGGCATCCGCAAACATTTTTGCTAGTTTTCTCAGAACTTACTTTGGTTTATTTAATGCTAGACATTCAGAAATTTCTGAGCGTTGCTTAAAGCGGGGTTTTCAATGTTTTAGATGCCACGGTCCCTAAATATGATGATTCTCATGTGTGTGAATTTAAATGGCACCTATATGTTGTCTTGTATAAAGACCCAGTGTATACTGTGAATATGTCAAAATAAATAAATAAAAAATATTAGTTCTCTTCTTTAAAGCTACATACATTTTTTTTCTACTCATTATAGTACTGTACAGTTAGATGTATAAGTAATTTAATCATTAATACATTTAATACATTTTTAATCAAATTTTATTTCACGATAAACTTATCACGTTTTCATGCACACCAGTACACTGATAACTCACAAATAACTTGAAAACATAAATAAACCACGTTTACAATTCTTTATGAATAAATCAGGTTATTTGCAGGTAGTGACGTCAAAACGCAATCATTTGCAGATCTGAATCCGAGTACACTGCCGTTCAAAGGTTTTGGATCGGTAAGATTTGTTTGATTATTAAAAAGATTATGTTTTAAAAGAAGCATTTATTTGATTTAAATAAAATGATAATATTGTTAAATATTATGACAATTTAAAATAACCGTTTTCTATTTTAATATTCTTAATTTTAATAAATTATTTAATTTATTTATGGAAACATTTATGGTTATTATCATTGTTGAAAACAGTTATGTACATTTTTATTTTCAGGATTATTTGATGAATAGAAAGCATTTATTTAAAATATAATCTTTTGTAACATTATAAATGTCTTTACTGTCACTTTTGATCAATTTAATTCGTCCTTGATGAATAAAAGTATTGATTTATTTTATTTATTTCCCCCAAAAAATAAAATAAAAATTCCTACTGACCCCACACTTCTGAACGGTAGTGTTTAATGTTACAAAATTTTTATTTTTCAGATAAATGCTGTTCTTTTGAACTTTCTATTCATCAAAGAATCCTGAAATAAAAATGTAAATAACTGTTTTCAACATTGATAATAATGTACACAAACACGATTCCTGGATGCATGTCAATATCACTGGATCTTTGGGGAAAGTGACGTCAAAGCAAAAACTCTATTCACAATATAGCAAAATCGGTTGACATTGTATACCGTCCGTACAATACACTCACCGGCCACTTTATTAGGTACACCTGTCCAACTGCTCATTAACACTTAATTTCTAAGCAGCCAATCACATGGCGGCAACTCAGTGCATTTAGGCATGTAGACATGGTCAAGACAATCTCCTGCAGTTCAAACCGAGCATCAGTATGGGGAAGAAAGGTGATTTGAGTGACTTTGAACGTGGCATGATTGTTGGTGCCAGAAGGGCTGGTCTGAGTATTTCAGAAACTGCTAATCTACTGGGATTTTCACGCACAACCATCTCTAGGGTTTACAGAGAATGGTCCGAAAAAGAAAAAACATCCAGTGAGCGGCAGTTCTGTGGGCGGAAATGCCTTGTTGATGCCAGAGGTCAGAGGAGAATGGCCAGACTGGTTCGAGCTGATAGAAGGGCAACAGTGACTCAAATAACCACCCGTTACAACTAAGGTGGGCAGAAGAGCATCTCTGAACGCACAGTACGTTGAACTTTGAGGCAGATGGGCTACAGCAGCAGAAGACCACACCGGGTGCCACTCCTTTCAGCTAAGAACAGGAAACTGAGGCTACAATTTGCACAAGCTCATCGAAATTGGACAATAGAAGATTGGAAAAACATTGCCTGGTCTGATGAGTCTCGATTTCTGCTGCGACATTCGGATGGTAGGGTCACAATTTGGCGTCTACAACATGAAAGCATGGATCCATCCTGCCTTGTATCAACGGTTCAGGCTGGTGGTGGTGGTGTCATGGTGTGGGGAATATTTTCTTGGCACTCTTTGGGCCCCTTGGTACCAATTGAGCATCGTTGCAACGCCACAGCCTACCTGAGTATTGTTGCTGACCATGTCCATCCCTTTATGACCACAATGTACCCAACTTCTGATGGCTACTTTCAGCAGGATAATGCGCCATGTCATAAAGCTGGAATCATCTCAGACTGGTTTCTTGAACATGACAATGAGTTCGCTGTACTCAAATGGCCTCCACAGTCACCAGATCTCAATCCAATAGAGCATCTTTGGGATGTGGTGGAACGGGAGATTCGCATCATGGATGTGCAGCCGACAAATCTGCGGCAACTGTGTGATGCCATCATGTCAATATGGACCAAACTCCCTGAGGAATGCTTCCAGCACCTTGTTGAATCTATGCCACGAAGAATTGAGGCAGTTCTGAAGGCAAAAGGGGGTCCAACCCGTTACTAGCATGGGGTACCTAATAAAGTGGCCGGTGAGTGTATATCGTCATACTGGCCGGCATGAGTTTTAAGGGATAAAGTACATCCAGCCGCTTGTTCTCTCAAAATAAACCCCCGACAAGGTGACGAGGACCCCGACGTGAAGCGGATGTACATTATCCCATTATAATTAGATACGAAATATTGATCTGAGTTGAAATATTTGATTAGGTCTTTAAATGCAAAGCTTCAGCGGAGAGCAGTTGCTAACGCGGCAATTTTAAACTAGACGGACATGTAAGAGATACAGTCATAACACTTATTACACAGCATTTTGCCACATAAATAATTATGGAGATAAGAGATATTGATTTCAGATTAAACTGTTTTAAAATCGTACCTGTTTGTATCCTATAATCTAACAGTGTACAAAACAACAGTCACAAAATGGCGGCATCTGCGTTTGTATGAATTGAGAGAGTGTGAGTCCACGATACTCTATGGCATATTTAAATAAATGTACACAAAATATTGATTCGAATGAGTTTTAATATTTTATTAGCTCACCAAAAGCAAAACTTCCACGAAGAAAAACGGTTCATAGCAAGCGTATTGCTGCGTCCCGATTCGCCTACTTATACTACGCCCTAAAAGTATGTACTCTTTTTGTGAAGAAAAAGTACATACTTTTGAGTGTGTAGCAAAAGAGTAGGCAAGCTTTGGGACATACTACTCCGTCATCTTTAACGGACAGCTCTGTCGCGTGCGCCGTCACCGTAAACTGCCCTGTCAATCATCTTGTCACAGTTAAAATCCTCCATTCAATCTAATTTACTTTCCTACCGTTTCTGAGAGAAGTGTAATAGCTCTTTCATCTGCCCGTCGCGGGTCTTTCTTGCGGAGACTCTCCTCATGTGTTTGCAATTTGAATGTAATGATGCATTTAAAAGTTAATGGTTAAACGTGTCTTTACAAAAGTTCACATTGCTGATGCAGATGCAATATAATGTAGACAACATTGAATAAATACATTTTCGTCAGGTTAGAAACTGGTAATTAATCACTCAAACCCCTTTATCTAAACCTCTCTACATAACCGCCGGACTCGCGCATCCTCCATGTCTGTAGTTTTTTAACACTTTTCACTCGTGTTTGTAGTTCTAATCGAATCCTCGTCCAACGCGCGTTGGGTTGTGGGCAATATCAGCCGTTAGAGTGCGCATCGATCTACACTTCGGATTCTGACCGGATATAGTAGACCATCCGGGTATCTTTGGAACACTCATTTCAACATACTATGATTTGGGACGTACTAATTCTACTTTCGAATACTATTTAGGACGGATAGTATGCGAATTGGGACGCAGCATATGACTTCAGTGACCCGGATGAGCCTGTGCTTCTGTGTTCAGCGGCTGTTATCTGGGAATAGTAGGTAAAAACACTTTTTGAAGCGAAAAACGCAAAAAACTCAACGGATTTGGCCAGCACCGAGCTCGTTGGAACCGTGTAGTCGAACTGAAATTAACGATATAAGTTTCAGAATTGTTGGTGGTGTTTTCACGGAGATATTAGCCGAAAACCATCGGAGGCGCTTCAGCCAGTTTTAGTTAGATGTCCCTCTAGTGGACAGAACGTGTAACAACAACCACATGCTATAGTGGCATTGGACATCCATAAGCCTGTGTAATGTCGTAATAATAGGTTGAATTTAAGCATTTAATACTCGAATATTAAATAAAATAAGGAATGGAATTCGAATAGTATTATAGAGGAAGATTGACAGCCCTAGAATGTATCACTATTTATGTCTGAGCCTAATGTTTTTTGAAGTGCAATTTTGTTTATATCCATTTGTTTTTGGTATTTATTCAAGTGCATTTTTTGTTGACAGAGACTGAGAGTCCATTGCTTTTATTGGTTGTTTTGTTCATTTATTGTGGAGGTTTAAAATGTTTTCCGTGTTCAGTATTAAATAGTCTTTAGAAATAAAAGTTTATTGATCTTTGAAAAGGTGTACCTGCATTATTATGCCATTATCATTATTTTCGATGAAAATGGTCTCGGAACGACAATATTATCGTTTATCGCAATAATTTCTTGGACAATTTATCGTCCAGCAAAATTTGTCATCGTGATTCGTGACAGGCCTATCGATTGACCAATCAGAATCAAGTATTCCACAGAGCCGTGTAAAAACTGTGGAATATGAAGCTGTTAGGAAGGATTGTCGAGAGGTGGAGACTAAAGTCAGTGTTAATGCCGCTCACATGCTGGAGTTAGACGTCCCGGATCGCAACGGGTCACGAGGAGCTCCTGTGTGGATGTTGACTCAGCAAGACCTGCTACAGAGATCTGATATTACATGCAATTGGAAAAGTGGCACGAAGCTCTCATGCACGTGGGGAAATTCGCTGGTTATCATTCCTTAGCTTTGCTAAAAAGCAACAGGTCAAAATGCACACAATGTTGGTGGCCTAGCTGAGCATGGCAGGACCGCAGGACAATGACTACAAGTGGAGAGAGATCCATGGGTCAGTGTTTATTACCGTACTGAGTTGTGCTTTTTTCTGGTTTCAAGCAGGTGTTCATTGATGTCCTTCAGTTTAAAGTTTAGTCATAAACTCATTCAAAGGCTTAATTAGATCATGATTAATTTGAGAATTGAGCATCGTTCAGATCTCGCACAAGTGGAGAAGTGTAATAGTGGATTTACTTGCTGCTTTTTTGTGATTTCAGAGCAAAGTTAGCCTCTCTCTTTGGACTGGATCAGACAGCAAGCAAGGGTAATGAGTCTTTCCAGTACACTGCTCCCAAACAGCCCCGCAAGAGCCCTGCAAACTCAGGTAAGACTGCAGGAACCTAGGTCATATCATGAGGGATCAAACGGTCATCTAATTTTCTATTGATTTTTTTTTTTTTTTTTGATAAAATAACTGACAGAACTTAAAATTTCCACCCTCATCCATATAAAATGTTTTAAAACTAAAAGTACTGCAACTTTCGCATTTCAGACAGGTGAATGGATCAGAACATAACCGTCCCTGTTTACTTTACATGCCAAAGATGTCTAATAGAGTGCATCAGTACCGCACACTTTTTTAATGGCCTTTGTTCTTAAAATATTTGTCTCATAGGGATAAAAAAAAAAAGAAGAAAAAAACCCTGTATTTGTTTAAAGTGTAAGGGTGTGTTCAGATTTTTTTTCTTACACCAAACCTAAAGTCATAAGGATACGTTCACAACTGATTGGTCAGCTTTTATTACGTGTCTGAGCTTACCGAACGTCCAACCACCATATAGACATATAAAAAAAAAACATTAAAAGCTTTTTCACCACAGGGGGACTTTAAAAAAATAAACCTGCACGGATAAATTGTTCACAATAAAATCTATAACATGCATTTTTAAAACAGACAGGGTGAATTTTCATTTCTTGCTGACTTTAAACCAATCAGCACTGTATTGCATGTGCTAATATACTCAAAAGCAGATAAGAGCTTCACTTCACTGTGTTCTGGGCTGAATGCGCTCGCTGATGTGCGTAGCTATATATGATGGTATTTTGATCAGCTGAGAACTCGTGTAGAGCTTATTAAATGTGTAAAGGAGTCAAAACAGCGTCAGACACACACACACACACACACACACACACACAGATCTGCTGTGAGGAGACGCGGTTCTGATGCCTGGACTGAACTGTGATGGGCAACATCACGACTATGATGAGAACAAACAGTCCTTTTTAGGGTCACATCTTCCTGTTTTTGGTTGGTTTACATGTCTTTGGTCCGTGTTGCGTTCATATTTCATTCAAACCGGACCAGAGTTGGTTTGGAAGCGGATCGAGACTCATCTTTTCAGCGTCTCGGTCTGTTTGTTTGGCGACACCAGAGTTCGGATGGCAGCGTTCACACTTATTCAAATCAACCGCACTAACAGAGCAATCACACCAGGGTTCGTTTTTAACCAACCAAACATGCCAAGTGTGACACACTCTAAGTTTGCAATTACTTTGTATTGTTACAATGTCGTTAGTATATGTAAATTAACAATTTCCTTTCTCTGTTACTTGGCCTGGGAAATTCCAGTAACATTTATTTTAATGTAGCTACACATTACTATATGTACTTACTCCTGTAATAACAGTACATTATGCATAATTAAGTAACTAACCCTAAACCAAACCCTGACCATAACTTTATAGTATGTATATGTCGTTAATTTATGTTACTCTGTACTTATCTGAGTAAGTACAATGTAACTACGTCACCTTACAATAAAGTGTAACTGAAATTCCTGTCAACAAAAAGTTTTCGATGCAAAATGTGACATTTAGTGGACTTTTGGGCAGCAACAGATTATGCTTCAGCATTTTTGTATCCCCGCCCACGGTCAGTCAGATCAACAGAGGGTTATTAATTCACTATTACTGAACTGCAAACTCTTTTTAGGCTAGACTACGTTCATTTAATGCCAGGATTCATTTGGTGATGACAGCGTGGTTACACTGGGCTTTTTTATGAATAAGCACAATTTATAATGAGCCTAATTTACATAGGAGCGTGTTTGAATGTAACTGACTTAAATATTAAAGACGCAACACATCTAACCGGTTAAACTGGGTTTGTAAGTGGTTAGTGAATAAGACAACGATGTTTGCGCTGTGCAAAAGTGGCAAAAACGTGTATTGAATTTCCCGATAATTGGCCCGTATGAGGGGAAAAAAGTATGATGCTACTCCTTTAATGCAGATTTTTCTGACATGTTTTCACAGGACCCCCAAACCAAAAGTCAGCCCCTTCCCAGAATCCTCCTGCTGTTCTCTTTGCTACTGCAGTACATGCCTACAGATAGTAAGTTGAAAAATAATTTTGTATATTATATGATGGTGAACCTCGAAAAATTTAAATATCGTGCAATGGTTTGTGTATTTCAGTAATTCAAATTAAAAGGTGAAACTAATATATTTAGTATAACTATATACATATGCATGATTATACTTTTCACAGGGCCGACATTTCTGTATTTAAAATCCTTTTTTTTTTTGATTTCATGTAATATTCAAAATTTCTGAGATTTTAAATTTGGAGTTTTCATAAGCTGTAAGCCATAATCATCAAAATTATAACTTTTTCACAATATTCAAATTTTTATCATTGTATATATTTGTTATTTAGCCTGTTAACTGTTAGTGTCACCTCAGTGGGAAACTTGGCACGCTTTTTTATTGCCCTTTTATACATAAAATAAGGTATCATGCAAAAGCTTAAACACTCAAAATGAATCCTCTGCAAACCGTTTTGAAATCGGACATATCATAACCATGGAAATAGTACTTTAAAACCTTATAGGTTTATTTTTTGTCATTTCAACACATCAAATTTGGAACACAACTTGGTTAGACATATGACCTTGATTTAGTAACAATTTTAGAGGCCAAATTATTTAGTAAAATATGCATTTTGTATAAAATGAAAACATTTACTTTACAGTAAACTTGTATTACTTTTTTACACTGTAATTTTTTTTAGTGGTTTCACTTCTGCAACAATCTGTGTTTTTAAAAGAGACCTTGAATTACATCCATTTAAAGGGATAGTTCTCCCAAAAATGAATTCATTCCCTACAATCATTTACTCGTTCCAAACCCGTAAGATTTTCGTTCATCTTTGAAACACAGATGAAGATCTTTTAATGCAATCTGAAAGATTTCTGTCCCTCCATTGACCGCTACGCAACCATGACTCTTTAAACAGTGAATAAAGATATCTTAAAACGAATCCATATTAATCGAGCCAAGTTTTTTTTGAAGAGACTGGGTCGTTTTATATTATGAACAGATTTAATTTCTGCTTTTATTCACAAACATTCATCAACTCAGTTTGCTAAGCGTGAACCGATGAGGTTCATTCTCGTGTTACGCAGCACATTTGAGCTTCTGTTTATGTTTGCTGATTAATGTTTAAATGTGAATAAAAGCTAAATTCAGTCTGTTCATCATATAAAGCGATCCAGTCTCTTCAGAAAATTTGGACTAAACCGCTCGAAACCTATGGATTCGTTTTTTTCTCTTTATGAACTTTTTGAAGTGTCAAAGTGGTAGTTACGTAGCTGTCAATCTCAAGTCTTTGTAAGTTTTACGGTTTGGAGCGACATAAGGGTGAGTTAATGATGACAACATTTTAATTTTTGGGTGAACAATCGATCCCTTGAACTTCAGATCTGTGCTGAGAAAGGGGGGTGATACCGTAGTTAACAGATTTTAAGTGTGAAGAATAGGGCATGAAATATATACACACAGATCTGTAAACCAGATATCCAAAGCTAGATTTACACTGATTGCCTGATTTAGTTTTCAGACTGATGTAATGAAAAGGGAAATGCAGTGAGTGATCACTGTTTTTGTGTGTTTAGTGTTAACGGACAGTACGTGAAACAAGGAAAGCTGGGAGCTGCCGTCCTTGGAAATCATACAACTAAAGAGGTTTGAATGATCACTTTTTTTGACTGAGTCTTAAATGGGGATGTTTATAACACACACAAACGTCTGAACTCTTCTTTAGTACAAGATCCTGCTGTATGTCAGTCAACAGAAGCCGGTGACGGCCGCCAGGATCCACAGAGGCTTCATCCTCACTGTGAGCTCTTATTCACATAATTAAACAACATGTTTGCTTTCCGAACGTTGTTAGGAATGATCTCTTTCACATTCAGGTCCAGCCCAGTAACTACTGCACGTTTTATGATGACCAGAGGCAGAACTGGTCACTGATGTTTGAATCAGAGAAAGCAGCTACAGACTTTTCTAAAGAGGTTTGTGTTTTGATTATGATTTCACTTAATTAACTTTAGTTAGTGTGTAATATTGGTGTTTGAGCATAAACAACATCTGCAAAGTTACAACGCTCAAAGTTCAAAGCAAAGAGAGATATTTGCTTTTAATGAAATAGTTTTTAAGGGACTACAACAAACGGCTGGTAGGGACTACACGACATTCCTCACGGGTTAGTGACATCACCAACCCTAAAATTTACATAAACCCCGCCCCCGGGACACACTTTTTAGATTATCATGACAGAATATGCTAATCAATGACTAGAAGATAACTACACATAAACAACCTAAATTCATCAATTAACCATTCAGAAATGTTTGAAAATGAAATGACTCCGGTTTGAACATAAAATACTAAACGTTTTTGACATTTTCGGGACACAAGCTCTCGAAGCTCCGCCCACGGAGCAGCAGCGCATTTGCATTTAAAGGGACAGACACAAAAAAACTGTGGTGTTTTTGCTCACCCTCAACAAGTTACAACTTTAACATGCTATATTAAAATATCTGTGGGGTATTTTGAGCTAAAACTGCACATACACACTGGGGACATCAGAGCCTTATTTTACATCTTGTGAAAAGGGCATTATACCACCCTTTTAACACTCCTACCACCCCAACAAAAGAAATACAGATCTATGTGTATCCATTCATGCACATTTGAATCAAGTGGCCTATAAAAATCCCAACCTGGTTTAAAACCCCGCTACACAACCATAGCTGTATAACAGCAATACTTATTTAACAAACAGCAAAACATGGATGCGCGCCCTTCGCCAAGGATCTGTCTTCGTCCATTTTGCCGCTAGTTGATTAGTGTTCAAATAAAATGATGGGAAATCGCTGAACTTCACGACGCGTGACCCTATAGTGATTACTGATATGTTGTCTGTCACCTGCAAAAAAAACAATCACGTTTTTGAGGTGCAAAAAAAAATCATCCCCTGACTGACGTTAATACTTTCTACTCGAGGATCTTGACAGAAATGTAGTTAAAAGTACGATATTTGTCTTTCAAATGTATGGAAGTTAAAGTAAAAAGTAAAGTACAGCCTGTACGTTTTATGATGACCAGAGACAGAACTGGTCTCGTCTCTGATGTTTGAATCAGAGAAACCAGCTACAGACTTTTCTAAAGAGGTTTGTGTTTTATGGGTTCTTCGTCACCTGGTGTTGTGTGAGGAGATTCTCACGCATGTATTTGTTTCAGGTTTGTCTCGCTAAAGTGAACTGTGGCGGTCCGGTAGACTCTGTCCTGACCCAGGATCTTGTCCTCGGTGAGGGCCAGGCGGTGGAGAACGGAGACTCATTAGAAGTGGCCTACACTGGCTGGCTGCTGCAAAACCACACCATCGGACAGGTAAAGGTGTTTTATTAATGACCGTGTTTATGTGCACACAGGGCCTAAAATGAACACGTCTTAGGCAAGTTAATAAGCTGCCATTATGATCTGAAATGTACAGTGATGTGCGTAAGTTTGGACACCCATGCTAAAGTTGACTAAAAAGAAGAATAAAAAAATCATCTTTTGGAAATTGATCTTAATGCCTTCATTTAAAAAATGAGGAAAAATCCAACCTTTAAGGACACATATTTTCTTTGTGAATGAATAATGTATCGTAAATAAATAAATGTTCTTCCTTAAAATACAGGGTGCATAAGTCAGGACAGCCCTGTGTTAAATCCCCATATAGACAGGCAGATTTTTATTTTTAAAGCCCAGTTATTTCATGGATCCAGGATGCATCCTGATAAAGTTCACCACATCACATCCCCTTCACCACACCTAGAGATTGGCATGGTTTTATTTCATGGTATTTCATGGCATGGTTTTATTTAGCCTAACAGCTGGTTTGATGTGCATTGAGAGATGATCTTATGGAAGTACCGCATGCCAACTCTAAGTGTGGTGAAGGGTGTGTGATGATGTGGGATATTTTACTGCCAAAGGCCACTGGAACTTTATCAGGATGCGTAGTGTCCTGGATCCATGAAATAACTGGACTTTAAAAATACTAATCTGCTGTCTCTATGGGGATTTAACACAGGGCTGTCCTGACTCATGCACCCTGTATTTTAAGGAAGAACATTTATTTATTTATGATACATTATTCATTCACAAAGAAAATATGTGCCCTTAAAGGTTGGATTTTTAAAGACATTAAGATTTTTTTTATTCCTCTTTTTAGTCAACTTTAGCACAGGTGTATTCACTTATGCTAAGCACTGTACTACATGCGAAGCAAGTTAATGTATTTACATGATGCATACATAATCGTAATATGACCAAAATCCGATTAATATTCTAGTTAATGTAAACATGGTTTGAATGAGAATTATAGAAAAAAATAATGTTTAAGTTTGGTACCGGGTACATAAAAAAAAAAAAAGTATTGTATGCTTACAAAGGCTTTATTTGTTTGATCAAAAATACAGTAAAATTATGAAATATTATTACAATATTTAAAATAATTATTTTGTTTTAAAATGTTATTTATTCCTGTGATCAAAGCTGAATGTTCAGCATCATTACTCCAGTCTTCAGTGTCACATGATCCTTCAGAAATCATTCTGATACAATAATTTTGTGCTTAAGAAATATTTCTGATTATTGAAACAGGTTGAACAGGTTTTGCTGCTTCATATTTTTATAGAAACCATTAATAATTTTCTTCAGGATTTTTTTGATGAATAGAAAGTAAAAAAAAGAAATATTTACATTACCAATTTCTTTACTGTCACTTCTGATCAATTTAATGTGTCCTTGCAGAATAAAAGTATTAATTTCTTCAAAAAAATAACACTTTATCCATTGATAATTTGTTTTAATTCTGTATATTTTCCTCTCCTCCAGATATTTGACTCAAATCAGAATAAAGAGAAGCTGCTGCGACTGAAGCTCGGGGCTGGGAAGGTCATTAAGGTGAGAGGGAAGTTGTCTTTTATGTGTGATTCTCACTCATACGGCCGTCTAAAGCGCGTCTCTCTCAGGGCTGGGAGGAGGGCATGTTGAACATGCGGAAAGCTGGAAGACGACTGATGGTGATTCCTCCCGGTCTGGCGTACGGATCGCAGGGCGTTCCCAACCGCGTGCCACCCGACAGCACGCTAATCTTCGAAGCGGAGATCCGTCGGGTACGCCATTCTCACTTTTACTTGATCATGTTCGATTAAGTTGTTTTTATGATATGTTCCAGTGTCTTAGAGAGGACCTATTCTCCTCTTTTTCAAGGTTTTTGATTGTTTTTGGGCCCTACTAGAACAGGTTTTCATGCTTGATTGTTCAAAAAAACACATTATCTTCCCCATATTCTCCATAGTTGCAGCTCCTCTCTTCCCAGTCTGTCAGTAACTCAGCTCAGGAGTGTGTTCCTCGTACAACGACGTAACTCGCTGCTTCACTATAGTACGATGCATCGTTGAAGAAATCAACTGGCTGGTCACGACTGTTTCCCGAAACCGTAGCGTCGCAAATTGGTCGTTCAACCACGTTGCTTAATGATGTCACGCAGGTGTTGGAGTAATAACTACTTTTAATGAATCTGCTTGAGTTTAGATTAACGCTAGATGTTTCGCTATAAATTACGGGCATGGCATCTGAGGACTATTTCAAATTTTTCTCAGTTATTATGCTTTATTTCCAGATTCACTCATAGGCTCGTTCTTACGCACCAGAGCACGTTCACACATGCGCACTCTTCATAAATGACGCTTTAAATCTCTCGACAGACTAAAAGACGTAAATGACATTTTTATGTATTCTAAATAAATAATTTGGATTGCACAAGAAACTATACTTCTGACAACAGGGCGAGATCTGTCGCTCCAAACACACAACTCTCCGATGCTGTTTGCAAATATTCGTTGGAACGATGGTTTTGGGAAACACAGACTCGTTGAACTGCTGATAATGAATGAATGAATGAAATCTTTATTTCGACAATTAAAACATTTAAATAATAAAAAAAGACAGCAACACGTATGAAATATCATCCTGTTTGAAAACTGAGTAGGTAGAAGCCCTTGGCCTATCAGGACCTACCCCCAGTAACTATCCAAACCAAACCACAAGATAAATCCAACATAACGGTTAAGATAATGACAGAACTTGCAAACATAGTTGGGAAACACCCTGTTTAGTTCCTGTCTCTATGAAGCCCCTCCCTCTGAAAAGCATACTGTGCTCTGATTGGTCGGCTGGATCAGTGTGTTGTGATTGGTCGAGCGTTTTGAATGTGTTTGGAAAATGTCCCGCCCCTTACCATAACCACACTACTAACTAACTCACCCAGGCCCTACCCCTTTATTCTGCATATTAATGATTTAAACGAGGAATATTGTGAGTGTTCGTTCCCGGAAGAAACTCAAGACTACAATGGAGGCATTTCAGGAGTTCAGAAACACTGACACTGATAAAGAGAAGAACTCCTTTAATACATACTCAAAAGTATGTCCTTTCCCGTCCTCAGACTTAGTACATACTTTGCAGCATTGTAGAAATACGCACAGCCCTGCTCTCTTCATATGTGTTCTCTCTTGATGCATGTGCAGGTTAAGTTTGCAAAGGATGGGAACTCGAGAGATTCGGTGTCTCCGGCTCCCAGTGTTGATAGTCTGGGCTCCTCTGAGCCGAACCAGTCCCTCGGTTCTGCACCACAGACCAGCAAACCCAGGTGAGCCCTGCTGGCTCAGGTAATCTCCCCCTGCATCTCGAGCCCTATTTAACATGGAGAGGTGTGGTGAAGTAATAATTACCTGGGCCCGTATTCTTAAAGATTCTAAGAATCCTCTCAGAAAACTCCTAATTTAGCTTTAAAACTTTTACGTAGGAGTCTTGGCTTAAGAGCGATTCGGGACCGATCTGAGAGCAACTCTGAGTCAGGAAAAGACAAAAACTTCCATCTTAGTGAGGAGGCGGGGCCGAACCCGTTGCTATGTATGACATAATCTTTTGAAGACTGTGATTGGTTGGTGGTCCAAGAAGGAAAAAAAGAGCGATTTTTAAGCATAGGGTCTACACACACACAAACACACACACACACACACACACACACAGATATAGTGATGTGCATAAGTTTAGACACCCATGCTAAAGTTGCCTAAAAAGAGGAATAAAAAATCATCTTTTGGAAATTGATCTTAATGCCTTAATTAAAAAAATGAGGAAAAATCCAACCTTTAAGGACACCAATTTTCTCTGTGAATGAATAATGTATCGTAAATAAATAAATGTTCTTCCTTAAAATACAGGGTGCATAAGTCAGGACAGCCCTATGTTAAATCCCCATAGAGACAGGCAGATTTGTATTTTTAAAGGCCAGTTATTTCATGGATCCAGGACACTACGCATCCTGATAAAGTTCCCTTGGCCTTTGGGATTAAAATATCCCACATCATCACACACGACATTTCCAAAAGATTATTTTTTATTCCTCTTTTTAGGCAACTTTAGCTTGGGTGTCCAAACTTATGCACATCACTGTATAAATCAGTTTTTTTTGTTTTGTTTTTTTACCATGCTGTTAATTTCCTATAAGGCATTTGATTGGCTTAGAATGAAAAAAAATTTCCAATCTTTTCAATTACACTGAACCCTTACAGACGTCCTGTAGTAAAATGACATCACTCCATCTCCCCTTGTAAAGGTAATCCTGTCCGAATATGGCTTTAGACTGGGTCCTCCTTTAGGTTATTCTGAAGAAACCTGAAATTACATGTACTTGAATTAGCGTTTGGTTCACTGGCGAGAGGCTCTTTACAGATTTGTCAGTGTTTGTCTGAAAGTACATTTTATTAGTGTAATTTTAGTGTGTGATTGTACAACATTAATTGTACATCAGTTCATGTGGGCAATGCAAGTTCTAATCAAGCGTGCAACATTTCCAGATTCGTCCCCCCTTTTAATAAAATGGCAAAAGGTAAAAAAAAAAAACATGTAGATATAATATATAGGTATGCACAATATCAATCAAGTCAATATTGGATATATTTTTAATTGTTCAAGCTGATTTCTCCTATTTTTATATTTTTTTAACATCTATCAGTAGACACTATTGTTCAAAAGTTTGGGTTATTATTATTATTGTTACTTTTTTTTTTTACAAAGAAAATACTTTTAAGCAAGCAAGCATGCACTAATTTTTTTTTTTAAAAGCTCCTATTTCAAATAATATGGTCAACATTACATAGTTTTCATTTTGCTTTATAAATAAATGAATGAAATATTTATAGTATTTAATTGAGGTTCTATGTTTCTTCTTTGTTTACAGTGAACCGCCTCTTCGAGCAAAGTCCAACTCCCTCAGTGAACAGCTGAGTGTAAGTTTAGCTTCTTTTCCGGTGTCTCACATATTTGTTTTTAGTTCTTTTGTAATGCAGGCTTTTATAGAAGTAAGCACAGCTGGAGCCGTGGTTTAGTGGTTAGTGCACAAGACACATTGAGCTTGAAGTGTTCATGTGGCCATTGCAAGTTCTTATCAAGTGTGCATCATTTTCCAGATTCTTCCCCCTTTCAATAAAATGGCAAAATGCCCCAAAAAAATATAGATGTAATATATAGGTATGCACAATATCAATCAAGTCAATATTGGATACATGCCTTATCCAATAGTAAAATACTTTACTAACATTATCCTGATTTCTGAAGGATCATGTGACACTGAAGACTGGAGTAATGATGCTGAAAATACAGCTTTGATCACAGGAATAAATTACACATATAAAACAGCTATTTTAATTTAATATTTCACAATATTGCTCTTTTACTGCATTTTTGGATCAAATAAACGGTGACTCAAAAACATTTAAAAATCTTACCGACTCTAAACTATTAAAAAGTACAAATTTAATGTTACACTTATCATTTAATAACACTGTTAAATATAATTTTTTCCAAATCTCAGAATGAACATCCATAGTTCATAGTTGTCAGTAATATTGTTTTAATGCCGAAATTAATTTGTATTGATTTTTTTTATTAGTAATCAGAAAATAATTGTCGACTAGAATTTTAATATCAATGCATCCCATAAACTATCTTTGTGTGTTTTCTGACATGTTTTGCAATGTCTTCAGAATCCCGATGCCACGAAAGCTAAGCTGATCTCACGCATGGCCAAAATGGGCCAGCCAATGCTGCCCTTCATCGCGGGCTCATCCTCCTCTCCCTCACAGCCAGACTCCAGCGACTCCGAGCTCGAGGCAAGACTTATGATGCTTTCACACGCCTTCCATTCAGACACAGCACAGTGTCAAACGAAAAATA
>JAULUF010000042.1:4342500-4465000 GCA_031834385.1 Semotilus atromaculatus
AAATTAGAAATGCAACAAAAATGCAAGCTTTTACTCTTAATTCTACGATTGCAGAATCGCAAAATCCCGGAGGGACTGATCAGTAACATATTTGTACAACTTTAATAATACGATTGATAACATTAATCGTTATTATTGTTGGTGTTTTCTATTTCTAAGACTGACATCTCTATTATTATTATTGCTCATATATTTAGATTTTTACAAAATCTGTCTTCCTGTCTGCAGCCCGTGAGCCAGATGTACCCCACACAGACCGTGCCTTACCAGGGTAAAGATCACAAAATCTGTACACCCTACAACACTTCCTTAAAAACATTGCATTTGTTTGTAGTTTATCAGCTTCAGATGTCAATACATTCATGTAGTCAAAGTTGGGATTTTTAAATGACGCCTGTCTCTTTAAGGAACTAGTGATGTCACATCCTTCTTGATGACAGAGGCTCGACAACACAACACTGAAATCCGATTGGCTGTTGGAAAAGTGGCAGACAAAATGGATCACTTGTCCTCAAAGGTTGGTACATAATTAGCAGAAATGTGTAAGTAACTAAATTTGACACTTGAACCACCTTTTGAGAAATCGCTCTACTTTTTCAGATCGATGACCTACAAAAGCAAGGCAGCGTTTCATTGGGCTTATCGAACGTGTCGATGGAAACCGCCATGATCATGCACAACATTCAGAGAATCATACAGGTAACTTGCAGTGATTGGTCTATCAAACCTTCTCTCACGGTTCTCAGTACTCAATGAACCCATCTTTCATTTATTCAGGAGAATGAGTGTCTAAAGAAAGAGGTGTTTGAGAAAAGCTCACGCATAGAGGAACAGAACCGCAAGATCAGCGAGCTCATCAACCAGAACCAGAGGTCAGAGGTCGCTGCTTTCCTTTTTGTATTACATTTTTTATATAATCCATCCTTCATTAAAGCAATGTTCTGGTTCAAAAATAGGGCTGCACAATATGTTCCTAACAAAAACAGTAAGATAAGTACAGATATTAACAAAATGTAAATATTGCTGACTAAGTTAGGACTCTACTCTTATTCAAATTGGTCTTCCATAGTATCATACATTTGTAGATCATGATAACCACAGATAAAACCACGCATGGCACAACATTACCATGGTAAAACTATCGATTATATGGTATTTGTTCTCAAAAACAGTTGCCTAAACATTTAATAAAAGCTGCTATAGCTTAATAGCAAATAATACTGTCATTATATTCCATTACTTCTTTAATACATTTAATACATGTCTACACTAATAATATAATAAAGTTCAATATGGATATCCAACATTTCTGCCACAATAACATGGTTACACTTCGTGTTACTATAGTGAATTTTTTGGGCTGAAAAGCCTAAGTAAATTAACGAAGTAAATGCATTCGCTTTGTTACGCTGTGGTTTGAGCCGAGCTGAGGCGCATTTGCCATTTAATAATTCTCATACGCAACAGAGATGCCGCTTATCAGGCAAAATGTCAGTCATTTGTGATAAAACAAACCCACGTAATTTTTGGCCATTCATTCAAAGAAATTATGAACGCATGCAAAAACAAGAAAGAACTAATGAAATATTAATGACTGAAATGCTGTCATCAATGTATGCTTTTTCCTGTGAGCTTTTTGTTTTTCTATGCATTATAGCTACCTATTACCTATTTTTTTGGGCTAAATTATTTTGTCAGATAAAAACCTTAATCAAGTTTAGTGTTTTGTTCTTCCCACATAAAAAATATTAAATATTTTGATGGTTTAATTTAACTTGTAAGGTCATTTAAAACAAATATCACTTTTGACCAATACTGTATATAACAGAAAAACTCAATAATGAGATGTTAGTGTTTCCCAGTATAATATTATGTAAAACAGTTAGTTGTTAGTTAAGCTCGTTTGCCGATGTTGTTAGCCACTCTTGTCCCCATCTCTTCTTTTAATATTTTGACTATAACTGTCAATAAGGGGTGTGACAATATATATCGTGTCACAATATAAAACTGCAACAGTATGTATTGTGGATTGTGACAAACAGTATTGTGCATAATTCACCCAAAATAAAAAAATACTGTGTAAGATTACTTTAGTGTCAGTACTACAATAAACTACTATAAATAATGCTGAATATAATGTATAATAATGCAATGGGGAATATTTGTGGGTATATTCTTGATTATCATGAATATGTTTATTCGGGTGTCTCTATTGTCCTGTGCATTAGGTTTCAGTCCAAGCCTATTAATTTACACACACAATTAGCATTTTAATCAACAGTTAATTTTTTTGTTATCCTTCCTTTTCCCATGTATCTTGGAGTATCGCATTAATATCGCATTGTGAGTTGTGTATCGTGATATGCATCGACCGTGCATTAATATCATTGTAATTTGACATGAGGGTATCATTACACCCCTACTGTCAATATAAATGGATAAAATGTCAAAATAACACAGTGTGCTTTGACTCAAGGGGAGTTTGTGCTTGTGTAGATACGTGGAGCAGAGTAATCTGATGATGGAACAGAGAACCGACTCTCTGAAGAACAGCAGTGAACAGAATCAGACCAGAATACTGCAGGCAGAACAAGACAAGGTAACACTATTAACCCATTACACACACACACACACACACACACACACACACACACACAATAACACCAGAACAGCTCTGTTCCAAATCCATACTGTAACCCTTTTACATATAGACTGCTACCTTCTAAGGCAGCATTGAAATCATCATTGAAGTGACTGACTGGAAACTTGACCGGAAGTTAGGGCTGCACGATTAATCACAATTTACATGTAATCGCACTTAAATCGAGATGGCTTATAGGCTTTGTGATTGTCTTTTACGCGCAGCTTGTCAGTGAAGCACGGCTCTGTAAACGCTGCTCACTCTGAAAGCACTGCGAGTTTGAGTCTCTTATAACGTGCATTTGAAAAAGCAACACGCGTCAAACATCTTTCCAAATATGAGAAGCATTTATGAACCTCTTTTCAACAAAAGACAACATTTAATAACATGCATTTACTCCAAACTCACTTCATAACGACAGATGAGCATAATTTGTGAGATGATGCGCTTCTTACACAGAATAAGGCAGTGGTGTGTTTATTAGTCATGTTTAATCAAAGCGTTTCAATCTTCTGTTTGTTCAGCTATAGCGATAGGGATGTCCTGGAATGATGCGTGTTATTGTACTTCTGCGGCGGGGCATATTTACTGTGTGTGCGTGAGAGCGCCCTCTGGTGTTCAGATGGAGCATTTACTACCGGTCAGCCGCACTGCACTGAAGAGCTGCGCATTAAATAATCGTAGCCTTTGCCAAATCGTCTGCGGTTTTATTGCGATTAATCATGCAGCCACACGGCATTCAGAGAGCGCTAATAATGTGATACTCTAATATGCTTCAAATCTTTCTTTCTTTCTTTCTTTCTTTCTTTCTTTCTTTCTTTCTTTCTTTCTTTCTTTCTTTCTTTATGTCCCAGAAGGGCAATTGGTTTTACAGCAAGACCAGCATACAAAAAAGACGATTTACAATACTTTTAAAAATGACATTATAAACTACACAAGACAACGACAGGCCCAGACAACTACCTACTTCCAACTACTCCCTCCATACCCGAATTTAACAGAGAAATAGAAGTAGGAATAAATGAATGTTTGTGCCGGTTACTCCTAACTGAGGGAAATCTTAACCGAGATCCTGAGGGTAAAAACTGAAACTCAGAATAGAGAGGATGGGAAATAACCATTAAGATGGACTGGGCTTTTCTAACTAGCTTGCGATTAAACAGGTTGGTAGGTGATTAAACTGATTAACAGATTAAAATCAACGACACACAGTAAATAGTATACACTGTTTTTACACTGTGTATCTTAGGTACACATGTACTGTACACACACAGAGATTTTTCTCACTGCACATAATCTGTACGCTAAGCTTGCATATGTTCCATGTTTTTTTTTTGTTGCACTAATTAGTTTGTCCACAAGGTGGCAACACTGACCTGTCGTTTCACACTCGAAAAAAGCTCCAATGAGATGACAGGACACAACAACAACAAACTCCTGGAGCAACAACAACAGACGGCCATGTTTAGAGATACTCGCAACTCTAGTTTAAAAGAAAACAAAGATGTTTTTATCACTCATGACATACAGTATATGAATATATAAATAGCGCAATTCCTAGCGCTCATGTGACTGTATTCACACATGCTATCAAACGGAGTACACTTCAGCCCCTTTCACAGAGAGATTCCTGAGGAATCTGTGAGTGCGTTCACACACATCCCTTAAAGACACGTGACGTCAGGATGTGACGTGTAACGCACGCGTCGGAAACATGTACACTAACGCATCGCGTACCGTTCCACAAAGCTGGCGATCGCTCTCAGCTTCAGCGCGGATAGTGAGGAGCTCCTGGTCTCTTCATTCCAGTTTGCAGACTTTTTTTCGTTCTTTCTTTGTTGATGACGAACACAAACTTTCTTCTAAGAGCAACAGAGTCGCGCGATGGCACGTGCGTCATCACTACGACACACTCCTTACGGCATTGGTCCTGGCTTTTGTTCACACAGGGCGCGTTCCGGGACTGATCCCGGCAATGTCACTAGATCCCGATCCTGGGACGTGTTTGCGTTCTCACAGAAGGCACTCTGGCAATTTTACGGCAATTTCGCGGGATCAGTACGCTGTGTGAAAGGGGCTTTAGAAAGGCTACGTGTTCAGCTATATGCATACACTAAGCATTCGCATAATAAATGAAGTATTTGGGATATGACATCTGTGTTTGAGTCTCAGCTCGAGGTTGATTAATTGATTAATAATGTCATCAGCGACTAGTCGACTCGACTTTAATCACATAAATGTTGACTTTAAAAAACTGAAATCATTCGACCCCTAGAACACAATGCAATGGCAACTCTTAAATATCTCTACTGTTAACACTTATTTCCTTCTAAGCCATGTATCTCTGCTCTGATTGGTTAATTAACGCTACTCTGATTGGCTGAGAGCTTTTAGCGGTGACTGCTCTCTTTTCCCAGCATGCACTGCCACTGGAATTGAGTTGGGATCAGGTGAGCAAAAGCGCTGTCCCGCTTTTCATCCATTTCTTCATAGTCTTCACACACTCTTTCCCATCGTTTATGTTAAATGAAGCATTTCCCATTTCTCTTTTCACTCTTTGTTTGAACAGGCACCACTCACTCACTCACTCACTAACCAATCAGCATTCAGCTCTCAGCAGGGGTAGATAGTCCTACCACCCTTGCTTTCATTTCCTTGTATCGTTTATTTGTCTTTCCGTTATAGTCCCTTCATCATTTCATCTGCTGTAACATCAGTTGATCGTGATTAAAGGGATAGTTCACCAAAAAAAATGAAAATTAGCCCATGATTTACTCACACTCAAGCCATCCTTGGTGTATATGACATTTAGACCTGTCACGATAACAATTGTAAAGAAATTGTATTCATCTAAAATAATGATAATGGCATAATAATGCAGGTACACCTTTTCAAAGATCAATCAACTTTTATTTCTAAGGACTATTTAATACTGAAAATGGAAAACATTTTAAACCTCCACAATAAATGATTAAAACAACCAATTAAAGCAATGGACTCTCAGTCTCTGTTAACAAAAAATGCACTTGAATAAATACCAAATACCAAAAACCATAAATAAAATAGATTTTTACACAAACGCATCGCTTCGCTTCAGAAGGCCTTTATTAAAGGAAACATTTTTAGCACTTTTATGATGGATAGATGCACTTTTATGATGGATAGATGCACTTGTATGATGGATAGATGCACTTTTATGATGGATAGATGCACTTTTATGATGGATAAATGCACTTGTATGATGGATAGATGCACTTTTATGATGATGGATGCACTTTTATGATGGATAAATGCACTTTTATAATGGATAGATGCACTTTTATGATGGATAAATGCACTTTTATGATGGATAAATGCACTTTTATGATGGATAGATGCACTTTTATGATGGATAAATGCACTTTTATGATGGATAGATGCACTTTTATGATGGATAAATGCACTTTTATGATGGATAAATGCACTTTTATGATGGATAGATGCACTTTTATGATGGATAGATGCACTTTTATGATGGATAGATAGATGCACTTTTATGATGGATGGATGCACTTTGAAATGTACACATTCTAAAAAGCTAGTAAAAAAGTAATTACCAGAAATTGGTTAAAACCAGAGTCACCCACGGTGAAGGCGTGGATTGATATAATACATAATATATGTGTGTGATGGGAAAAATGATCTTTCTCCTTAAGAGCACTAAGGGAAGACATCCTCCAAATATGCAGTAAATGGATTGATTACATTAAACCAGTACGCCCAGGTCTCTTTTGAAAGGTTATTTTTCTTTTACCTTTGGAATAGTGCAACTTTTTGAATTTGCTGTAAGTAATATCTCCCCATGTTCTGCTGTATATAGTTACTGTTAAGAGGAGGAAACATAAAGCATTGGTAATACTTGTGAAATTTGTTTCCAGGCCTGAGACAATATACACTCTTTTTTTTTATTTTTTTTTATTTTTTTTATTATTAATACTGTTTTGGTATACATGTAATTGCGTGTACTCACAAGTGTCTTTGATTTACGAAATTATTGAAGGCCTGCTTTCTGTATTTTTCCTCACATTACACATTCACTGCCATTATAAAGCTTGGAAGAGCCAGGGCATTTTTGAATATAGCTCCGTTTGTATTCGTCTGAAAGAAGAAAGTCATATACACCTAGGATGGCTTGAGGGTGAGTAAATCATGGGGTGATTTTCATGTTTAGTGAACTAACCCTTTAAGCTGTTTCATGTGGTCTCTCTGGAAGGCGCGCTTGAGCGAGGAGTTGGCGTCCTCCACGGCGCGCGTGTCTGAGCTTCAGCTGGACTTGAGCGCGCAGCAGCAGAAGATAACGGCACTGCAGACCAAACTCAGCGCCGCCCTGCTGGACGGCCAGCAGAACAACACACACATCGCAGCGCTGGAGGCTCAGATGCTGGGTGAGCCGCTCGTCTCTCAACCACGACTGTGAAATCACATGGCTGATAGTTTCCTTTAGTGATGGGATGATTATTTTACATGAACTGGTTCTTTCAGACAATTTGTTTTAATAAACCAGATTAGTTTGTGCCAACCTCAGGCGTAACTATCGGTAAGCAGGGTACGCGGTTGCTTACGGGCCCGCGTAACTGGAAGATATTGATTGACAGCCCCTATCGCTACTTTTAGTCTGATCGCATATTACTTTATCGTGAATTTCTTTGAATAAATAATGACAACAACATATTTTACTGATCATTAGATGCATGTCTGAAAAGACCAATGATGGATTTTGGTGTAATTTATTTCGAATCGGGACTGGGGAATCCCCGGGTTGGTAAGTGAACATGCGTATTGCGTGCAAAACAGTAAAAACGTTGAACTTGAGAGAGACAATATCGATATGGAGTCATCAAATTACAAACACAAAGGTGGCTTTCAAAAGCAAAAACAAAAAGAGGAATTCGAGAGTAAATTACCAAAAATAGGAAGTTTATTTAAAACGAAAGCACAGGAGGGGGAGATCGGGATTGAGCTGGAGCGAGAGAGTGAAGAACCTGACGAGACCGTTTTTTCATGTGTTATGGTGCGCATTGTTTTTTTTGTTTTTTGGTACACGTAGGCTACTCCTGATTTTGTCAGTCATCTCATCTCTTATATGCTGTGTCTCTATGATCCTATTGTCCTATTCATGGTGGCCTACTCGTGGACATTGTGTCATCACGTGCCGTAGTGGGGGGGCCCGCCTTGATAAGGGCCCGGTGTTGGCTCGCCGCTGGTGCCAACCCTGGGTTTTAGGCATCATGAAAGTGACTGGGCTTTTAGCGATGTTCATCGCCTAAACTTGCGCTACAGGGCAGTAAGAAAAAGTACGAAATCTCAAACGAAACTGGACCAATCAGCTGTGAGCAAAGTGTCACATGTCTGACGCAATAAAGCCCCTCCCCTCTTACTCCAAATTAAAGGTCACTAGATTTTTAAAGAAAAAAATCGTCTGGTTTATTATTTATAACGATGATTATTTATAATCATTATTTTGTATGATTCAGATATTACAGGTGAAACTCGAAAAATTTGAATATCGTGCAAAAGTTCATGTATTTCAGTCACTCAAATTAAAAGGTGAAACTAATATTTTAAGTAATATAACTATATACATACGCATGATTATACTTTTCAGAGGGCCGACATTTCTGTATTTAAAATCCTTTTTTTTGTAAATGTAATATTCAAATTTTCTGAGATTTTGAATTTGGGGTTTTCATAAGCTGTAAGCCATAATCATCATCACAAATATAACTTTTGCACCATATTCAAATTTTTTGAGTTTCACCTGTATATATGTAATTATTACCCTTAATCCATTACACATGTACAATTATAGTTGATCAATTATTATTAAGCTCTTAGTTTAAATTAATCTAAGTGTACACTGCTAAAGTAGTAAAATGCCATAAAATATTATATCTTGTTTTCTTGGGTGAAAAAAAACAAAATTAAGTGAGTTTTTGCTTAAAACAAGGAAAATTATCTGCCAATTCTAAACAGAAACAAGATTGTTTTGAGCTGCAGTGTGTAAATTAAACATGGATTAATCCTTATTATATTTATATCATATATATACAAACATTAATCTTTTTTAATGCATTGAACTGGAAAAATTAATAGCATGCATTAACGCGCTAAAAAATATTTCATGCAATTAATGCAGCTGTCTGTAATTAAAGTTAATCAAAGCACAAAAGACAAAGAGAAAAACACTCACTGCTCTTGACTGAATAACTTGAGCTTTAATAAGGATTAATCTGTGTTTCATTTATGCAGTGAAGACTGTGAAGTATTTAATAACTTTATTCAAGTTCCCTACCTGTCAAACATTTTTTTGATTTATTAGTTTAAATTTTTTCAATCGATTTGAAGGCACTAATAAATATATAAAGATAATATGTAATATAAATAAGCTTTAGAATCAATAGCATATAGATTTTTACTTTGTGACATTTTCAATGAAGCATATTGTCATTGATATAATAAATGCAAATGTTTTATGAGTTGACTTTTTTGCAATTCATATAGGCAATATATATATCATTTATTTAATTTTTTTATGAAATATGACCAGGACATTATTTTGTGTTTTGTTTTGGCACCATTTTTGCTTTCTATTTCTATAGGACAGAAAAATGATAGGCCGCTGGAAACTGTTGCATCACACAAGATTAAGACTTATTGTGTGTGTGTGTGTGTGTTTCAGAGCTGAGGGAGACAGCAGACAGAGTGCAGGGTCAATACAAGATGGAGAAGCAGAAACGTAAGGAACTGGAGCTCAAGCTCAACAACACGGAGGAAGAGGTGCAGGACATGAAGACAGAGAAGGACAGTCTGGAACGAGTGAGTTATTGACTGTGTGTGTGTGACTGAAGGACTGAATCCTCATCTGGATGATCTTGAATGCGTTGACCGTGTGTGTTCAGACTCTGTCAGAGAGGAAGCGTAAGTGGCAGGCCGAGAGACAGCGCTGTGATGAAGAGCTGGAAGAGGTGAGGAGGACGAGCCAGCAGGAGATGGACAGTCTCAGGAGCCAGTTACGCAAAGCCAGAACGAGCACGGACCACGCAGCAGCAGAACAGGTGCGTGTGTGTGTGTGTGTGTGTGTGTTTGCATGCATAATGACAAGAAGAGATCCATGCTGCCAATCAGAATCAATAGGGGCCAATCAGTGAACACTAACGTCACGGATAGTTCCTATAGCGCTGGTTTAGACCGACTCTGAAGGAGGAGTAAATGAGTTCCTCCTAAAGGAGTTCCTAGAACTGAAATCGTTCCTAGTTCCTGCGGTGCAAACACACCAAAATCCAGGAACTTCCACCAATAGTTCTAGGAACTATCCGTGACGTTAGTGTTCACTGATTGGCCGAACGCACGCGAAACACCAGCACACGCCATTTAAGAAAAAATAAGCTAAAAATACAAATTATAGCCTTTATATTAACTCCAGAAACTAACTCTATGAACATGTAAAACTGATAGATGAGCCTCTTTTACGCTGAGGAGAAAATCCAACGTGACTTTGAGGAGACCAAGAGAAACAGGATTATGTATTTCGGCTCAGTAACACTGGACATCAACAACACAACATTACTTTTATATAACTTTTCATTACAGTCTACTTCCTTAGGTAACCATTAGTTCTCAGGGAAACACCCTGGTGCCTCAATCCTAGAACTACCCGGTGCGAAAGCCCCTATTCTTAACAGTACCCGGGTGTATAATTGAGAGTTTTTGACACTCGGTATATTGTATTGTAACTGTGTGTGTGTGTGTGTGTGTGTGTGTTTGTGTGTGTGCAGCTGTCTCAGTTGCAGGGGGAGCTGGAGCAGGAGTGGCAGGTGAAGTGTGATCAGAGTCTGGCAGCGGCACGAGAACAGCAGAGGAGAGAGATGACTGAACTCACTGAACACAGAGACACACTACAGCTCAAACTCACACAGCTGCAGGAGAAGGTACACACACACACACACACACAGAGGAGAGAGATGACTGAACTCACTGAACACAGAGACACACTACAGCTCAAACTCACACAGCTGCAGGAGAAGGTACACACACACACACACACACAGAGGAGAGAGATGACTGAACTCACTGAACACAGAGACACACTACAGCTCAAACTCACACAGCTGCAGGAGAAGGTACACACACACACACACACACAGAGGAGAGAGATGACTGAACTCACTGAACACAGAGACACACTACAGCTCAAACTCACACAGCTGCAGGAGAAGGTACACACACACACACACACACAGAGGAGAGAGATGACTGAACTCACTGAACACAGAGACACACTACAGCTCAAACTCACACAGCTGCAGGAGAAGGTACACACACACACACACACACACACACAGAGGAGAGAGATGACTGAACTCACTGAACACAGAGACACACTACAGCTCAAACTCACACAGCTGCAGGAGAAGGTACACACACACACACACACACACACACACACAGAGGAGAGAGATGACTGAACTCACTGAACACAGAGACACACTACAGCTCAAACTCACACAGCTGCAGGAGAAGGTACACACACACACACACACACACACACACACACACACAGAGGAGAGAGATGACTGAACTCACTGAACACAGAGACACACTACAGCTCAAACTCACACAGCTGCAGGAGAAGGTACACACACACACACACACACACACACACACAGAGGAGAGAGATGACTGAACTCACTGAACACAGAGACACACTAAAGCTCAAACTCACACAGCTGCAGGAGAAGGTACACACACACACACACACACACACACACACACAGAGGAGAGAGATGACTGAACTCACTGAACACAGAGACACACTAAAGCTCAAACTCACACAGCTGCAGGAGAAGGTACACACACACACACACACACACACACACACAGAGGAGAGAGATGACTGAACTCACTGAACACAGAGACACACTAAAGCTCAAACTCACACAGCTGCAGGAGAAGGTACACACACACACACACACACACACACACAGAGGAGAGAGATGACTGAACTCACTGAACACAGAGACACACTACAGCTCAAACTCACACAGCTGCAGGAGAAGGTACACACACACACACACACACACACACACACACACACACACAGAGGAGAGAGATGACTGAACTCACTGAACACAGAGACACACTACAGCTCAAACTCACACAGCTGCAGGAGAAGGTACACACACACACACACACACAGAGGAGAGAGATGACTGAACTCACTGAACACAGAGACACACTACAGCTCAAACTCACACAGCTGCAGGAGAAGGTACACACACACACACACACACACACACACACACACAGAGGAGAGAGATGACTGAACTCACTGAACACAGAGACACACTACAGCTCAAACTCACACAGCTGCAGGAGAAGGTACACACACACACACACACACACACACACACAGAGGAGAGAGATGACTGAACTCACTGAACACAGAGACACACTACAGCTCAAACTCACACAGCTGCAGGAGAAGGTACACACACACACACACACACACACACACACACACAGAGGAGAGAGATGACTGAACTCACTGAACACAGAGACACACTACAGCTCAAACTCACACAGCTGCAGAAGGTACACACACACACACACACACACACACAGAGGAGAGAGATGACTGAACTCACTGAACACAGAGACACACTACAGCTCAAACTCACACAGCTGCAGGAGAAGGTACACACACACACACACACACACACACACACACACACACACACACACAGAGGAGAGAGATGACTGAACTCACTGAACACAGAGACACACTAAAGCTCAAACTCACACAGCTGCAGGAGAAGGTACACACACACACACAGCAACAGTGACTTCCTCAACAGTCCATATCTGATTAGAATACTTAGTTTAAACTCACAAACATTGCAAAATAATTGTATTTTGTCGAACAAACAATCGCTTAACTAATCTAGCTAACACTCTTGTATCTCCTCTGTGTAGTTTAACACACTCCGACAGTCCCGTGACTCAGAGGAGCAGCGTTCCCTACAGCAGGACCAGGACCAGGACCAGGCAGAAGAGCTGCAGGCCTGGAGACTGAAGGTCCAACACTGACCAGTGCATGCACTCATTCCTCACCCCTCCTCTCTATCTAAAGGAGTGTGTTGTGATTGGCTAAGCTCTTCGCAGAGCCTTCAGCACTTATTCAGAGATTGTGGGTTTGCTATCAGACACAATATAGTTCTCACTGCCTCATTCTTCAGTGACGGCCGAGTGTTTAATCTCATAAGAGCAGGAAGATTCCGGGCTCTATCACAGACGCAACGCAAGTGTGTTTTGCTAGTTTCAGCCTGACGCAGTTATCATTTTCACGTCCTGCGTCACGTTATTTAAATAGCAAATGCATTTGCGCCCATGGGCGGCTGGTCTGAAACGAGGTGTGTGTTCAGGTGCATTATTGGTGTGGTGTTATTTTGAGGAATTGAAATAGACTGAGCCATTGACCAACTGAAATCTGCGCTAAAGTCAATCGCGAAGTATTTTATTTGTTATTTTAAGAGTGTATTAGTAATATGAGCCTATCGGCGGGTCCACAACGCGCATACACTCTGCTTATCTCTCTGTCACACACACTCACACACACACATATACACACAGCTTTTCACACACACCAGTGGCGTAGGTTTGATTTTGAAATTGGTGGGGACGGGGACATCAATATATAAATATATTTTAAGTTTTCATTGTAATTATTGCTAGGGATATATCAGTGTCACTGGATATTGGTAGGGACACGTTCCTAGCGTCCCTACTAAATTCTACGCCCCTGACACACACACTCTGCTTATCACACACACAAACACTCTGCTGATTACATACAGGGATGCGCGAACAGCACACAAACATGCCAGATATTATAAATAAAAGGATTACAATGTAAAAGTTTATTATTGTGTACATAAAGATATAGTGGAATCAGGCTTGTCCCGTAGATGGTCTCACTTTAATGTCACACACACACACACACACACACACACACACACACACACACACACACACACACACACACAGCTTCCTCACTAGAGAAGCGTTCAGTTTTTCCGCTTGCTAATTCCTCCATGTAAATAATGGCGCGAGCACAACTGGCTTTTACAGGGATGGGAGAAGAGACTCTGATTGGTTTATTCCACGTTACACCCAAAACACACCCATTACTGATTAAGAGAGTAGAGACAGCCCTTTTAGACCGTGTGTTTGGATGGTTCAATAGTGTCAGTGTTTCTCATGCCTGTACCCTGTAGTGAAGTGTTTGCTTGTGTGTCAGTGCTGTGCGCTGGAGGAGAGAGTGGCGCTGATGAAGACGCAGGAGACGCGCGTCTCAGAGACGGAGAGGAAGACCGACACTGCAGGAGAGGTCAGCTTCATCATCTCTAGCAGACTCAAACCTTATTATTATTATTATTATTATTATTATTACAGTACCGTGTTCATATAAGGCATCAGAACCTCTCAGTTCTGAACATACGTCATGCTAAAGCTTTACAATCAGGTTCATCTGTTAACATTAGGTAATGTATTAACTTACATGAACTAACCATGAGCAATACATTTGTTACAGCATTTATTAATCTCTGTTAATGTTAGTTAATAGAAATACAGCTGTTCATTGTTTGTTCATGTTAGTTCACAGTGCATTAACTAATGTTAACACATACAACCTTTGATTTTAATAATGTATTAGTAAATGTTGAAATTAGTATTAAGAAAGATTAATAAATGCTGTAGAAGTATTGTTCATGTTAACTAATGTTAAATTATATGTATATGTTCGTTTGAATCCTGAAAATTCTGTTTCCATACAAATATGAATTAGCACAACTGAAGTAGCACAACACTGATAATAATCATAAATGTTTCTTGAGCATCAAATCATATTAGAGTGATTTCTGAAGGATCATGTGACACTGAAGACTGGAGTAATGATGCTGTAAATTCAGCTTTGATCACAGGAATAAATTACATTTTACTATATATTCACATAGAAAACAGTTATTCTAAATTGTAATAATATTTCACAATATTGCTGTTTTTTGTTTTTTTTAATCAAATAAATGCAGCAAAAATCATTAAAAAAAAATAATAATTATTCCAGACTTTTGAATGGTGAACATTGACTTCCTCAATATTCAGCTTTGATCCCAGGAATAAACTACATTTTAAAATGGAACATAGTTCACATAGTTTGAAATTGTAATAATATTTCACAATATTACTGTTTTTACTATATTTCTGATCAAATAATTTCAGCCTTTGGTGAGCAGAAGAGACCGTTGAAAACATTTGAATGACTGGAGCGACAACTTACATTGTAGTAAAATATTGGCAAAATACATCAAATAAATCTGATGAACTCAAGAAAATTATTTTATGTTAGATAAGTAATTGTGTAATTATATTGGGTATTATAATTGTAAATTATAATAATATATTACTGATGTAATATTAACATATAGTACATGTTATAGTACATTTTGATCGTCCTGCATTGACACCATTATATAAGAACTGGTCTGAGATAGATGATGACATCACGGTTTTCTCCACAGCGCCTATAAATATAAATTAACTAAATTAATAACTTATTTACAACAAAAATGAACCATCAATGAGTTTACTTAAGCTGGACTATGACACTTTTTTTCTTCTGGAAACCAAATTTGTTACATTATTTTCCTGTTATCTCAGTGAAGCTGCTTTGACACAATCTGTATTGTAAAAAGCGCTATATAAATTAGGGCTGTCGCGGTGAAGGAATTTCCCTTGCGGTAATTTTGAGTGGCTCAATAGCGCGATATGCGGTATTACCGCCATTTATTTAATTATTTATTTATTTGTTGCTATATAAATACGTGTTATGATGTGGTCAGCATACACAAATGTAACCAATGTAACCGCGTCTCTGCACATTGAAAGACTGTCACTCAGCGCACAGTTACATTGTTACGCCAACGGACTTTCTTTGAGCGAGTCATTAAACCGTTCATTCAACGAAAACGTTCAAAAAAGCCAATTCCTTAAATGATACATAATGAAACAAGGTGTTAATTATTTTTTAACTTTGAGCTCCACTTTTCAAGGCTCAGCTGGCCAGCAATGCTTCACTTTTGGGCAAAGCTGAAGCAATGTTTCACTTAATAGAGACCAATGGCATTGATTCAATGCGTGACTCGCTGCTTTCCCCCCACGGCTTCCTCGCGCGCTGAGTAATGCTGACCAGCGCGGACGCCATTCATAATAAATACCCTTACACGTTAAAAAGATGATACAACAAATATTTCGCTTTCCTTGGAAACGGCAACCTTTTCACGAATATACATGACTTGACTTAAAAGACAGACGCAGGTAATCGCACGCGCTCAGTCGATCACATTCACTGTCTGTTTAGGCTTACCGGTAAGTCCAAATCCACGAAGCCTCTGTACAAATCACCATGATAAACAGCCTTGTTATTATTAACTTATTTAACATTCAATACACATAGTACGAACTACGAAGGGTGGCCTTATGAAAAAAGAAAACGCGGTTTGCGGTTGCTGCGGTTACTTGCATTTCTCTGCGGTTGGCCTGTCAGTAGCGCGGTACTGCAATATTGCGGTTATCGCGACAGCCCTAATATAAATAAATGTGACTTGACTCTCTGTAATAGATGCACTGAATCTTTTATCTTAAAATAAGATAATCAAATCAAAATATCTTTAATCAAAAAAAAATTATTCAAATTCAAATATTTTTCAAATTTTAAGAATATTGAAATAAAGCATATATTATCATATTGTCATTGGACTCTTTCTAAGCTCATCTGTTTCTGTCCAGGTGAAGCGCGTGATGAACGGGGTGTTTCAGTCTCTGCGAGGGGAGTTTGATCTGAACGAGACGTACGAAGGAAGTGTTGTTCTCCGAGTCCTGGTCAACACCATCAAGGTCAGGCTCTCAGTGCACATCTCTGTGATCTCTGCTCCAAAACGGCCCATAGAAATGACACCGTGTTTTTCCCTCCAATGACAGAGTGTCACACTGCAGCTCCTCACTAAGACTGAGAGATCGACACCTGAACACAGTGAAGAGGAGGAGAGAGAGAGCGATGCACAGCACATGAACGGGCAGACAGACGGAGATCCTGAAGATGGAGTGGAGGAGGAAGAAAAGGAAAGAAAAGAACAGGAAGAGGCTCCAACAACAGAAGAGGAGGAGGAAGACGAAACGGTGGAAATCGAGAGTGAACAGGAAGTTGTCGAAGAAAGGAATGAAGAGAAAGTTGTGAAAGTGGAAGTAAATATCAGCAACGCAGAACACAACGTGCAAGATCAGGACGGTGAAACGACACACGAAGAAGAGGCTGAACGTGACGCCACACCCGCACAGGAAGTGACAACAGAGCTGCCTGATGACATCACTCCACAGGAAGTGACCACAGAGCTGCCTGATGATATCACTCCACAGGAAGTGACAACAGAGCTGCCTGATGACATCACTTCACAGGAAGTGACCACAGAGCTGCCTGATGACATCACTTCACAGGAACAGGAAGTGAGGGTAGTTGAGAGCGTCCCAGGACTGACGCTCGGCGGGCCGCCCAAGAACCCACCGCCGCCCCCTGGTGTTGTTCACGAGCACTGCGGCGTCACTCCTGCACACATCACCAGGTATCAACTAGACCCTAGTGTTATTTTATAATATATATATATATATATATATATATATATAAATAATAGTGCTGTCAATCGATTAAAGTGGTGGTTGATCATGATTTTACTTTTCTAACTTTAGTTAGTGTGTAATGTTGCTGTTTGAGCATAAACAACATCTGCAAAGTCACAATTCTCAAAGTTCAAAGCAAAGGGAGATATTTTCTTTTAAAGAAATCGTTTTTTAAGGACTACAACAAACGGCTGGTAGGGACTACACGACATTCCTCACGGGTTAGTGACATCACCAACCCTAACATTTACATAAACCCCGCCCCCGGAAACACGCAGTCCATGTTGAGAAGAGGTAAAGTTGTTGTAGTCGAGCACATTTGTGAGTTCAAGCTGTCGCATCCGTCTTTTCACATGCAATGCAGTACGTAACACAAATGCAACAGCATGTCACTCTGTAGGCAACAGTTCCCACACTCATGACAGAATATGCTAATCAAAGACTTGAAGATAGTTAACTCCACATCAGCAACATAAATTCATCAACTAACCATTCAGAAACGTCCTGTTGCTCTTGAAGCTCCGCCCTCAGTGCCGGGAGCATCGGCTCATTTGCATTTAAAGGGACGCACACGAAACTACACGTTTTTACTGATCATGCTGTAACAAAATGATCTGTGGGGTATTTTTACCCTAAAACTTCACATACACACTCTGGGGACAACAGAGACTTATTTTACATCTTGTAAAAAGGGGCATTATACCACCCTTTTAAAAAAAAATAATTAATTGATCGCACATTTTTCTGTATTAATCATGATTTATCGCACCTAACATTAAAGTTTTTAATATATTTTTTATATTGTAATAATTTTACACTGAATCTCCAAATGAATGTAGAAACATGAAAAGATGCCATTAAACAAATATTTAAAATGAAAGTAGGCAAGTATCCCTGATACCAATACTGACTGATGTCTCTATGAAATTTAAAATATTTCTCAATTTTAGCCATCAATTATAGCCGTTCAGCATTACTGTATAATTGACAGCTATTGATTTTTACCATTTATTAGGCTTTAAAAAGACATGTTTAAAAAACAACTTTTAATTTAAGTGAACTTATAATGAATTTATTCCAAGTCGTCACATTTCCCTGTACGCTTTATTATATCAGGGCTCAATGTTTTCTATTGGCCATGTCAGTCCGGTTCAGATTTTTATTTGCCCTGTCAAACTGCACAAAGTTCTAGTTTTTTGACCCATGTGACCATGTAAACGGTGCTTTAAGATTTCCAGGTAGGTTATATACAGATACTGAATGTTATCAAACACTGCACAGTCTTCACTGCATAAATTATAAATTAAATATAGATGAATTCTTATTAAAGCTACAAAAGTTGTTCAGTCAAGAGATGAGTGATTTTCTCTTTGTTCTTTGATTATCATTAATAACAGACCGCTGCAGGATTATTAGGCTGCTGTCCCTTTAAGATCAGACGCACACGGATCTGACACGCATCACATTTTCTCACAACACTTTACATTCATTTAAAGTCCCCCTGTGGTAAAAATCCAGCTTTTAATGTTGATTATAGTTTATGTGGTCAGACATTGAGTATTTTCTCCTTAAAACTGCAGTGAACCAAAGACAGTCGCAAAAACACGGTTTGAAATCACTGGTGTTTCTGACGTCAACGTGATGTTGTCAACCAATGGATCTCTGAGTGAGTGAGTGAGTGGAGGCGGGCTCATTTGCATATTCATAGAACCGCGTATACTAAATGAGGCAAGGGTGTCGAGTTACATTCAAGATATTTTAAGGCATGAAGACATTGTCATTTTGGTGATCAAAGATGAGTTTTAAGTCAATAATAAGAGTGACTACAGTGGAAATGTAAGCATTCATTTAACTCATTTAAGACTGTTGGATACTCGACAAAACGCTGTCTGAAGCTTTCTGTGTGCATGAGTGTGTGTGTGTCGCACAGACAGGAGATTCACAGACGCGTGCGCCAGTAGTAATGCACTGTGTTCTTTTGTGTCTTATTGCACGCGAATGCTTTAAAAGCATTTGCAAAGGGTGACTGGGAAAAACAGATGCTGCGTTTATTGTTCAATATTTTTTAAGCGTTAAACTGAAAAAATTAATAGCATGCATTAACATGTTCATTTTTACAGCCTAAATAAATAATGTATACTTTTTTTTTAATGGAATTAGTCTCATAATTTTTCTTATAGTAAACTATATAACTTATAACTATAACTTATAGTTATTCAGTATAATAACCCTGCTACTGTATATCCACATGACCTTCTTCTGTGGAAATGACAATACCTGGTGACACCTTACAATAAAGTCTCATTGTTTAAGGGGTCATGACAGATTTTTTTATTAATTTAATATGTTCCTTGAGGTATACTTAATAAAAATCAAAACTTTATATGAGGAAAAAGATTATTTTAAAACATCATTCTGACCCTCTGTCTGAAATGATCCCTTTTTTACGGCGCGGCTCTCGTCACTAAACGACCACTGTTATGATCGTCTAACATCCTTACATAGGAAACAGTGACTGAACGCCAGTGGGCGGGGCCTATGGTGCGATGATGTGTAACTATTTGTCGATGTGTTGCTCTGGAAGCGGGAATATGCAAATGTATTTGCCCGAGTGACGTCACTGATCCAAACAAGTAGATTTCACTGTTCGTATTCCTGTGAATAATTCTTTATTTTTTTTGACGTCCCAACATTACAGTTTATCTAATTAAATCAGTTTTATGATTATTGGTAAACCTCAGAAATCTTTTCAACACTGTAAATTAAAACAACACCCTCTTTAACCGACACCATAAGCCTGTGCCCAAATAATATTTTTGTCGTCTGTCCCGTTTCTTTCTGTCTCTCGTCTCATCTGTGCTCATCCTGCTGTTCTCTCAGTCCGTCTGAGAAGGTAGAAGAGGAAACCGAAGAGAAACCATTGTTCCAGAGTCCGGTCCCACACACACCCGCAGCGGCAGCGGCCGATGAAGAGGAGGAGGAGCTGGTGAGCACACACACGCACACACACACACACACCGGCAGCGGCCGATGAAGAGGAGGAGGAGCTGGTGAGCACACACACGCACACACACACACACACCGGCAGCGGCCGATGAAGAGGAGGAGGAGCTGGTCAGCACACACACACACACACACACACACACACACACACACACACACACACGCACACACACAGGATCTGATGTTGATTCTTGTTTTATTACGAGCTCTGTCTTGTTCTCTTTTCTCCAGAAAAGGCGTTTGTTTAAAACGGGTGATTCCCGACTAACCTCTCGCACCTCTGCTAAAGTTTCCTTTATTTTCCAGACTCTGTTTGTTTAACCAATGATGAAAACAGTGGAGGTTATTAGTCAGTAAATGCACACATTCAATCAATGTGTTTGTTCAGTAACTAATACGTGATTCTTGTCTGTGAACAGAGTTTGAAAGGACGTCCTCCTCCCGCGCCTCTGTTTGGAGATGAAAGTGAGGATGATGATGACCTGGACTGGCTGGGCTGATGAAAACCAGTGTGTGAAGTCAGACGAGTTCCAGCAAAGAGGCCAAACGGACTCCGTGTGTGTGTGTGTGTGTGTGTGTGTGTGTCGGATCGCCGGAGACTTTAATTTGTGGGTTTGGATGCTTCTAGAAGGATTTTGAGAGAGAGTAACTTCCTGTCCAAAACCCTAAAAAGCATTTGAATGAAGATCTCTATGGCGGTATGAACTGAGTGCTGCTTACAAACTGATTTACTGCACATACAGCAAAAAAAAAATCATCTTTAAATCTACAAATACTGTAAATCATAATTGTTTTTTTTTTAAAAATCTTAATTTATGATTGCGTTTCCATCTTTAAAACAAAGCTTTCATGTTTATTTCTGATGATGTTAGCTTACTGTCTCTGTTCTTAATATTTATACATTGTACTAACAACAAGCAATTCCATATTAATAAAGAAAAGAGACTGTCGCTGTTTCTTTCACATTGACTGATTTGTTCATCAGTTCATACATTAAGCCATAATAATAAACAATGTGAGACAGAAATTTGCCAGTCCATCATATGTCTTTGTCGGTTACAGTAAGGAATGACAGTCCGTTAAATAATTAAATGAATGCACAATGTGTGCACTGTTTTAATAACTAAACAGTCCAACTTCAGCCTTTTATCACCTTTACCACAAATACATCTATATAATGTGCCTCGTTCATAAAACACAAGCACAATGGGTTTTTGCTAATTCCTCACAATTCACATCACAAAGATTTACACCAAAAAGTCCCAAGTTAATTTAAAGGTTTTGCCCCAACAATTACTTCCTTCATTTCCGGATATGAAACTAAAACGGTTTGCAAATAACACAAACATGGATGTAAAAGTGACTCAAACCCTCAGAGGCCGTTCACACAGAACTCATTGTTCTTTCCACTGCACTACTTTTCCATTGTGTTTCTATATAGACGTGCGAAGAGATGTTTGAGCGTCTTTTGCAGCCTCTCACGAATGACACGCCATTTAAAAAACATGATGCTCAGGTTAAAGTAGCTGAACTTAGTTTTTTTAACGTCGCTAGACACATGCCAGAGGAATTGGAATAAAAGACAAGGTATAGTGTTTTTAATTCAAAAATGTTAGTTGAGAATAGTGTCTTTTTCAGAATCTTGCCCATGATGCATCATAAAACGCAGCGCTAGACTAAAAGTAGTTAAATGTTTCAAAGTACACCATGTGACTTCTGTTAGAAAACAAAACTGCATGCATTTTGTGGAAGAACATTGTTTGGTTTGTGCTTTGGCTCTGTGTGACTACTGATGAATATTACCCTTCAACTCTGTTAGAGAGATACATTTTGACATTTATCTGTACAATAAAACACTTTACTCATTTATTGAGTAATAGAAACGTCATTATCTCTTTTATAACATTTAAAATCCCTCAATTCTCTCCATCTCTGAAAAGACAAGCTAATGTTGATTCTTTGTGATGCATGTACGCAATCTCCCTCAAACACCATCCCATCAGGTCTAAAATACACTTATTATACTTAGGCTTATCATAGTGAATCAGGTCAAGACAAAAAAAAATATTTTAGAAGGATTGATGATGTATTGACATTTAAATGTTAATCTTGAACAACAACAAAAAGTTACATGGGTTAGCAACTTTAAAACAAAAATGCATTCAGTGTGAATCATGCGTCTGACCATTGCGCTCACGGCATAAGCTGCATTTTTAGGATGCTTAAAAGTAGTTCAACTTGCTATACCTTGCACTTTTTAAATGCAAAAATGCATTCAATGCATATTTTATAGCATCTTACACATGACAACGTTCTAAAAGCACAAGTTAAAACTAGTTTGACTAGTACTTTTATTTTTTTCATTCCACTGCCCTGTCTTGCATTTTTCAACGCTAAAACGCAATCTGTGTGAACGGCCCCTCAGAACGTCTGTGAACCAATCAGAAGCAAGAATTCAACATCATATCATAACGGATTACAGTAATTACTGCTATCAAAAAAAGTTATTTTAAGAAAATATATCATAAAACCTACTGACCCGTTCAGCTGTTCTCAAAGATACTCCGTAGTTTAAAAAACCCTTAGCTTTAATGTTGTTTCAACAGATGAGTTATGTTAGTGTGTATGATCAGAGCATAAATAACCACAAAACATTAGCTTACTCCTCGCTAGATCATTAGGACAACGCAAACTGAGAGTCCCGTGGAGGTGTTTGTGTTCCTGAGTTCCCAACGGATGTCATAAAGTCGCAGCTTCGGTCAGTGCGCTCATATTATCTAAATAGTGCTTGTAGGCACATGTCTGTCTCTTCAAGAAATCCCACCACCACTGAAAGCTGTGAAAACATGAAAAATAAGCTTCTCGGCGCGCTGTGTAAAGGGGTCACCGGAGGTCAAGCATCGAGACAGTGCCTTCTGTGATTATAATGTGGCTGCCACCCTGAGGAACAACATGCGTGTTAATGAAGGGATCATATAGTTGTCATTTCAAAACGCATGCAGATGGAGTAAAGATGAAGGTTGATGTCACTACCGTAAAAAGAGGAGGTTCTTTGGGATGCGGATGAAAGCCTTTCTGAGTGCAGGTTGAGATCTCCTCCAGGCCATAGTCTGTCAGTCTGAAGTAGCCGGTCCTGTGAACACAACAACATCAGGCTGAATGACAACGCAGTTGCAGTAGATGGCGCTTATAAAAAAGCAGAAATGCAGTAAACCGCACTGCACAACGTAGACATCATTTACATGTTTTCAAACAGTCGTTCAGATTACGTTTTTATTCGCTGTGATGTTTATCTACCCAATAGAGGATATGTGTGTGATGTCACCGTCAGCTGGTTACACACACCGAGCGGCAGAGACACCGAGGGGCAGAGACACCGAGGGGCAGAGACACCGAGGGGCAGAGACACAGAGGGGCAGAGACACAGAGGGGCAGAGACACAGAGGGGCAGAGACACAGAGGGGCAGAGACACAGAGGGGCAGAGACACCGAGCGGCAGAGACACCGAGCGGCAGAGACACCGAGCGGCAGAGACACCGAGGGGCAGAGACACCGAGCGGCAGAGACACCGAGCGGCAGAGACACCGAGGGGCAGAGACACAGAGGGGCAGAGACACCGAGGGGCAGAGACACCGAGGGGCAGAGACACCGAGCGGCAGAGACACCGAGGGGCAGAGACACCGAGGGGCAGAGACACCGGGCGGCAGAGACACAGAGGGGCAGAAACACAGAGGGGCAGAGACACCGAGGGGCAGAGACACCGAGGGGCAGAGACAACGAGCGGCAGAGACACCGAGGGGCAGAGACACCGAGCGGCAGAGACACCGAGGGGCAGAGACACAGAGGGGCAGAGACACAGAGGGGCAGAGACACCGAGCGGCAGAGACACATAGGGGCAGAGACACCGAGGGGCAGAGACACCGAGCGGCAGAGACACAGAGGGGCAGAGACACCGAGGGGCAGAGACACCGAGGGGCAGAGACACAGAGGGGCAGAGACACAGAGGGGCAGAGACACCGAGCGGCAGAGACACCGAGGGGCAGAGACACAGAGGGGCAGAGACACCGAGCGGCAGAGACACCGAGGGGCAGAGACACCGAGGGGCAGAGACACCGAGCGGCAGAGACACCGAGGGGCAGAGACACCGAGGGGCAGAGACACAGAGGGGCAGAGACACCGAGCGGCAGAGACACAGAGGGGCAGAGACACAGAGGGGCAGAGACACCGAGGGGCAGAGACACCGAGGGGCAGAGACACAGAGGGGCAGAGACACCGAGCGGCAGAGACACCGAGGGGCAGAGACACCGAGGGGCAGAGACACCGAGGGGCAGAGACACAGAGGGGCAGAGACACCGAGCGGCAGAGACACCGAGGGGCAGAGACACAGAGGGGCAGAGACACCGAGCGGCAGAGACACAGAGGGGCAGAGACACAGAGGGGCAGAGACACCGAGGGGCAGAGACACCGAGGGGCAGAGACACCGAGGGGCAGAGACACCGAGCGGCAGAGACACCGAGCGGCAGAGACACCGAGGGGCAGAGACACAGAGTGGCAGAGACACAGAGTGGCAGAGACACAGAGTGGCAGAGACACAGAGGGGCAGAGACACCGAGCGGCAGAGACACCGAGGGGCAGAGACACCGAGGGGCAGAGACACCGAGGGGCAGAGACACCGAGGGGCAGAGACACCGAGCGGCAGAGACACCGAGGGGCAGAGACACCGAGGGGCAGAGACACCGAGCGGCAGAGACACCGAGGGGCAGAGACACCGAGGGGCAGAGACACAGAGGGGCAGAGACACCGAGCGGCAGAGACACAGAGGGGCAGAGACACAGAGGGGCAGAGACACAGAGTGGCAGAGACACAGAGGGGCAGAGACACCGAGGGGCAGAGACACAGAGGGGCAGAGACACCGAGCGGCAGAGACACCGAGGGGCAGAGACACCGAGGGGCAGAGACACCGAGCGGCAGAGACACCGAGCGGCAGAGACACCGAGGGGCAGAGACACCGAGGGGCAGAGACACAGAGGGGCAGAGACACCGAGCGGCAGAGACACCGAGCGGCAGAGACACAGAGGGGCAGAGACACAGAGTGGCAGAGACACAGAGGGGCAGAGACACAGAGTGGCAGAGACACAGAGGGGCAGAGACACCGAGCGGCAGAGACACCGAGGGGCAGAGACACCGAGGGGCAGAGACACCGAGGGGCAGAGACACCGAGGGGCAGAGACACCGAGGGGCAGAGACACCGAGCGGCAGAGACACCGAGGGGCAGAGACACCGAGGGGCAGAGACACCGAGGGGCAGAGACACCGAGCGGCAGAGACACAGAGCGGCAGAGACACAGAGGGGCAGAGACACAGAGCGGCAGAGACACAGAGTGGCAGAGACACAGAGGGGCAGAAACACAGAGTGGCAGAGACACAGAGGGGCAGAGACACCGAGGGGCAGAAACACAGAGGGGCAGAAACACAGAGCGGCAGAGACACCGAGCGGCAGAGACACAGAGGGGCAGAGACACCGAGCGGCAGAGACACAGAGGGGCAGAGACACAGAGGGGCAGAGACACAGAGGGGCAGAGACACAGAGGGGCAGAGACACAGAGGGGCAGAGACACCGAGCGGCAGAGACACCGAGGGGCAGAGACACCGAGGGGCAGAGACACCGAGGGGCAGAGACACAGAGGGGCAGAGACACAGAGCGGCAGAGACACAGAGTGGCAGAGACACAGAGTGGCAGAGACACAGAGGGGCAGAGACACCGAGGGGCAGAAACACAGAGGGGCAGAGACACCGAGCGGCAGAGACACAGAGGGGCAGAGACACCGAGCGGCAGAGACACAGAGGGGCAGAGACACAGAGGGGCAGAGACACAGAGGGGCAGAGACACCGAGGGGCAGAGACACCGAGGGGCAGAGACACCGAGGGGCAGAGACATTGGTTTCTGGTAGCATTGGTTTTCAGCATAAATGCTGCGAAAAACACACAACACACATCTAAATTGGGAAAGAGCTTTACAATTGACTATAAATAGATTCGCAGCGATCCATTTGCTTCTCTGTTCTGTAGCTTTCTGAAGTCTGTATCTTCGCTGGAAATCACAGAAACAATCCATCCAGGCAGAGAAAGGTGGATTTTCAGTTTTCATTTTGGGTCAATATGCTGAATTTTGGGGTAAAATCTTATCTTATATATTGTATTGTTATATATTGTATTGACAACTCATCAATTAAATATTTACCATCGTATATTCTGCATAATTGGACGTTTTTACGTTTTTACAAAAATACTATACAAGTTTTAGGGCTGGACGATATGATGATACTGTATATATAACATTGATGTCAGTGATCACCCGGATTTAGACCTATATTGTATTTATATAAAGCGTTCACAGCCAAATTTGCTTTATGTATTTCACCAGTGTTGAATAGATGTCAGGAAACACGATTCCTGACGGCATGTCAATATCTTTGGTAAGTTGTAAGGAACACTATATCGAGTCCAACCTTCAGTTTATTAATACTGATAATACTCATGTTTTCACAGTTTCCCCAATTAACTCCAGTCACTGTCCGACTGAGGGAGTGTGTTCTGTGGGAAAGTGACGTCTATGCATTCCCTCTATAAAATGATATCACACTTTTAAAATGTTCTCATATATCCAGGTTTTCAATGACCGACTGGTTAACACAGTTCTTGAGAACCCCAGTTATTTCAAAGAAACCTCTAATATGTTATATCTAATTTAGTGACATTCAGAGATTTTAAAGTGTGACTCGGTGTCCAAAAAGATTTCGGGGCCACTTCAACTCACTTGTACCGTCACTGCTTTCATCTCTGTCATTGCTGGACTTACTGGTTGAATTTGGGCGAGCAGACGATGGCGATGGACTCGGGCAGCATCATCTGGTACGAGCAGTGTGTGTGCAGATCAACGCTGGACAGGAACGCGGTCTGAGTCGGGTGTGTCTGTGGAGCAGACCTGAGCTGTCACACATCTGATCTGAGAACTGTATGCCTCTGACGGACATATGGGGAAATAATCACGGAAAGATGAATACTTGCTCTTTCAGCTCAACAATAGGGAGTGGGGGGGGGAGAAAATGAGATTCAAACTCAATTTACAACATTACATGCTATGGTTGATAACAGTTATATATATATATATATATTCATTCTTAATTTTCCAATTCACAGTTTTAGTGCAAGATTTCTTTTTAATGCAATATTTAAAGCTGCAGTTCGTAGTTTTTCCTATTTATCGCCATCTCTGTTCGAAATCTGCAATTGCAGTTATTCGCGGGATTATCATCTTTACGTGGGTTGTGCCTCGGCTCGGCACAGCGCGGATGAATTAATGTGTTGAGGAGAATGTGCTGTCAGTCGGTGTGGATCCTGGCAATCGCAATCACAGATTATACTTTTTGGAAGTATGACCAACATTAAATTTTTCTGTGAAAATCTTATCTGAACAAGTAACATTCACTTTTTTTCTGACCAACTAAGGGGAAAAAAGCATTGCAGTAAATCACGCTGATTAAATCTAATGATCGCTTATCATTTCACATCAAACCGTGCAAATTATACTTTGTTCTCAAATTGTTAATGTTAACAACATCAGGATTGCGTGACTACATTTAATGCCCTTCCGTTATTATCCTTGTTTTCGAATGGGCCGGTTCAGTCTCTTTCTTTCTGTAGCAACTCGAAGTCCGACGTCTTTTGTATTTTACAGCGGGTGAATGTACAGCTGTCACTGGTGATTGTCGTTTGAACCTTTCTGGATCCGCCATCAAATTAATAAGTTTAATTATATCAAGTGCTGTGAGAAAAGGCTGTAAATCTCCACCTCCAACATCCTCACACTCATAGCCTACGAGCCGAGACTCTTCTGTATGTGGACAGATGTGACGTAATGACACAAACACGATGAATCTCCCGCTGAAATCCACCAGTACCACTGGAGTTAAAAACATTATTACAAGCTTACTGTTTTGAATCGAGCTACGGCAAGCAGAGAGTTTTGAACACTGGCTGGTTATGTACTTGCTCAATTTATTTAGGAAATTTTTTAACCCACAAAAGTTACAGACTGCAGCTTTAAAACTGATTACAAATTGATTATTTTTGTATTATATGTTTAATATTTGTGTTGTATTTAACATAATTGTTTGTGTTGTGTATAATTCGACACTAATGGAAGCACTTCCTACTTTGGTTATACATGTTTATAATGAGAATAAAGGGCAGAAATGAGACTGACGTGTATCCAGCCCAGGGTGATGAGGTTGTGCTGGTCCTGCACCAGAAACAGCTCCTCTTCATTCTCTGTGTCACAGTAATCTGGACCGCCACACTGCTTCGGCACGATCACGTGTGTCACTGTGAACGCGTTCATATTCTACAACAGGCACACACACACACGCTCTTAATGCATTGTACTGATAAAGCCTATCCAAGAATATATGCATGATATACTATACAGACAAAAGTATTGTCTGTGTGTATATCATGTGTGTGAGTGAGTGAGTGAGTGAGTGTGTGTGTGAGTGTGTGTGAGATTGTGAGTGTGTGTGTGTGTGTGTGTGTGAGAGTGTGAGTGTGTGTGTGAGTGAGTGAGAGTGTGAGTGTGTGTGTAAGTGAGTGAGTGAGTGAGTGAGTAAGTAAGTGAGTGAGTGAGTGTGTGGGTAAGTGTGTGAGAGAGAGAGAAATGCAATTTGTAACTTAAAACAATAAACCATCGCTTCTGTCATGAGTTCACGCTTGAAGTAATTGTCAGCATCTTGTAAAGTCTGATGCTAGCACATTCCTAACACACTAATGCGAGAAGTGCTTCCACATCACTTCCTGCATTTCACAACACGCTTATGTCATGATTACAACATGCTGATGTTTATGTCAAGTGTTATTTTCCTAAAGTGCTGCATCAAGGATTACTCTCGTGTTTGTGTCAAATCTGGGGGTCCGGTACACTTGCATTAAATAGACTCACAGAGAGATTTTTAGAATAATCCATTGCTGTTCCACAGAAGAAAGAAAGTCATATACATCTGGGACAGCATGATGAGGGAAATAATTAAGTACACCATTAACAGGCATCCATTCGGATTAAAAATAGTTGATAACATCAAATTATCCGAAGTAATCTGCAGCGTTCATAAAATTGTAAAATACAGCCAAAATGTAGGTGACGTTAGAGTATGAAATTCATACCAGTCTCCCACAGAGTATCCCACAGGTTTCCACGGCTCTTATGGTGTTGCTATTGGCTATTCGCAGAAATTTGCCACAGAGTTCAGCGGGAACAGCAATCTGCCGTAAACCATCAACCATTGTAGCTGAAACACAAAGAGAAACAGTGTCACAACTAGGGATGTTGAACATTTTGGCCGATACGATAACAGATCAATCTTATCTGAATATATATCGGCCGATACCGATATGGTGCCGATATATCGTCACAACAGAAACTATAAACATAACTATAACATTATAAATAAATATATATTGGCTGATATCAATATGGTGCCGATACATCGTCACAACAGAAACTATAAACATAACTATAACATTATAAATAAATATATATCGGCCGATACGGATATGGTGCCGATACATCGTCACAACAGAAACTATAAACATAACTATAACATTATAAATAAATATATATCGGCCGATACGGATATGGTGCCGATATATCGTCACAACAGAAACTATAAACATAAGTATAACATTATAAATAAATATATATCGGCCGATACGGATATGTTGCCGATATATCGTCACAACAGAAACTATAAACATAAGTATAACATTATTAATGAACATATATCTGCCGATACCAATATGGTGCCGATATATCGTAAAAACAGAAACAGAAACTATAAACATAAGTATAACATTATAAATGAAGATATATCTGCCGATAACTAGTCACATCAGAATCAGGCTGCTTCATGTGTAGTGAGGTTTGAGAGTGAGCCGTACTGTTGCTGCTGAGGTGACCCGGTTTAAGCGAGCGGTCAAAGGTCGGGGGGGCCGGCGGAGCGCTGTGATTGGCCAGCGGGCTCTGGGGGGGGGTGGGGGACTCTAGATAAGGCAGCGGTGGACCCTGGATCCCGGGGATGAGCAGCGAGGCGCCCTGCTGGGACGCTGGAGAGCTGATCTGGGGCCCGTGTTCTTGACGCTCCTTCTGTCGGATCATGTCCTCGAACATGCTGAACTGCTCCTGCTCGAGCTGTCTCCTCTGCATGTCGAACACACGCTGCCTCTCCAGATCCAGCTCTCGCTGACGGGATAACGCACGCTCCAGCGCTTCTGCTTCCGCACGCTAGTGGACCACAACACCATTCATGAGGTTAAACACACGTGCATCTAGGGCTGGGGCTCGTTTGAATTTGAACAACACTTTTACATTGCACACATTTTGTAACATTTTATTTAAGTTCAAGAGTTTCTTCAACACTTTTTTATCTTTATATATGACAAAATTGAAGATGGCCAGTCCCTGTTGTGCATCTAGGGTTAGGTATCGTTTTAATTTGAATTATTCCAATTTTGATTCTGCTTATCGATTCCAATAAGGTTTAAAAAAAAAAAAAAAAAAAAACCTTTATATGATTCACATTTAGTCTTATTGCAAAACATTTAATCGTAGCTGAATATCATGAACAAAAATCAACAGGCTAAAGAACATTTACACAAGGAACGTTTGCCTGTGGTTGAAAAACCCCATAGAAAAACAACTAGCCTGACTAATATACATTTCAAGCATGTATATAATAAGTCTATAATAGACGATTATTTGTTTTTATTTGTATTTAAAATTAAAATATTACTGTAATAAATATATAATTATTATATTTTGCATTATTTCGTAAAGCAGTGCCACAAATAATACCACGTGTAAACGCTTTAAATTTTTTTTATTAAATTTACAATATATACACTGGAAGTCAAAAGTCTGAAATAATTATGTTTTTTAAAGAAGTCTCTTCTGCTCACCAAGACTGCATTTATTTGATTAAAATTACAGTAAAAACAGTAATATTGTGAAATATTATTACCATTTAAAATAGCTGTTTTCTATGTGAATATATAGTAAACTCTCATTTATTCCTGTGATCAAATCTGAATTTTCAGCATCATTACTCCAGTGTCACATGATCCTTCAGAAATCATTCTAATATGATGATTATTACTCAATAATTGAGCACCAATAATAATGCATAATAATTAATAATGGTTCTTAATGTTTAATTGTAACGATATAACCAATTTCACCTGTCACTAGTTTTAATGTATGTTTATATAATATATTCATGCAGAATAATGGAAATTAAATAAATAAATGTCCGGATGAATTATGATAAAGAGATTAGGGGAAGAAAATTTGTTAAACTTTCACGTAAATAATGTGACAATGCACAAAAATAAAGGCCCTAAAGTTTCATTCTCTTCATGCAAAATATAATAATTTCTTTCTTTCTTTTGGTTTTGGTGTGAAATATAGTATAAAAAATACCTTTTATTCCATGATAAAGTTGATCAGCATTGGTACAATGTGCCTCACCTTTTTGCTGATATACTCCGCATATTCTCTGTCATATCTTCTCTGTAAATGTTTCTTCAGCAGCTCTGCTTGAGGGAAAGCCGTCTCCTTCAGCTCCTGTGTGAGGAGCAACAGCTAAACTAAGACCACGAACAAGATATGATGCTATTATTGATCAAAACTATCATTTTTCCATCCAGACTTCACTAGACTACGTTACCCTTAACATCTCCTTCTTCTCAGCAATATTAGACAGCTTATATTCTGGATGCTTAGGAAGCTTTTCGATGAAAAGCCTGCCGGGTTAAAAAGAACAGGAGTTAAACCTGTTGCAATTAAACTGAAACATTACCAATATTACTCACACTCCCATTCCAGTTAAAGGGACACTCCACCCAGGAGTAAAAATCCTGTCATCATTTACTCACACTCATGACTTCTGCGGGGAACCCAAACCACATTAGAAGGACTACAATCAGAGATCTAATTTATCAAACAATATCTTTCTTTATTATCTTTTAAATTCTAAAGAAGGTTATTTATCAATAAAAATAAACGAATAAAACAAAATGGTACAAATAATGATGCAATGACTACGGTAACTTTAACCATTGAAAGGAAACTATGACAAAGATATCGCTTTCCTTATTCAAACTGAATATTTGCTCATGAATATATGATTGACTTGAGAATAAAAGCTGTATCATATACTTGGATATTTATATGAGCAATATCACGCTCATAGCCATGCAAAACGCCTCTATATCTATATCAAACGGACTATGGCTTTAATTTTTTGTGAAAAGATTGTTTTATCAATAAAATTAAAAATAGATTTCCCATAAATTGAACTTCAATAATTCAAGCACTTTTCAAGTAATTCTTCTTAAAATGGCTGTTTTCAAGAGTTTTCCAGGACTTCAATTTCAAAAAGTCGAGTACTTTAAACACCTTGTACGAACCCTGTTGTAAGGACAACAAAACAAAACAAAAACACTGAGATAGTCTCAAAACATCCACAGAAGAAAGAAAGTTATGTAGGTTTGGAACGAGTAAATGATGATGACAGAGCTTTAATTCCCGGGTGGAGTATCCCTTTAAAACAGCGTACGGTTCAGGGGCCTCGTTTATAACCGTTGCGTACGCACAAAACAGGCCCTGAAAGATGCGTATGCCACTTCCGACGCATAAGTTGTGATTTATAAAAACAAACTTGACGGGAAAATTTGCGCACCTGCACGCAAACTCTGGTCCATGCGTACGAGCGTTCTGGAGACGGAGCGGTTTGGCGACACCGATGGTGAGCTGGAGTTAAATGTCTTTTTGGTCACTTTTAGACAGAAAATCTAAAGAAAATTATACAAATACAGAAAGATAATACAAATATAATTTCACTCACCAAGCCTATCACTTGAAGGCAAATATCCATCCCTTCTTAAATGTCCGCGCCAGCGAGCGCTTTGGGCCGTTAGTGAAACTGACGCATATATAGCCTATCTAACGGCATGATGAAGTAAAATCTTCATTATGAGTCCTAATCATAAATACAGTGCATGTTCACAATAACAGTTTAAATAATTAAAAGAATGATTTAAACTATGTTTTACTTCTGATATAAACATTTAGATTAAATACGCCATTCTCATTAATGAAGTTAAACGCTTAAACTAGCCTACATGAAATCATTACTGAGAAGTTACAACATTTTTTTTAATATTCAATAAATATAAATATTTGTTGCGGATGCGATGCTTTTCAACACTTTTCCTCTAGCGTGCTGTGTTTTAATGTTTTAACTACAGAGATAATTGCTTATCATGATAATAGCAGATTGTCTGAGAAAATATTTTATTGCATAATATTAATATTATTATTAATATTATTGCACAACAAGGTCTATCTGTTTCCATTAAAAAATCTATTAAAAATACTATTTGGGCAGTGGAAAAGATTGAGAAAAACTCTCTCTGAAATGTATTTTACACTATTTGATTTATTCAAAAACAAGTCAAGGATAGGCTACTAAATTATTATTTTTAATGTAATGTGACGGCACATCCCGTATTTTATATTTTCCTAATGTCTTGTACCGTTAAACATCACGTGGATGAATAATCATGTACAAATGATATGCATGCAGATGAGGATATGCATAGTAAAAGTAGGCGTTGTAAGCTCCATATGTGGTTATTACGGGGAGGAGACGCTTGTGCGCACAATCTTCCGCTGACTGGGATTTATAAAGTGAATTCTGCGCAGGTTCTGGCGTACGCACAGTTTTATAAGTCTGAATATTCTTTTGCGTACGCCATTTTTGGCTTTCGGTGGCACGTACAGTTTTAGTAAGAATCCTACGCACAGTTTTATAAATGAGACCCCAGAGGTCTTCTTTCTCACGTGATGTATTTGTTGTAAAGGACGAAGGCGTGCTCGGTGTTGCCCTCCTCGTCGTACACGCGCGCCATGCGGATCATCTCCATGCCCGAGCGGAAGTATCTGCGGACCGGCACTGCAGAGTTCATGTCCACCGAGCTGCCCTTCTTCGTCAAGGCCCGCACTCGCTCCTCTGGGGTCAAACTCACGTCAGCGTGGTCCAACATCATGGCCCCAATCTACGCCTTCAGCCCTGCGAGGAATAAACACGACTTCTGAATGAAATATAGGCTATGTTTACTACATTCACCCCAGCCATGTAAACACAAGTATTCAGCATCTTAAAGTGACAGTCCACTCAAAACTGGAAATTCTGTCATCACCCTCATGTTGTTCCAAACCTGTATGAGTGTCTTTCTTCTGTTGAACCCAAATAAAGATATTTTAAAGAATGTTGTTAGTCAAAACAGTATATGACGAATAGCCATTGACTTGGCTGTCCAAGAAACTGTCCAACTGTCTAATTACTGACATTCTTCAAAATATCTTCTTTTGTGTTCAGCAGAAGAAAGAAATTCATACAGGTTTTGAACAACATGAGGGTGAGTAAATGATGACAGAATTTTCATTTTTGGGTGAACTATGCCTTTAATAAAATGTTACATATAGAAGTTTTAAAGGTACAGTGGCAAAATAACGATAAGGAGTACAGTCATGTCAATTAAATATTTTAGTGCAAGAAACATTTACTAGCATAAAGGCCCGTTCAAACCAACAACGATAACTATAAAGATATATAGCGTCCACACCATCGGATATTGTACTATTTTTCTAAGCGCTTAACTGTCTCTTTAAATGCTCGAGCTCGATACCACAGGATGGACTCTGATTGGCTGTCAATGTTTTTATCGTTCATCAGATGGATGAAATCGTTATGAAAGTGATTCAAAGTTAACGATCTCGTTTCTCTGTGCTTTTATCGTTATAGCTGTAGTGTGAACTCTGTTATGATGTAATATAGAGAACAATTTTTATAACTATATCATATTATCTTTATCGTTATCGTCCTTGTTGTGAACGGGCCAAATACGTTGACCAATAAAAACCCAGGTGTTAAAATATGTGTACATTCTTACACTAGTGAGTATAATAAAATACTGATTTAGTAGTCAACTATTGCTGCTGACAGAATGGATCAAATAAAGATGTGAAATAAATTGTAACAGGTGATATTTCCCATTCAAACACTCACTCACTTTACATTATTTTGCGTCATATCAACAAATACCCAAAAGCTATGAAGCCTTCATTCTAAATGTGGATTGTTATGGTATGTAATGTTTATGAATGTGTGCCGCTACTAGTTGGCTAATGTTAGATTATAACGCTTTAAAAAGCCTTACCCTGGTTATAATGACAGTCAGGTCACATTCACACTAGCTGGGGAAACCCGTCCATTGCCTTCAGCTGCATTTCATGAGGATACAATCGCGTTAAAGTAGTTTATGTGGCTCTGTGTCCATCCTTGATCTCAAACACTCCCTCATTTCCTCTTCCTGTGTGTGTAAACTGACCTCAGATCAGTGTTGTCTCCCTCCTCAGGCGTGGGAAGGTTTTCATGCTCACCGACTGATCGATCACATTCAGGGTGTGTCAGTTAATATGTGACTGACTGATAAACTGTTTACTTACTGACATTAAACCAGGAAGCATTCGTATATTAATCATAGGATATTACAAATATTATTATTTCTACTGTTATTATTACTGTTATTATTCTCATTGGTGCTGTTATAATAATAATAATACTAATAATAATAATGTTACAAATAATGTTGTATTAAATGAAAGAGAATATAAAATAGAGGCATTTTTATAGCGATATTTTGATATTTGTTATAGCATAAACATTTTGTTTAAATTACTTTTTTTTTATTAATATTTTTAAAGTGACAATGTTAAATTTTTATTTTGACACTTTAGTTGATAATGATTGAATAACAGATAATAGAAAAAGCAGAACCCTAAAAGAGATTAATCTGAAAGGTAAAATGTTATTTTACGACTTATATACAGGCATATGAATATTTACTTAATTGCCCAAATTTTAATTGAAGAGTCTTAATAGCAACACTATATGCACATTTAATGATTACACTAACCTTTAGGTTTTAGTCAAATATTAAATTCTGGTCAGCCATCTTACCCCAATGGTCTAATTTTATCTTTTTACTTCAAAATAAACTTTTACTCCACAAATCCCTCATTAACAAATATACCTTGCTATTCAACATAATTCAGATTCATAGATCACTATTTTCTTAGGGACAAAAAATTTGATCAACCTCAAAAACCTGTTTCGAATTACTAAATCTTACAAATGTTGTTATTCAGATGAAATTAAAAAAATGTTGAAAAAAAATAGTGTAGCCATTCTGAGTAAATTATGACAGAACATTAATTATTGGGTGAACTGTCCCTTTGTTTTAATACAACAAAAATCATTCATAGTCCCAACACAAATGAATTGAGTAAACTTCAGTTTCACATGTATTTAAATTGATTAAACACGGTAATATTAAGTAAATATAGTCTGTTGAAATAGTGTTGGTTTAGCTCATTTTAAATAAGTCATTTGAACAAGCAGCGATTTTTTTTCACAGTGTAGTTTTAGTTATTTTAGTACTTTAACTTAAACTCAGAAAACATGGAAAAACTAGCTGAAATATAACGTTTATTTTTCAGTAAATGTTTATTTTATTTCAACAAATGATTTTTTCAAGTTTTAGTTTTTGTTAATAACCCTTTATTCAGGCGACAAAGACGAGTCAGAGGGAAAAAATCAAACCTTTATTTAATTTTCCTTTCAGAGTAGAAAGAATATCACTTGTGAAAAGGTTGCAATAGTGGTAAAAGACAGACCACAGTAAACAGGCAAGTTAAACCCCGTCACATTCGTTACCCACATAATCATTCAAAATAGCTCCTTCATTTCAAGAAAAATGGTTGTGCAAAGCCACTGGTAAACGTCAAATCACAGAGAGTACAGCGGGCATCACAGTAGGCACAGCGAGAGTGTGATAGCTTATAACATGGCACCCGATAAAACATCCATTTCCCATTTTTAGGATCAAGGAGTGTATGCGTATCTGTCCCTTTGCTACTCGTTTCTGGGTATTGTCCGGATTTGGCACAAGAATCTGGTCCATGAATCAAGCATGGGTTATTATACACCAAAACACATCTTTAAATGAATCAGTGGCTGCTGAAAATAACAATAAATCAATAGGAATGAGGTTTCTTCATCAGCTGAACGGGGGATTTACTCCAGAACAGGACGGTTTGTTGAACATCAGAGCTTTTTGATGAATGAAAAGTGCTTCCTCACTTCACTGGTCACTCAGTATTTTAAAGGGTCGTTTTGAGACTTTTTGGACATCATACAGGTCTTTTTTTTTTTTTTTGCTTTAAAACATAAATTAGTGTACTTTTTATTTTTGCTAAAGAAAATGTAATGTTTAACAGAAAATATAGATACACTTCTCTCTGACACATAAACATAAAATATTTTTTTCAATTAATTTCATCCAAATTAAAAGTTTGTGTTCACATAATATACGTGTGTGTAATGTGTTTTATTTTGTATATATAAAAACTAACATATGCATGTATATACTGTATATATACTTATACATAATTTATATTATATATATCAATATTTGATATATAAATAACACATTTTTCTTAAATATATACTGGCATGTGTGTGTATTTATATATACAAAATAATTACACACACATATATTATGTAAACAGAAACTTTTATTTTGGATGCGATTAATCGTTGCCCAGCGCTAATATGTTAGTTGTGGGACCAGTGAAAAGGGCAAGTGTGAATCTGAACTGAAAATATCCTTATTGTTGAGCCTTATGAAGATGATTCATCATTCTTAAGTGTGTAGAACATCTGTAACGCAGGAGCATGTCAAAAGCTCACTCACCTTTACTAATCTACACCGACAGAAAGTGCAATTCACACGCCCCATGTGATCAGCTTCAAGAACTCGTACAGAACAAAACTGTTACCCATAAAACCTCAACAACCAATATACTCTCAAAAATATACATACAGTTTCCTTTGTATTTCACAACTCATCCAGCAACAAATTGAGAAAAGAAAAAACAAACAAGGAAACTCTACTAAAAGGCTCGTCATTAAATAGAAAGAGGCCACAGATTGAACCAACATCTACAATATGTACCCGAATAATGATTTATGTATTTGTAACACTAAATAAATGATGACACCAGTTTTCATAGATCTATGTTTCCAACATACCTGACATGCTATGAGCGCATGAAGACGATGTCACTTTTAGATGAGTTAGTGAGGAATTGCTGACAGCATTCATGAGCGTTAATATACGCCGCATTATTAATAATTCAAGTTTCAAGATCACAGTTCAAATATTTCGGTTCATCCCCTGCTGACTCATCTGACTGGATTTTCTCACTGGAAAACAGAATAAAAAAGACAAAATTTCATTTTTCAAAGGAAAATTTTTTTAATGTACAATGAGGTAAAAAATTCTACATAACGTGCAACAAATGTTTACTTTTTTAGACAGTTTTATTTGATTAACTCAGTTACATAAGCAAAATCAGACTGTTGTTGTTATGATTTCATTTGAACCATATAATATGTTGCAGTTCTTAATTAGGTAACATTATGCGTTATATATACTTGCCATAACCGAGTTAAACATGCAGTCGGGTTAAATGACAAACAAGAGCATCCATGATAAAGATAAGGAAAAATTATTTTAAAATATAGTTTACAACACTATAAAAAAAAAATTCTCCAAAAATGTCATGTTGTGTAACCAAGAAGTGACATTTTTTCTCGAACACCTTGATGCGAAAGTTTCTAAACATATCCAAAATAAAACTAAATATTATTACGTTTTGGGAAGTCACACCACAACATTTTAATAGAAACTTCCACAATAAAAAAAAGGTAATTGCTACTTTTTATCTCACAAAAAAGTCAGACCTATGAGTTTATATCTCAGAATTGCGAGTCAAAATTGAGCGATATAAACTCGTAATTATAAAAAGACTATTTTTAATTACATACATTAATTATTACATTAGTGATTATTACATATGCAGTACATGATAATTCATGCTGGGAACATGCTAATTCCTGCTAACAACGTGCTAAATGTGGCAAAACATATTAGCAATATGCTAAATAATGCTAGCAACGTGATAATTCATGCGATCGAGCTAGCTAGCTGGCTTTTAAACCTACTACACTAAAAAAAACTATTTCAAACAGAAACCCTTCAAGCTTTTAAAACTTCTTCAAACTTTCCGGCTAGGCTTTCTCAAGCCAACATAAAGTTTCTCTACACACTTTTAGTAATCTAGTTTATATAAATCAGTGGTAGAATCATGTTTTCCAGTCATCACACATATGAAAGTACTAATTCAACATTAAAGGATTAGTTCACTTTAAAAAAAACGTTTGCTGATAATTTACTCCCCCCATGTCATCCAAGATGTCCATGTCTTTCTTTCTTCAGTCGAAAAGAAATTAAGGTTTTTGATGAAAACACTCCAGGATTCCAGGATGCTCGCCTTGCTCTGTTCTGTGATGCGCGTTCGTGACGTCGCGTAATATTATGTTGAAAAGGTCACGCGTCGGCGGAAGTACCGAGTCAGTGTTTACGAATGTGAGGAAGGAGGACCATATACACATATTCAAATGTCTTTGTGTCAGTTTATCGTTTAAAATGCCCATTTTCGTGTGCGTATCGGTTTTAATATTAAAAAGGCTAAAAGAACATTTTCGTCAGGACAGAAGCGTGACCTTTTCAACGTAATTGCGTATTACGTGAGTCACGAACGCGCATCACAGAACAGAGCGTGGCGAGCATTTGTGCTTATAAAACTTCAACTTTTTTATTTTATTTTTTAAATGACTGATCGTTTCGCTAGATAAGACCCTTATTCATCGTCTGGTGTCGTTTAAAGCCCTTTGAAGCTGCACTGAAACTGTCATTTGGACCTTGAACCGTTTGGGTCCTGTTGAAGTCCATTATATGGAGAAAAATCCTGGAATGTTTTCATCAAAAACCTTCATTTCTTTTCGACTGAAGAAAGAAAGACATGGACATCTTGGATGACATGGGGGAAAAGTAAATTATCAGCAAAAGTTGTTTTTAAAGTCAACTAATCCTTTAACAGAAGTGTTAACTCTCGGTGTGTGTGCATCGCTACTCACATGCTGGTCGAGTTTTTGGTAATCCGATGTTTTGGGTCTCCGTGAGCCTCTGGCCTTCCGGCCCTCAACGACAAAAGCAATGATCTATAGGAGAGGGTGAAAGGGAAAATAGTCATTTCATTGGGCATTAAAAAGCAGCAGTAAAAGCTCTCTCTGATGAAAGGCGCACTGACCTTGCGCTTGTTGTGACTGGCGATGTAAAGCACCGCCACCAGAATAATGGCCGCCACCAGATAGGCGAAGAAGTGGCTGCTCTCGGCGCTCTCCTCGAACTTGTCATCCCCGTTTGCTTTTCGGTTCTTTCCCAGGATCTCTGTTTTGAGGTCAGGTTTACTCAGCTTATCAGTATTGTCCTCTTCAACCTCTTCTTCCTCGGTTTGTCCCTCTTGGCTGCCCATAGGAGCCTCAAGGTCGGTCTGGTTCTCGTCATCATCTTCAGAGTCGGTTTTATCATCAAAAAATGTGTTCTGCTCATCTGTGGTTTGCTTTTCTTCATCGTTTGTGTCCTGGTCTTCTTTACCCGTCTCTTTTTCATCTGATTTATTAAGGGCAGGATCATGGTCTTCTTCACCTTCAGCAGGTTTACCATCTCCAGGAGTCTTCTCTTTTATTTCTTTCTTTGATTCATCTTCTTCATTTTGTTCTCCAGGATCAGGGTTGTTTTGATCACCAGCTGCTTTATTCTGGACAGCTGTGGTGTGGATCTCTCCATCACTTCCACCTTCATTTATGTTTGCATCAGCGTTTTGCGCAGGGTTGTTTTTAAGATCAGGTGTGTTCACCCCTTGATCTTTTGATTCGGTATCTTCTGAACCCTCTTTAGGAGTTTTATTGTTGGTTTCTTCATTAACTGGATCTTTGTTGTTAGGCAAGGTCTGCTCTTCTTCATTTGTGTTTGTATCGGCATTCCCTGGATCAGGTTCGGCCGGTTGAACGTCTGAAGTTGGATCTTTATTATCTACAGAAGAAATAGTTTCAGAGCTCTTCTTCGTTGTTTGTGACGGCTCATCACTTTTGACCCCGTCTCCTCCGTCCAGTGAAGGAGTGTCATTGTGCTCTTGTGGTCCATCATCACCTTCCCTTGGCACTGGACCGGTGCAAACTGAAAAATACCACAAGAGAGAGAATCACAATAAAATCGTGGGTCTGGCACACCGTTTAAGCCTATAGTATCATCAAAAAATATATTTTAGATGATCGGGCAGTTCCTCAGACTTGTAGAATAAAGCCAATTAAATCACTGAAGCTTTTCTGGAGTTAAAACACACTTAATGTTGTTTTTTTCTTTTAATTTGCCACCAGTCTGTCATTTCTAACTGATTTACTAAGACTTCCCTGTTGAAAACCCTCCCAGCTAAAATATTTTATATTCACTAGATTTTTAGATCTATATCTTTAGTTATCTTAAGCCTAAATGACATTAAGGCTTAAGGGGGGAGGGGGTTCAGCAGGGTTTACACAAGACAATATTAAACATACCTCGCAAGTTTGCAAAGTGTAAACAATGGCCTCAAACAGGAAGTCAAGACACTCCTTTATATAATTTTCACAAGTAAGAATGTGGTTTAACCAGTGACACTCTTGAACACCTTTGCAGCAAAACTTGCTGTCAGGATTTGTACACGTAGAAATTAATTCGCATTCAAGATGACTAAAAATGAGCTAACATGCAAAGTAATCGCACAGATTTCTGAATGCAGTGAAATGATTCACAAGTAAACACGTCACGAGCTGACACGTAAACACGTCAATCTCACAAACATCATCTGACTAGCAGTATAAGTAGAGGAACACACTAACTTACCCAGAGACAAGCAGATGATACCTAAACACAGGGTTGTTAAGTGCAGCATGGCTTCATTCGGTGATACTGTAATTCAGTGGCAGGAGACTCAACTGAATGATGACAGTAAGTGGAAAGCCAACGCACTTCCGGTTCAGAGAGCGACTTCCGTGTTTACACACAGTGCGCGTGGTGAGGAATAACATGCGGACTGGACTTCCGTGACGGATCTAGTTGTAGTTCGGAAAGGATCCCATCATAGTGTAATTATATATTTTTGTTGGCGTATTGCTTGTACATGACATATTGGTCAATAAAAATAAATAAAAGTTGTAGAATAGAGTTGAGATTGAGAATGGCTTTTAAAAAGCGATTTAATTCAACGCTTCAGGCCTGTGTAGGAGCAGCTTTTACATTTCATGCTTGATTGTTTTGTTTGATTTCTAAATAGGTACCTAATTAAAAAAAACGTCACAAATATAGAAAATGCCATTATGTTTGATCAATTTTACCATCATTTTATGGGCCTTGTTGAAAAACAAAACCCACTTAATTTACTAGGAAACTCTAATATACTGGGGAGACCGGGGCTAGTAGGATTAGGCAGGATTATTATCGTTAACTAAATCTAAATATTGGCTGAAAACCCTAAATGGAATAGAATTGACAGTTAATAGACCCTTAATAGAAACGTTGCCTTGTCAAAAACCTGAAATGAGTTTAAGTTGAGGAAGCATTAAAATTATTAACAGGAAATAAATAAAAAGCTAAACCAAACAGAAAACTATAATCCTAAATTGCAATATTTAAAAAAATAATAAAAAAATAAAATGACAAAAGCACTTAAGTTTACTAAAATCATGAACTATTAAAATGAACAAGAAAACTAAAAATATGAAATAAAAGTTAATTCAAAAATATTAATAAAACTAAAAGAACACTCTGCTGTATGGTTGAATACTGTAAGAACACCAGTGTTGGTTATGTTGGTTTCAATCTCCATCAAAACCATCTTTTATTTTTTATATTATATTATATTATATCATTTATCTCAAATTACAATATATTATATTATATTATTATATTACATCATTATCTCTGTCCTCCGAACTAAAATTACAATATAATATATATTTTTTGTTTGTTTTTTTATGCACTATTCACACCACATATGTGCACAATGACGTGTCACTGACCAGGGAAGTTCACAGTGTCTGGCAAACACAGGCTGTGTGTGTGTGTGTGTGTGTGTGTGTGTGTGTGTGTGTGTGTGTGTGTGTGTGTGTGTGTGTGTGTGTGTGTGTGTGTGTGTGTGTGTGTGTGTGTGTGTGTGTGTGTGTGCTCGTGTTTATATTACATTGTGGGGACCAATTGTCCCCACAAGTATAGTAAAACCTGAAATCACCTACATTGTGGGGACCAGCCAGCGGTCCCCATGAGGAAAACAGCGTATAAATCACACTAAGTAATGTTTTTTGAAAATGTAAAAATGCAGAATGTCTCCTGTGATGGGTAGGTTTAGGGACAGGGGCAGTGTAAGGGGACAGAATATACAGTTTGTACAGTATAAAAACCATTACGCCTATGGAGAGTCCCCACAAAGATAGCGAACCAGACATGTGTGTGTGTGTGTGTGTGTGTGTGTGTGTGTGTGTGTGTGTGTGTGTGTGTGTGTGTGTGTGTGTGTGTGTGTGTGTGTGTGTGTGTGTGTGTGTGTGTGTGTGTGTGTCAGATAGATATGATTTCTTCAGTGATATCTGTGTCTGGTATTCTGGAATATCACCATGGATGGTTTAAAAGGCTAAAGACTAAAAAGACACCAAATCAGTTTGCATGTTAGCTAAATTATCTACATTACTTTATAGATTCTATATTTTTTTAGGTTCAATGACAAGTTTACATATACAATTATTTTATTTATAACTGTATCCTAAATGTTTTAACAAAGTGGTGCCAAATGTGGAAAACTTATAGACATACATTCATTGGCAGTGCTCAGTTTCAGATTATGATAATAATAATAATAATAATTTTCAATTCCACATAAAGTTCAAATAAATTAACAGTAATGTAGGCATACTTGTTGATAAATGAAATGAAATGTACATATCTGGACTGTAGAGGGCAGTATAACACCATGAATTTATCAAAAGCATTTAGTTTACTGGACTGTATGTGTGTGTGTGTCTCTCTCTCTCTCTCTCTCTCTCTCTCTCTCTCTCTTAGACCCTTTCAATTAGGCTGTGCTAAACTTCAAATGCTTCAAGAAATATGAATGTGATCTGTCAGTTCCCAATGCTGGCGTTTCTATGAGTAAAAGTGATTGAACTTCAGCTCAGAACTGAAAGCATTGATACGCCTCTCTCTGGAGACGAACGCTCCTCCTACAGGAGAAGAACAGACTCTGAATCTACAATGAGACAGAGTCCTCAAAACACACAGCCAAACTCAGAAATATGGCGTGAACGTGTTGCTGACAGAAGAAGAGCGAATGCAAGCGCTCCAGCAGATTTATAATGCTTTCTGGTGTCTCGATCACAGCAGATGTCCTCTTTCATTTTAATAACTAAACTGAAGGCTTTATGTTTCTCCAAGTCTTGTGTCTGAGTTCTTGAAAGAATAGTTCAGTCAAAACGAAACTTCTCTCATCATTTACCAGTGGTGTAGCGATACCCTCGAGTCACGATTCATACATATCACGATACTGAACATATGGTTAAAGGTTCACAAAAAATTAACTGTTAATTAAGATGCTAAATTTGGTGTTACATTGTGTGTGTAAATGAATAGGCTTGGACTTGGTGCTGAAACCCAACGCAGGACAATAGAGACGCCAGAATAAACATATTCATCATTCTGAAGCTGAAAATACAGAATATGCTTGCACTCTCTCACTGGCTAGATATATTTAATATAATAAACATTATTTATTTTACTGGTAACATCAGAAATTTGGCATTATCAGGACCCACAAATATCCCCCCATTGCATTATTATACATCATATTCAACATTATATATAGTAGTTTAATGTAGTACTGACACTAAAACTCTGAAAACTTGACTTTTCTCTCTCACAGTCATTTTTATTTTGGGTGAAATATTCACAATACAGATTGTTCCATTTTTGTAATGTGATATATTGTTACACCTCTATCTTTACTCACCCTCATCTCATGTCAGATTTTTAGTTGTTTTTGTCATTTGGGAAAGTGCAGCGTTCACATTCTGCCTGATATTTGCTTTTGTGTTCTGGAGAAGAAAATCATTTGGGTTTGTAACAACATGAGGGTGAGTAAATGACTTCGGTTTTGAGTTCTTTCTTTTTTTTTGTGAAAAACCACCACATAAAAACTCCTTTGTTTTTCTCTTCCCCCTTCAGACCACGTGCGTGAGATTATCTTTTCCAACGTAAATATGTTCTACAGCAAAACCATTCAGTAATAGACCCGTCTCAAACCATTGGCCTAATCTTTATCCTGCAAGACCTCAACGACTGCCTATGAATAATTTGTTACAGCGACCAAAGATCTTGCACAACATGCAAATCATGTTAATGTTAATCAATGTTTCACGAAACCCCTGCAGCCTCAAATACTCCTAATGATAGTTCTGGCATTTACAATCCCTTATTCTTCATCCGCGTTTCCATCTTTAAAGTCAAAAGGTCTTAAATAAAACATTAAGAGGCAGTCTTGTCCTTTGAAACCTGAAACCTGTCTTCACCAACTGAGACACGGACAAAAGTAATGAGAGAGTTGATCAAACAATCAATGAATATGTCATAAGCCATGCATGCGCTCACTGTAACTGTCGATCACTGCGTTTACAGCATCACGGTCTCATACAACTGATGAAAGGGCACAACTCTGACGCTCCCGCTCAATATTTTCATTTATAAAAACCCATGTGTGAGAAAAATATTAAGTTTGATATTATAGAGATAAATTGTTTTCAATTATTATCATTATTATTAAAAATGTAAATATTATATCTATTAGGCCTATTATAATTTATATTGTCACTGAATTAAAGCGAAATGATTAAAATGTTGTATTTTTTGTACCCATGCTGTAAAAATTTTTTTAGATAATGCAAAGAGATTGGTTTAACAGAAACTGAAAATATTACTATGTTAACAACATTAATTATCTTAATTATGCTGATTTGACAAAGTTGCGATAACAAATCATGATTTGTTCAAGGAGCTATAAGGGATATAGGCTACTGTATGAGGAATTGATTGACAGATCTGACCAATCATAATCCGCCATCCACCAGTTAAAACAACATTCCTTCTGATGTTCATTCATGTTTATTTGATGCTATACACATTAACTATAAGGAATTGATGATCGGTTCACGAGCAGCTTTAACTGAGGCTCTACTACAGCGATCTGTCAAGACACATTAAAGAGCCACAAAACGGTGTACTGTTTAAATTTCTTTTAAAAAATGACCAAAATGTTTAAGTTGAAACTTTTCATAGCAATAAAGTAAGCTGGTCTCTCTTGTCAGCGCGTTGTCAGTGTCCTCTCTGCTCAGCGATGTATTTTCAATGCGTCTATGCGTGAGAACATGTGTGGTGTGAGAGCAGCGTGGCCTTTGCGTCGAACGTCGCATAACCAAACCGGAAACCTGCCTCATCGCATCCGCTTGTCAGAGAAAGTGTTAACGGGCGTAAGAACTGACTACGATATCTATAGCCTAGATGTTTAAGGTAATCAACGAACCTACCTAGGTCACTTTGTTATTGGCGTTTTACTCTATTTAAATATCTAAACGTTAGTGTGAAGAAGAAACATTTAAAACTTTTAAATATCAATCTGCACATGCGAGGAACATTGACTGTTAGCGAACATGACGTCACGCGGCTGAGAGCGACGGTAAGATAAATATGTGAATATGTCCTGCGCTTTCCTCTCAATAACACAATAAACACACAATATATATATATATATATATATATATATATATATATATATATATATATATATGGGTGATTCTTTAATTGGAGATACATTTGAAGTCCGAAGCCATTTATTTTTAACAGCTTTACCAAAATTTTACTCCAAAAACACATTTTAATTCTTTTTAATTCTTTTTAAGAGTCACAAAATGTTAGAGTGTAAAACTAGAAAATATTTTATTTTAAAAGCTATTTCATGATGCTGAAAGTCATGATATCATACTGTCCTTAGTGGGTGGTACTTTTTTCAAACAAGGGTAAAATATGCATTAAACATGTTTTAAATGACAAATTTCAGGTTGGGGTTTTAAATATTTTGTTTATAAATTATTATTAGTGACAGTTTCCAAATTATGCTAAATTAATTTGTTTAAAAGTAACTTTTATTGTTGAAAAATACCAATCCATAAATCCTGTGTCAATTCTGTTATGTTATTGTCTCTTTAAATTATGCTTATTTGTCGCATCAGTATCCTAAGCAACGCAAGATGATGTCACTTCCCTTTTGGTATTAAACTCTGAAGAACTAGGAGGTATGTGTTTTGTTCTCTCTGAAGCCATGTAATCTTACAGGCACTTGCACCAAGAGTTCTTATATAACATGTCAAAACTGTTTCAACAATCTCATAGGAAAAGCAAAGTTCAAAGATATTAACAAAAGGAGGTATTAAAAGTTTTTAAAATCATCTTTAGTATCAGGCCATGTGCTATTAGCCTTTATGCTAGCATGTGGTGTTATTAGTAAAAAATGCTAAAAATGTCAACTCTGTTACTGTCAATTCTGTTACCAAGGTACGGTAACAGAATTGACCAATGCCTTGGTTTTCACACTGCCCCTGCCTTGGTTACAATCACACAATGATGCAAACACACACAAAAATGCATAATGTGTGTTTATAGCCACACACACAGAGACACACTGATCAATTGGGTTATTCTACCATGATCAGAGGATTTCAACACACACACAGACACACACATGCACCATCCACCCAAGCATGTGTGGTTATTTGTCATGCTACCGTACAATAATATAATAATAATAATAATGTAATACAATGTAATTTAATGTAAAAATGTGTGCCTCAGACATGCCACTCTCTGCTGCGGAGAAACAGAGTAGATATCGAGCGAGACGTGATGCTACCCCAGAGAGAAGAGAGGAGAACTTAAAAAAGGATAGGGAAAGATGGAGGCACAAGAAAGAAATGGGAAGAGTCAGATTGGTTGCAGACTTAACACCAAGAGAGAGGAGAAGAGAGAGCCGTTGGAGAAGAGAGAACTGTTGGAGAAGATAGAGCTGTTGAAGAGAGAGATGAAGACCAACAGACAGACATACACTGGGAGAGCCAGGATGTGGTTGGACAATGGTGTGTTCTCACATATGACCATGATATCTATCCTGGTACCATCCTGGAGGTCAATGAGACTCATGTGAGGGTCAAGTGCATGCAACAAATAGGAAAAAATAGATTCTTTTGGCCTGGTCGTGAAGATGTTCATTGGTACCCACATGAGGACATCCTCAGATTAATTCCACCCCCGACCAAGGTTGCGACACGGCATGTAGAGATCCAGAGGGATATCTGGTCGAGTATTTCTCAATAACTCAGCAGTTATTTTCTTGTTATAGGCATGTTCTGGTTGGTTTGGGTCAATTCTGTTACCCCCCTCAGTTCTGTTGCCAGATGTGTCAATTCTGTTTTTAGTCTTTCATCTTGAATATTAATGAGATAATACATTGAAATATCAAACTACTTAATATTGTTATGTTTATATTGTGCAAGAGTAAGATATATGTTATAGTTTTATCTCTACCCTGTAATGTTCAAGTAATTTGATAAAAAAAACAAGTGCACCCTTTGGATAATCCACTATTGCCTGGGGGTGAATCTAATTTTGAAGTTGTATAAATATAACATTTAATATCTGTTTTAAAGGCCTGAATAAAAGGACTACATGACAAATGAAACTAAAAAGATTTATCATTTTTTGATGTACTGTTACTTCTATATATTTGGTTGTTCGTCCGTAACAGAATTGACAAGAAAAACTATGAACAGGTGATATTTTGATAAAATAGAGAAAATTATAAACTATCTGTATTTGTATAGCACTGAATATATAAACTTTAAAGTGTTTTCAAGGTAATTCTTAAACAATGGTTCTGTATGACAACCTTTGTTTTAAAAAAAAAAAATGTATCTCCAATTATAGAATCACCCATATATATATATATATATATATATATATATATATATATATATATATATATATATATATGACAGTGATGATAAAACAACAAAGCATCTCATTATAGTGATGTGGATATTTACCAGCTCTGCGATTCATCGGCATGTCGACAGATGAGGTCATTAAAATGACTGTTATGATAGTTTGAGACTATCTGACTAAATGAGACTCTTTTGAATGAATCCAATTTCTTTGTGACACATTGACATTACATTGAATGGCTCTTTCATTATCCTGAATATTGTACGCATTCATTTCGTGTGTCATTGAATGGAAGTTAACTATCTGTCGCATCATTTTGATTTTCCCGCAAAAACGTCCCGAGTCCTTAACAAAAAAATCATACAGACTTTCATAGTTAATACATGATTAGCAATAAATAAAAACGATTAATACATGACAATTATTGGCCCATTTAATGTTAAAAATATAAACCTGAAGAGATTTTTTTCAATTCAGTTAATTTGTTTGTAAATAACTTGAAAACATTGACAGGCCTAAAAATACTTTTTTCTTTTCTCACCCCTGGACGCTAGCTTGAAAACCCCTTATAGTATTGATATTATTTATTTTTATAATATATTTATAACCATACTTTTCAAATAAACTACCAGTCAAATGTTTAAACTCATTGACTGAATCATGAGCATAAATACGTTTGGCTTCTGCATGCAATATATGTTATTATTTGTAGGCTATTATTGTTATTTTTCTAAGTGAGTGAGTTTGCATATACACTCCTCCTTCAATAATGTTTAAAATGAGTTCAAAGAAGAGAATATTTTAAAACCTTTGACTGATTTTATTCATATCAAGAAACAGAATCAGTCTTAAGTTGTTCTGACTCCCCAGCAGAGCTCTGAGCTGAAGGAAGATGATGGACAGTGAAAGGCATAAACTGCTTATGAACCGGTTCTATGAATCCTCAAGATCAAGCATTCAGTCAAGTTTTCAGCCTCACTTCATAGAAAATTATTAACGAAGCCAAGAAAGGCTACAAACGCCTCTCACATCGAACCTGAAGTCTTATTCAGTTCCTGTCGTGACACAATACAGCAAGTTTTATTAATCGCACAGAAAGCAAAAGCACAGGTTCTTACGTCTGCAACAAGCACACATGAATCAGTTCATCAGCAGAAGGAAGAAAACACGTTATTTCTCCTCTTTTAGAGACTGACAAACACTCTGACGCTCTGTTCATTTGGCATTGGACTCCAGACTCGAGCTGATTTATGTATTCTTTTGTCTTAATATTGATTGTGGAGTGGAGGAATGTAAACAGTGTTCAGACACATGAAAGGCCAGGTTTGGCCCGGATCCGGGATCAAAGCGAGCTCTTGACGGCAGGCGCTTGGCCACGGGCCAGACACGTCTAATGAGCTGATTAACATGTATTAATTCTGACCTGTGAGGAGCGCACAGATGTCTCTGACGAGAGAGAGAGAGACTGTTCAATGCACACATTTAAAGGAGAAGGTCTCCTGTTGTGTCCCGCTGGCCGCATCTGATTATTAAAGTCACAATCCTACAAATGAAAAGCCAAGACAATTTTAGACAATAAGTCATTTTTGTAATGAACAATTAAAAAAAATAAGAATAATAGCGTAATCTTTACCAAAAACATTTGGCATTGGCCTCCCGGGGATGTGCACTGATAGCCATAATCATAAAATTACATTGCTATCTTTATTATTTTTGTTATTGTTTGGAGGATTGGGAGGAGAGGAGAGAAAAGGTAAAAGAGGTTAAATTACTGAATACCTTAAAACACTCTACACCCCCAAAGGACATATATTTCTTTCTTTTCTCCCTTTTTTTTTGTGTGTTTCTTTTTCTTCATTTATCCTTATAGTGTGTTTCATTCTTTTGTTAATATTTGTATTTTATTTTGTACAATTTCTGTATGTATCAATAAAATCAATAAAAAAACATTTGGCAATAGAAGGGTTAAATAAGTACAGTATACATTTTATTTTGAATAATACAAATATTTTTTTAGTATTATATGGCATTCCAAGAGTGCTGATATTTCATATTACAGTTGTAGTGATACAAAAATCAACAAGGAATTTCAAATAAATGTTTTTTCTAACTTTCTATTTATCCTGAAAAAAATGCATCACAGATTCAAATATGAAGTGGCATAACTGCGAGCAAATCATCATATTATACTGATTTCTGAAGGATCATGTGACACTGAAGACTGGAGTAATGATGCTGAAAATACAGCTTTGATCACAGGAATATATTACACTTTAATATATATTCACATACAAAAAATATTTTTCAATCAATGTTTCCGGATCAATGTTTTTGATCAGATAAATTCAGCATTGGTAAGCACAAGAGACTTCTTTAAAAAACATTTGAAAAATCTTTTAATATTAAATATTAAAATATTCCATTTCCTAATTGTGTATATATATATATATATATATATATATATATATATATATATATATATAGCCTAATTAAGTAAATGAAAAATCAAAGTTGCAAGATGTAAAATCAGAATTAGGAGAAAAAAAGTCAAAATTGTGAGAATTAAACAGAAGTCAGAATTTCTCAATATTTAGGAATAAAATATTTTTTTTTTATTTCATAATTAAATACATGTGTATTTAACTATAATTATATATAATTTGAATGTAATTATATAATAAAAAAATATTTTTTTTTATAATCAAATGATTATTATATATATATATATATATATATATATAATAGCCTATATATAATAATAATAATAAAAATAAATATATATATATATACAGTCATGGTCAAAACTGATGGCACCCCTGGTAAATATGATCAAAAATAAAAAATTAGCAAAATTCTAACCTTTCATTGAAGCAAAAGAATTGTAAGTGGGGGGGAAATCACATTATGAAATAAATGTTTTTCTCCAAAACACGTTGGCCACAATTATTGGCACCCCTAGAATTTTTTACGAGTAAAATATCTCTGTAGTATATTCCCATTAATATTTACCTTTTTTAGCACACCAGGGTGACTGGGAACATGAAATTGTCCAGGTATGACTTCTTGTTTCACAGGAGTTTAAATATGAGGAAACACAAAGGCCAAATCCCCTTAATCATTCACCAGAATGAGTAAAACCAAATAATATAGTTCTGATGTGCATTAAAAGATCGTTGACCATCACAAAATAGAAAGTGTCTGTAAGAAAATAGCTAAAGAATTGAAAATCCCCATTTTGACCATCAGGAAATGGTGTCTATATTGCCTTAATGCACGGCGAGGAGGAGCGTTTGAGTGGCCAAAGACTCTTCAAGGATCACAGATGGAGAATTGCAGAGATTGGTTGAGTCTTGGGGGTCAGAGAGCCAAAAAAAAAAAAAAAAACCTACATCACCACATGTTGTTTTGGAGGGTTTCAAGAAAAATCCTCCTCGCACATCCAAAAACAAACTCCAGCATATTAAATTGTCAGACACGACTGGAACTTCAAACGGCACAGGCTTCTGTGGTCAGATGAAACTAAAAAAAGAGCTTTTTGCCAGCAAACATGCTAGATGGGTTTGGTGCGCACAAGGATAAAAGTACCCCATGTGTACAATTTAATATACCGTTGGATCTTTAATGTTGTGGGCATATTTTTCTGCTGGAGGTCCTGGACTTCTTGTTCAGATTCATGGCATCGTGGATTCTATCAAATATCAACAGATAAAAAATCAAAACCTGACGCCTTCTGCTAGAAATCTCATAATGGGCCGTGGTTGGATCTTCCATCAGGACAATGATCCAAAACAAACATCAAAATCAACACAAAAATGTGTTACGGAGCACAAAATGAAGCTTCTGCCATGACAGTCAGAGTTCCCTGAACTGAACCCTATAGAAAATGAGTGGCTGAACTGAAGAGAAGAAGCACAAACATGGATCTGTGAATCTGAAGGATCTGGAGAGATTCTGTATGGAGGAATGGTCTCTGATCTCAGGTCAGGTGTTCTTCAAACTCATCAGGCATTATAGGAGAAGACTATAAGAGCTGGTGTCTTGGCAAAAGGAGATTGCAAAAAGTATTTAATAAAAGGGTGCCAATAATTGTGGCCGACGTGTTTTGGAGAAAAACATTTATTTCATAATGTGATTTCCCCCCCACTTTCAATTCTTTTACTTCAATGAAAGGTTAGAATTTTGCTAATTTTTTGAATGAAAGATCAAAAGGATAAACAATGCAATTTATTTTTTTACAGCCAGTTTTGATCATATTTACCAGGGGTGCCATCAGTTTTGACTGTATATATATTCTATTTATGAGCACAAAAACATGTAAATGATTCAATTTAAATGATAAATCCCCAAATTACTATAAAATATAAATTGAAATACTAGCAAGGCATATTCAACAGATTTTATAATAAAATGGCTGCCAATGCAATGAAGTGCAACACAATTAAAGTGTGAGAACAGAAGCTCGTGCAGCGACTGCCGTTAACAAGCCCTTCTCCAACAACTGACTCGCAGAAAACAAGCGGGAGAATAATCACAGATATCCTTCTGCAGCCAATCTCTCTAACAGGCCAGGCATATTAAAGTCACTCAGCCCAGCTCGTGTGGGTCGTGCAGCGTGTGTGTGTGTGTGTGTGTGTGTGAGACGTATGGAGAATAGGCCAGCGCTTCAGAGTCCTGTAGCCTTAAGGAGCCACGTTTTCTCTGTTGTCTGACAACTCATTACCTTTAATTTGGTTGATGGGTCTAGAGCTGAGGGTACACACACACACACACACACACACACACACACACACACACAAACACACAAAGGGCCCCAGAGAGCATTGCAGGGCCCAGGATGATGCAAGGCATATTCCTCGCTTCTCTAATGACTGCAGAGCAAAATAAAATATAAGCCTTTGTGTGTGTGTGTGTGTGTGTGTGTGTGTGTGTGTGTGTGTGTGTGTGTGTGTGTGTGTGTGTGTGTGTGTGTGTGTGTGTGTGTGACTGACAGGTCTGTTCCTCACCTGAGGGCAGAGAGGGAAATGAGCACTCAACGTGTGTCAACCTGTCCGTCTACACGCACACACACACACACACACACACACAGAGAGAGAGAGAGAGGGCAGAGCAACAGTGTGCTGTTAGTTGAGTCATATGGGAACTAACACACACTGTAAGACATCATTAAGCAATTAGTGATAATGATGCGTTGGATTTTCCTCATACTTGACTTTGATTGGCTGTTGCTGCCAGTGTGAAGCGCAGCGTTTAGATTCCTCTCTGAGTTATGGCACATTAATATTATTCCAGTGTACACACACATGCATTCATGATGGGCGGCTGAGTGTTTTAGCGCGGTTGTTGTGCACAAATGAGCTTCGGCGAGTCTAATTTTGGGCCGTTTTGAGATTTGGAAGATTATTTCCACCACAGAATAAAAACAAGTTTATATCTCGCAAGAAAAACGTCTAAAAAAAATAATGATCATATATAAACTCACAAGCTGTGAGATATAAACTCTGAATTGTGAGAAACAAAGTAAGAATTATGAAATAAAAAGTTGAAATTACCTTTTTATTTTTTTATTCCATAAACAAAAAACTGCAAGAAGTAAAGTCAGAGGAAGCAAGTCAGAATTGTGAGATATGAACTCCCAATTTTATGAAAAAAAGTCATTTGTCACAATTACTTTTTAATTTTTTATTCCATAAACAAAAAACAGAATAGCGAGATTTAAGATCAGAATTAGGAGAAAAAGTTTATATCTCACAAGAAAAACGTCAAAAAAAGAATCGTCAGATATAAACTCAGAATTATGAAACAAAAAGTAGCAATAACCTTTTTATTTTTTTAATTGCAAGAAGTAAACTCTGAGTATATCAGTATATTGAACCATTAGCTCTTAAAGTGACAGCAGTCTAATATTCCTGCTGACTGTTTTTTAAATGATAATCACACAGCAAAAGACAAATAAATAAAAAATCACTCACTGCTCTTGACTGAATAACCTTTCTAACTGTAATAAGGATTAATTAATAAGGATGTTTAATTTATAGAGGGAAGACTATGCAGTGCTATTTTATATTTGCTTTATTATATTTCTGTACCTGAGAACTACTGTTAGACCTACTTGTATCTTTGTACTATTGTATTTATTTGTGGTTTTGCTTCTAATTTGATTTTTTTTTTGTATTTTATAACTGACTGTATACTTGTCTTTAATAATGCTTATGCTTTAAACTTGTATTAGTTAGGCTAGTAGTTTTAGCTGTATCGACATTGGAATAGAGAATTGTGAATTTTCTCTGGTATCTAAAATGTTGGTGTCATTAGTGCCTGTTTTTGCAAAAATCGTTTCATGGCCGGTAAAAAATATTGATGGTCAGTACATTTTCTTAAAGTCTGCCTGTAGTCAATAATATTATCTCTTAAACCTCAACTTTTTTCGGCAAATTGATATATTTAAACCTTTATATATTTATAAACCTTCATATATTTAATTCTTCATGCCTTAAAGGAACCGTATGTAAGATTGTGGCCAAAACTGGTACTGCAATCACTTTCAAATTACTGTAGAGTGGTGTATATAAAATTAGCAACGTTGGCCTCTGTCTTCAAATTCTTCACTGTTTTCAGCTGTCTCCACTGACTTTGTGATTGGTGGATCGGTGGAGGGTGGCACAACACTACTGACTCCGTGAGTTGGTGGATCGGTGGAGGGTGGCACAACACTACTGACTCTGTGATTGGTCGATCGGTGGAGGGTGGCACAACACTACTGACTCCGTGATTGGTGGATCGTTGGAGGGTGGCACAACACTACTGACTCCGTGATTGGTCGATCGGTGGAGGGTGGCACAACACTACTGACTCCGTGATTGGTGGATCGTTGGAGGGTGGCACAACACTACTGACTCCGTGATTGGTGGATCGTTGGAGGGTGGCACAACACTACTGACTCCGTGATTGGTGGATCGGTGGAGGGTGGCACAACACTACTGACTCTGTGATTGGTGGATCGGTGGAGGGTGGCACAACACTACTGACTCCGTGATTGGTGGATCGGTGGAGGCTGGCACAACACTACTGACTCCGTGATTGGTGGATCGGTGGAGGGTGGCACAACACTACTGACTCCGTGATTGGTGGATCGGTGGAGGCTGGCACAACACTACTGACTCCGTGATTGGTGGATCGGTGGAGGGTGGCACAACACTACTGACTCCGTGATTGGTGGATCGGTGGAGGGTGGCACAACACTACTGACTCCGTGAGTTGGTGGATCGTTGGAGGGTGGCACAACACTACTGACTCCGTGATTGGTGGATCGGTGGAGGCTGGCACAACACTACTGACTCCGTGATTGGTCGATCGGTGGAGGGTGGCACAACACTACTGACTCCGTGATTGGTGGATCGGTGGAGGGTGGCACAACACTACTGACTCCGTGATTGGTGGATCGGTGGAGGGTGGCAAAACACTACTGACTCCGTGATTGGTGGATCGGTGGAGGGTGGCACAACACTACTGACTCCGTGATTGGTGGATCGGTGGAGGGTGGCACAACACTACTGACTCCGTGATTGGTGGATCGGTGGAGGGTGGCACAACACTACTGACTCCGTGATTGGTCGATCGGTGGAGGGTGGCACAACACTACTGACTCCGTGATTGGTGGATCGGTGGAGGCTGGCACAACACTACTGACTCCGTGATTGGTGGATCGGTGGAGGGTGGCACAACACTACTGACTCCGTGATTGGTGGATCGGTGGAGGGTGGCACAACACTACTGACTCCGTGATTGGTGGATCGGTGGAGGGTGGCACAACACTACTGACTCCGTGATTGGTCGATCGGTGGAGGCTGGCACAACACTACTGACTCCGTGATTGGTGGATCGGTGGAGGGTGGCACAACACTACTGACTCCGTGATTGGTGGATCGGTGGAGGGTGGCACAACACTACTGACTCCGTGATTGGTCGATCGGTGGAGGGTGGCACAACACTACTGACTCCGTGATTGGTGGATCGTTGGAGGGTGGCACAACACTACTGACTCCGTGATTGGTGGATCGTTGGAGGGTCGCACAACACTACTGACTCTGTGATTGGTGGATCGGTGGAGGGTCGCACAACACTACTGACTCCGTGATTGGTGGATCGGTGGAGGGTGGCACAACACTACTGACTCCGTGATTGGTGGATCGGTGGAGGGTGGCACAACACTACTGACTCCGTGATTGGTGGATCGTTGGAGGGTGGCACAACACTACTGACTCCGTGATTGGTGGATCGTTGGAGGGTGGCACAACACTACTGACTCCGTGATTGGTGGATCGGTGGAGGGTGGCACAACACTACTGACTCCGTGAGTTGGTGGATCGTTGGAGGGTGGCACAACACTACTGACTCCGTGATTGGTGGATCGGTGGAGGCTGGCACAACACTACTGACTCCGTGATTGGTCGATCGGTGGAGGGTGGCACAACACTACTGACTCCGTGATTGGTGGATCGGTGGAGGGTGGCAAAACACTACTGACTCCGTGATTGGTGGATCGGTGGAGGGTGGCACAACACTACTGACTCCGTGATTGGTGGATCGGTGGAGGGTGGCACAACACTACTGACTCCGTGATTGGTGGATCGGTGGAGGGTGGCACAACACTACTGACTCCGTGATTGGTGGATCGGTGGAGGGTGGCACAACACTACTGACTCCGTGATTGGTGGATCGGTGGAGGGTGGCACAACACTACTGACTCCGTGATTGGTGGATCGTTGGAGGGTGGCACAACACTACTGACTCTGTGATTGGTGGATCGGTGGAGGGTGGCACAACACTACTGACTCCGTGATTGGTGGATCGGTGGAGGGTGGCACAACACTACTGACTCCGTGAGTTGGTGGATCGTTGGAGGGTGGCACAACACTACTGACTCCGTGATTGGTGGATCGGTGGAGGCTGGCACAACACTACTGACTCCGTGATTGGTCGATCGGTGGAGGGTGGCACAACACTACTGACCCCGTGATTGGTGGATCGGTGGAGGGTGGCAAAACACTACTGACTCCGTGATTGGTGGATCGGTGGAGGCTGGCACAACACTACTGACTCCGTGATTGGTCGATCGGTGGAGGGTGGCACAACACTACTGACCCCGTGATTGGTGGATCGGTGGAGGGTGGCAAAACACTACTGACTCCGTGATTGGTGGATCGGTGGAGGGTGGCACAACACTACTGACTCCGTGATTGGTGGATCGGTGGAGGGTGGCACAACACTACTGACTCCGTGATTGGTGGATCGGTGGAGGGTGGCACAACACTACTGACTCCGTGATTGGTGGATCGGTGGAGGGTGGCACAACACTACTGACTCCGTGATTGGTGGATCGGTGGAGGCTGGCACAACACTACTGACTCCGTGATTGGTGGATCGGTGGAGGGTGGCACAACACTACTGACTCCGTGATTGGTGGATCGGTGGAGGGTGGCACAACACTACTGACTCCGTGATTGGTGGATCGGTGGAGGGTGGCACAACACTACTGACTCCGTGATTGGTCGATCGGTGGAGGCTGGCACAACACTACTGACTCCGTGATTGGTGGATCGGTGGAGGGTGGCACAACACTACTGACTCCGTGATTGGTGGATCGGTGGAGGGTGGCACAACACTACTGACTCCGTGATTGGTCGATCGGTGGAGGGTGGCACAACACTACTGACTCTGTGATTGGTGGATCGTTGGAGGGTGGCACAACACTACTGACTCCGTGATTGGTGGATCGTTGGAGGGTGGCACAACACTACTGACTCCGTGATTGGTGGATCGGTGGAGGGTGGCACAACACTACTGACTCCGTGATTGGTGGATCGGTGGAGGGTGGCACAACACTACTGACTCCGTGATTGGTGGATCGGTGGAGGGTGGCACAACACTACTGACTCCGTGATTGGTGGATCGGTGGAGGCTGGCACAACACTACTGACTCCGTGATTGGTGGATCGGTGGAGGGTGGAGCATCAGACCAAAACACAACATGACAACATCAACATCAGTTATGGGCTGCAACTTCACTATTTAAATGACAATATCCTGGCCGGACTTGTGGTCAGTGATATAAGTATTTGAAATGAACATGATTTCTTAAAGCTGCCGTCGGCAACATTTTTTTTATCATATTCAGTGAAATTGACACTATAATCCGACAGAACAACATAAATAAAGTGGTTTGAGAAAAAAACACGAGCTTCTAACTCCACCTGGAGCGTGTTATTTGTTTTGCAAAAATCCACCTGCTCCCGGATCATCGGGTCCAATCAGCGCAGGGGGGTGTGAGATCCAACTGTCAATCACAAGGTCGTGCACACGCCACCCCTCGCGCAAGTTAAAATCGGATCGGCATTTTGAAAGGTGGAGAGAGAGATTTACGTGATTTAATTGGGTTCAAGCTGGATGCAGAGCTTGCAACATTTCTTCTCGACAGGTAGGCTAATTGTGCTTTATCAACCAGTTACTTTGTTTCTATGTTAGTTTTCTAAGTATGTTTGCCCAAATGTGTTGGTATGGATAGCTAACATTAGCACTTGTTGGGCAGGTTCGTTAGCTTTGTTTGCACTGAAATCCGCGTGAACGTAACGTTAGGTGTATAAACATGTCCAGATGAAGGGATAAAGTTCGGCTTTTTGGAAGAATGCTGATGGATGCTGATGAGACGGGCGCGTTCACAGAAAATCTGGTGCACACGCACTGACGAGCACGAACTCTGTGGGAGGGTATTCGTTGATAGTGGGGAGGGGCATGAGAGTTGTAAACATTCAAAATTTTGCCTAAGTCCACTCAATCAGCCAGACTTGCCGACTGCAGCTTTAATGTCTAGTGACATATCAGAGCCATTTTATGATTAATTGAAATACATTTCTTACATACGGTTCCTTTAAAATATCTTGAATGTAACTCGACACCCTTGCCTCATTTAGTATACGCGGTTCTATGAATATGCAAATGAGCCCCGCCTCCACTCACTCACTCACTCACTCAGAGATCCACTGGTTGACGATCACACGTTGATCTGATTGGTTACAAGGTAGTTTGTGACGTCAGAAACACCAGCGATTTCACACCGTGTTTTTGAGACTGTCTTTGGTTCACTGCAGTTTTAAGGAGAAAATACTCAACAATGCTGTCGACTTATGAATTTACACATGGTTTGTCTTAAAGCATATTAAAAACACCACATAGACATATAAACTACATTAAAAAGCTTGATTTGACTTTAAGAAAATGTGCAGCGAGGTGGATTAGCTGACGTGACCCTGACAGACAGCAGACAAACACTAGTAGTGACATCAGCAAACAAGGATAATAACGGAAGGGCATTAAATGTAGTCACGCAATCCTGATGTTGTTAACATTAACCATTTGAGAACAAAGTATAATTTGCACGGTTTGATGTGATATGATAAGCGATCATTAGATTTAATCAGTGTGATTTACTGCAATGCTTTTTTCCCCTTAGTTGGTCAGAACAAAAGTGGATGTTACTTGTTCAGACGTTTTTCGGTGAAATTCTTATGTTGGTCATACTTCCAAAAAGTATAATCTGTGATTCTGAATGCCAGGATCCACACCGACTGACAGCACATTCTCCTCAACACATTAATTCATCCGAGCTGTGCCGAGCCGAGGCACAACCCACGTAAAGATGATAATCCCGCGAATAACTGCAATTGCAGATTTCAAACAGAGATGGCGATAAAGAGGAAAAACTACAGACTGCAGCTTTAAGGCTTAATATAATTTAAACAGATGAGTTATAAATAAGTTCACTCTCTTCACAGTTCTCATGAAGGGCACAATTAGCATTATAGACTAAAACTACGTTTTGCGCCCGGCTGTAAACATATATTTTTCTGCTGTAAAGTTGTGCATCTTAACATGGAGGTCTATGAGATCGACTGTCTCCGACAGCCTGTCTCTAGTGGCCAGTCGATGAACTGCAGTTTAAGTCACGTCTGTGTCGGATTGAAGAGAGGCGTTGCACTGATGCGAGGGTTTGTGAGGGATCGTACACCCGCCGTGAGTCTCCCTCAGGAACACGAGGTGTGTGAAGGATGTCGTCCCCTCCGCTCGCTGAGGGAGAACTGAAGCGTTCTTGGCATCTCTGGCCGCTCCTAAAGCCCCTAAAAAGCAGAGGACTCTACCTTGTGTATTTCTCACTAATTGAAAAGCCTAATGAGGTCCCTGGAGCTCCATCCTATTACCGTGCACTTCATTACAGCGCCAGCATCAGCCAAAGCACACACACACACACCGAGAGAAAACGGGAAGGCAGGGTTTGACCTGCTTTTTTGTCGTTGTTTTGGGACTTTGCATTCCAGGAAGGAACAGATGTCTATTATTTTTTTAAACCGTGTTTATTTTTGGCAGAAATTTTTGTTGCTCTGGCTCATCTGTTTATTTTCCAGTGCGGTTTGCCTAAATTCCAGCTATTAAAGATTTAACTCGAATTCCTCTTATATCAGCAGGGTTTCTCCAGCAGTTTATTGTGCCATCGTTCTGTGCTCTAGATGCTGTTTTTAGAGGATTATAAAATCACTACATTTTTGAGGAAACATAATCAGGCGCTTCCCACGAAAATGGCACATTTCGGTGTTCCGTGACTTAAAAAAATATAATCTTATATTTTTTAGTTGTGAAAGATAAACTATTATTTATCTAATAAACTGAAAAGTATTTTGGTTTATTATGGTCTATTTGGAAGGTCTTGACCTTTTTTTTTTTACTACATTCAGAAATTCATAGACAAATATAATGACTAGACATGGTAATGATTCATTAATAATATTAATTAAATTAATTGTTAATTACTTTATATCCAGCGGTGTAGTGCAACCCTGTTACTGCATGATTGTTCCTCATGCAAAAATTTCTAAAATACAGTGAGAAGACTTTTTAACAAAACATTTTTTAACAAAATGTAATGTTGACTGCATTAGTCAAGATCACCCTTCAAAGTTATTGCGATTTAGTACAAATACATTAGTAAGATTTAGTTTTGGGATATTTTTGGAAGAAATGACCGCATTAAAATGAGCTATTCATGATGTTACAAAAAATATATATTTCCCAGAAAAAAGCAGCACAACTGTTTTCAACATTGATATTAAATGTAACTTGATTTACTGAAGACTGGAGTAATAATGCTGAAAATACAACTTTGATCACAGGAATAAAATACACTTCACTATATATTCACATAGAAAACAGTTATTTTAAATTGTAATAATATTTCACAATATTAGTGTTTTTTTACTGTATTTTTTATCAAATAAATGCAGCCTTGGTGAGAATAAGACTTTTTCAAAAATATTTTTTAAATCCTATTTTATATTTATGAGAACTATCTCCTATTATTCCAATAATAAATTTGTATTTATTTATTACCATGACTTATCCATGCCTGGAAAATGTAAAAAAAAGAAAAGAAAAAAGAGACAACCACTGATTTCATAAACTTAACCCCAAGAAGACAATAACATCCACTTTTAGAAACAATTTACAAGTTTTATTTATCAAGTTCACACACTTCAAAACTGGGGTAGAGGGGGTCATTGCAAAGAGGTCTAATAAATTGCCAGTACTATGAATCAAACTCCAAAAAACTACCATTAATTACAGTCAAGCTTAAATGTTTTTGTTCCTTCTTGTTTTTTAAAAGTAGTTTTTAATACATGTATTTTTTTTTTTAATTATACAAAATTACTGAATAAATGCATCAAATAAGAAACCAGTTCCAAAGTAGACATTACAAAAAAATACATTGTTTTATACAGACAACAGAAAAGCGGATGATCAAATATTGACCAATAATAATATTTATTTCCTTTTCTCAGTTATCAAAAAAGTTAACCTGACATCTATTTCTCAAAAAAAAAACAAAAAAAAAAAACGGTAAAAAAGCAATATACAGCATTATTTAAAAGACATTAAGAATGAATTGCTTTAAAGAGAGTCAGTCAGCTGATTTGGTTACCAAAGAGAGTGGCTGAGACTGGAACAAAGCATGATGGGAGTGATGGTACGGGGAGGGCGGAGACAGGAGAGAGGCATGCAGGGAAGAAAAGGGGAGTGGCCTAGACAGAAGAGGCGGAGTTAACTGACTGCCTGATGATGATGATGATGATGATGGTGATGATGAAGGGGGTTTGGCCAGCAGAGGGTAGTGGTGTTGGCGGTCGGGTTTGGTGGTGAGGGACAGTGGTTGGGCCTGCTCCGAGTGCGTGGGGGCCGGGGCCGCGGGCGAGGCCAGGGCCGCTGAGGGCGTGGCCGGGGAGTCCAGCATGCTCCCGTGGGAGGAGCCAGGGCTGTCAATCATCTTCTCCTGGGGGAGGTACTGCACACACGGCTTCTTGGTCCGCACGGAGAAATCTGAAAGAGGATGGACACGCTTCATCAATGGCAGGAATTTATATATATATATTTTTAGGTGGGTTTTGGGGGACGTCTGACGTCATGATACACTTGTCACAAATATGACATTTTAGACACTTTTTTTTTATTATTATATGTTTTGAAAGACGACAGAAATCACATCATCAATGGCAAGAATTTATAGCAGGGTTCGTACAGGTGCTGTAAAAATGAGGACTTTAAGGACTTCTTTTTCTTTGCTTTTTCAGAGAACAGTCTAAAGAAGGTGAATAGATCAATCAAAATAAATAAAACAAAATGGTACATATAAAGTGCAGCAGATTCAATGACTGGTAACTTTTTTTTTAACCATTGAAAGGAAACTATAACAAAGATATAGCTTATTGAAACTGATCTCTTCTCACATGAATATATGATTGACCTGAAGAATGAAAGCTGTATCATACACTTGGATGAGAGGAGTATTACGCTCATAGCCATGCCATATCAGATTATCGGCTGCAACGATTTTGCATGAAAAGATTGTTTTATCGATAAAATTAAACTCTAATTTCACATATATTGTCTTTGAATAATTGAAGCACTTTTCTAGAACCTGTGCATAAATGTGTCTATTTTCAAGGGTTTTCCAGGACTTACATTTCAAAAATTGTAATTGAAGCACGTCGTACGAACCCTGTTATAACAGTGTTGCTCAGGGAGAACACAGAGACACCGACGCCATGACACACTCACAGAAATCAGCACACATGTTACATCTAGAGACACTTTGTCATCATTATATTTTCCCACCAAATACTCATCTGGACATTTTAAGGGTGCGTGACCTCGTAGCAGAATTATAAAACACATTTAAACCACATTTAAAACACATTGAGAAATCTGAAAGAGGATGGACACGCTTTGTTTGCAGCATGGCATGAAAATGGCATCGATTTTTATTTATATTATAATATGCTTGTTAAATCTTAAATTGACTGCATGTGTTGCAGTGTCTAGAATGACCATGGCTTTAGTTTTTTTTCTCTCTCATAATTTCCATTATTCTTAATGGTTCACATTCGATTCTCAATGTAATAGCAATTTTGTATATAGTATAAATAGTAGTTTTTTTAAATTACAAATTTAATTGAATATTTCAGTTAAATGATGTTATATAAATATAGTTCTGCCCCCTAATAGTCGACTTAAACGATTGTGGACCAGAAGAGGCTCAGTCGACCAATTATTTTATAAGAAAAAATAAACTCACCTATAATCCATCGACCTCAAATATGGCTTATCATATAAAACATGTAAAGTTGTTCCATGAGCTCTCGCTCTAACATTAATCTGGATAAATGTGTGCTATTATGTGGAGGATATACAAGTGTTTGTTTTTGTTCACTTGCATTTTTTACTGATAGCAGCAGAAACAACTTAAAATACTCAATTTTCGGTCATACTGTATATGAGTAATATCATTCAAAACTGTAAAATGAACTACTTTTGTGTAAACGGATTAATTGGTTTTGCAGATTAACCGATGGCTGGAACTATTGGTTATCTTCAAAATCATACCGATCTTTAAGCAGGACTGTTTGGATTTATATAAAATAGAAACACTTTACTATAAGAGTCCATTTGTAACATTAACAAAGGTAAATCAAAGTATTGGTCATCGATATTTTCCACATTTACTACTTCCATATAATCTTTTACATTTTAAAGTTCTCTTAACATTTGGTAACGCAATATGAACTAACATGAATACAACGTATTTAATAATATATATTAATACAACGTTTATAATGGCTATTGTTGTTCAATAAATAACATTTTATATTATAATGTTGGCGTACTTCGTATCGAGAAAAGGTCTGGTGGGGGTTTATCAGACGGGCTGGTGTTCACTGTGTGAAAATATTGTATTTGTGTTTTATTTAATATATATTGTATTTAAATAAGTCAAGCACTTTTCAAGTTTTCAAGGGTTTTCACAGAGCCAAATTTCAAAAAGTCAAAAGTACTTTGCACCTTGTGCGAAGCCTGTAACGAGAACTCAGTGGGAAATGTCCTTAATTGTCATGTTTCTTCATGGTCATTAACATAATTTATCACTTTCTTTTGATTTTAGACTGAAATATGATCTTGACATGTTCTTCTTGACAGTTTTCATGAGATTCACCCATACAATGCTGAACACAAAATGGAAATGGCGTCATGTGTGGATTTTTCACGTCGCGTGATGACATCATCTGAGGAGCCGTTCACACAACAGAGCGTGATACACACTCTTATACCTCATATCTGTCCCAAAACCGACACGGACTCACTGTACTGACATATAAAACACTACTGGTCAAAGGATGCATTAAATTGATTAAAAGTGACATTAAAAATAAATAAATGCTGTTCGTTTTAACTTTCATCAAACATAAACTGTTTTCAACATTAATAATAATAATAATAGATGTTTATTGAGCACTAAATCATCATATTAGAGTGATTTCTGAAGGATCATGTGACGCTGAAGACTGGAGTAATGATGCTGAAAATTTTTGATCACAGGAATCAATTTTAATTTAAAATATATTAAAATAAAAAAGTTATTCTAAATTGTAATACTTCATAATAGTACTATTTATATATTTAAAATCAAATAAATGCATCCTTGCTGAGGATAAGTAGCCCCGTTTCGCCCACGCAATAAAAATAAATAAAAATAATTCTGACCTTTTCTCACAATTGCGACTTTACATCTTGCAATTCTGATTAATTTATCTTTTTACTCACCATTGTGAGATATAAACTAGATAAAAAAGATATCAAATGAAAAGATGTAAAAAAAAAGTTAGAGTCCTATTGTAAGGGGAAAATGCTAATGGATGAGAACAGGTGTGTGTGAGCGATGACCCTGTGAACGCCGAGCCTCAGTCGTACTGTACCTGCACTAGCACTGCACCTCATAAGCTGCATGTCAGAGGAGAGACGGGTTATTACACACAAGGAGAGAGAGAAAAGAGAGAGAGAGTGTGTGTGTGTGTCCGTCCTCACCCTCTGCTGTTGAGTCTGTCTTATTATCTCTCTTCCTCTTCTTCCGCTTGCCCTGGAGTGCATAGAGAGAGAGAGAGAGAGAGACAGAGACAAAGACAAACAGAGAAAGTGTCAGAATACAGAAGGAAGTAAAAAAAATACAGTGTAGGTTTTTGTTAAGTGTTAAAGCACTGCCATTTTTATAATAATAATAATAATAATCGGTTACACTATTTTAAGGTGTCATTGTTACAGTGTAATTATATATTTAAGTACTGTGTAATAATTAATAACGTACTTTAGTGGTTGACCGATATATCGCCGCGGCTGATATATCTGCTGATATTTGGCTTTTTTTAAATATCGGCATCGGCCGATAAGTTTTTCTGATTGGCCGATGTGTTGGAAGCGGGACTTTTATTTTGACGGCGCTGCGGACTTCTATTTTGACGGGCGGCGCTGAGAACACCAGCGCCTGAGAAGAAGGAGCAGCGCTCTCTCTCACATTTTCCGTCTTCATTACTTTACGATCTCTGTCAGTCATATCTAATACTTTGTTAGACAGAACTGGTGGCTACAGGACTGGTAAACACAGAAAGTAAATGGTATGCGAAAAAGTAAAGCGTTTGCTTTTATATTATTTGTAACACAACAGGCAAACAATCAGGCTAAAATACTTTCTCATTTACCGTCAACATTCAGCAAATGCGCATCTACATAATTTAAACAAATCTCTGAATATCTAAAAAAACATTTAATTTCACAAACCTTGCAGATTTAACTAAATCCAGCTGTGATATCTTGTGTTTATTTGTAGCCGGCATAAACGTGTTACTGCGAGTGACGGTCCGAAGTGAGTGAATGCGAACAGAAGATCAGCTTCACTGGAGACTCGATCGAAACACTCTAAATCCTTCATTTTAAAATATGCTGTGCTATATCCAGTTGCTCACCGTGTCATATTCATGTCGTTTTCACTGTGTGATGTAAAATTACGGCCGTTTCACACCAAGCATGAGTGGTGCGTCACTGCAGCTGCAGACGCGCGCGAGTATTCACACTGGAAGCGTTTGTGCAGCGGCTCCCAGGCTACATATAAGCAAGCAATTCAAATCATATTAATTTTGTCCATCAAAAGTGTGCTTTCACTTTAATTGAGCGTGAGCAGTGCAGCAAACATAGACTCGCCGCCGAAACCCGCTTCACTGCTGCTCACGCGACGCTTCTGCTCGCGGTGTGAACGCAACCATTGATTAACATGCACTCCGGAAAAAATACGCACTGCTCACGCGCCGCTGACGCAGCGTTCCCTTGTCAAAAGTCAAGGTCAAAAAAAGTCTTTATTTGAAAAATATTATATTATCAGTGCCCATGAAATTACAGTTACAGTGTTTACTTCCTTTTTATTCACATTCATATATTTTTAAACAATTACTTTATTTGTGAAAAATACTGTAATAGGATTGCAGATTCAAGAAGTTGCCATCTAAAGTATAGGGCCTAAGAATGTTTATTTTAAAGATTTCTTTTTCTAATTTATTTCTAATTTATTAAATATTGATTAAAATATATATTAAGTATATGTATGTGTGTGTGTGTGTGTATATATATATATATATATATATGACACTGTAAAATAAAGAGTTACCTAATAATCAAATCTCCATGAATAGGGAACATAATATGAATATTTACACACAAATGATCAGTGAAAGGAGGTGCAACTTATTTTTTTTTATCTTTATTAATTAACTACATGTACTTACTACAGGATTAGGGTTTGGTTTAGGGTCAGTCAATCATTTTTTAGTTATCACAACAGTAACTACATGTAACGTGTGTAACAAGGACACTGCAATTTTTGCTTGATATGGTTTAAAACACTGAATTGTTTGGCAAGACACATTTTATAAGTTCCCCTTTAATTTATGCATTAACTAAATTTAACAATGACCAATACATTTGTTACAGTATTTATTAATCTTTGTTATTTAGTTAATAAAAGTACAACTGTTCATTGTTACTTCATGATAGCTCAGATCCATTAAATAATATTAACAGACACAGATTTTGATTTTAATATTGTGTTAGTAAATGTTTAAACCAATATTAACTAAGATGAATAAACTCTTTAGAAGAATGTTTCAGTGTTAGTTCATGTTGACTAACTAAGAAAAACTTTACAATAAGGGTAATTTGTAAATATTACATGATTTAACATTAACAATGAACAGTTAACTAACATTAACAAAGATTTTGCTCATGGTTAGTTAATGGTAATAAATGCATTAAACTTCTTGTAAAGTGATACAAAAATCACAAATAGTGTTAAAATTGAATGTGAATATTTGCGTCATTCATGCTGTAGAAATGCTCCAAATGGTATTTTTTGGAAGAACAAAAACAAAGGAATGTAACTTTTTTTTGTAATTATTAAAAAAAGTATGATATTATTTAAGAGGAAGACCTGTGGTAGGACAACCAAACACAGGATTTGTGTTTTATAAAGGAAGTCATGGGACATTAAATTGAACCGTATTCAAAGAAAGTGGCAAATGTGAGCGTAAGGCTGAGTGTGAGAGAGTGAGAGAGTGTTTGTGTGTGTGCGTGTGTGTGTGTGTGTGTTTGTTTGAGTGTGTGTGTGTGAGAGAGTTTGCGTGTGGGATTGAGTGTGTGTGTTTGTTTGTGCGTGAGTGTGTGTGAGAGAAAGTGAGTGTGTGTGTGTGTGTGTGAGAGAGAGAGAGAGAGAGAGTGTGTGTGTGTGTGTGTGTGTGTGTGTGTGTGAGAGAGAAAGTGTGTGTGTGTGTGTGTGTGTGTGGGATTGAGTGTGTTTGTTTGTGAATGAGTGTGTGTGAGAGAGTTTGCGTGTGGGATTGAGTGTGTGTTTGTTTGTGCGTGAGAGTGTGTGTGAGAGAGAGAAAGTGAGTGTGTGTGTGTGTGTGGCGGATCCTGAAGCGCCTGACTCACGTAGTTATCTCGGGCCGACCAGCCCGGGTAGAGTTGGGAGTGCAGCTGCCTCTCTTTCCTGGCCAGCTCGTAGTATTTGGCCTGTTCCTCTCGTGATAGTGAATGCCACTGCAAACACAAACACCACAGTCAGCCAAAGGTCAAACACACACACACACACACACATATATACTGTACATACAGGCACTGCTTAGACCACGCACACACCCATGTCTTATGTGTACAAGCAACACGAATGTAAAAATAGTCCCTTATACACGGGTCCTCTTTGAGGTCGGTGAGATTGTTCACAGTAGTCTCATCTATACAGCACAGTATTGTGATATTTTGCATGGCAATATTGTATCAGGACATGGACGACGTTTCGATCTTTTATCATGGCCTGAATTTCTGCACGGGTTAGTGGCTACTGCATATACTTTTCCACATTACTGCACATATAATGCAGAAACAGCTTGATTTATTCCTATATATGCTGAATTTTCAGTCTTCAGCGTCACATCCTTCTACTATGCTGATTTTTATTTCTTATAAATGCTGAAACTGTTGTGCTGCTTAAAGTCCCCCTGTGGTGAAAATCCCGCTTTTAATGTTGTTTATACGTCTATGTGGTGTTTTTAATGTGCTTTGAGACAAACCATGTGTAAATTCATAAGTCGACAGCATTGCTGAGTATTTTCTCCTTAAAACTGCAGTGAACCAAAGACAGTCTCAAAAACACGGTGTGAAATCGCTGGTGTTTCTGACGTCACAAACTACCTTGTAATCAGATCAACGTGTGATCGTCAACCAGTGGATCTCTGAGTGAGTGAGTGGAGGCGCGGCTCATTTGCATATTCATAGAACCACGTGTACACAAGGGTGTCGAGTTACATTCAAGATATTTTAAGACATGAAGAATTTTAAATGTCATTTTGGTGATCAAAGATGAGTTTTAAGGTATAAAATTATTGCCAACAGGGGGGACTTTTTTCCTAAAAAATCATGATGCAGTTTGTTTATTTTTTATTCCCTGAATAGAAATTTCAACAGGACGGCACTTATTTAAAAGAAATATTTTGAAATAATGTAAATGTCTTTACTGTCACTTTTGATAAATTGAATGCATCCTTGATGAATAAAAGTATTACATGTAGTATTAGGAACCAACAGGACAACATAAGCAATTGACAAAGTTGAAAACTATTTTTTATCGCAGTGGTTGATGATGTGGGACACATTAGTGTTTACCCAACAAACGTGCGTATCGACTACATTGCAATTTTGATTCACGAAACATTTTGGACGCACACACACACACACACACACACACACACACACACACTTCACTCACCCTGCGGCCGAGGATCTGGTTGATGGCGGCACTTTCTTTTAGTGTGCACTCGGCCACCACTTTGGCCCTCATCTCCTTCATATAGAGCATGAAGGCGTTTAGAGGCTTCTTTATGTGAGGTTTCCTGTCGTCCTCCTTCTTATTCGGGCCTGGAGACTTTCTGCAAACATACACCACACGTGGGTCAGTCTTTGTACTGGATGTGAGGGAGTGACAGTGAGAAAGACACAGAAAGGACTGTGTATCACGGTGGCGAGTCGGTAGACAAAACAGCGATCAACTTTATCACAGAGTCATTTGAAGGTGAGAGAGTGATTTAAATTAGCCCCTGATTTACTCACCCTGAAGCCATCCTAGGTGTATATGACATTCTTCTTTTGCTACTTCCGACGTCACAAGTTGCGTAATTTGCGCTTTGGGCGTAAGTAGAATTTTACTTTGTGTAAGAAAAATATCCATATTTAACACATTACAAACGCATAGATGCACTTCTATGATGGATAGATGCACTTTTATGATGAATAGATGCACTTCTATGATGCATAGATGCACTTCTATGATGAATAGATGCACTTCTATGATGCATAGATGCACTTTTTATGATGGATAGATGCACTTTTATGATGGATAGATGCACTTCTATAATGGATAGATGCACTTCTATGATGGATAGATGCACTTCTATGATGAATAGATGCACTTCTATGATGCATAGATGCACTTTTATGATGGATAGATGCACTTTTATGATGGATAGATGCACTTCTATAATGGATAGATGCACTTCTATGATGCATAGATGCACTTCTATGATGAATAGATGCACTTCTATGATGCATAGATGCACTTTTATGATGGATAGATGCACTTTTATGATGGATAGATGCACTTCTATGATGGATAGATGCACTTCTATGATGGATAGATGCACTTCTATAATGGATAGATGCACTTCTATGATGGATAGATGCACTTTTATCATGAAGAGCTTTTATGGACTTAACAGAAACAGTCATTCACTGCCATTATAAAGCTTGGAAGAGCCAGGACATTTTTTAATATGACTCCGATTGTATTCGTCTGAAAGAAGAATGTCACATACACCTAGGATGACTTCCAGGTGAGTAAATCATGGGCTAATTTTCATTTTTGGGTGAACTATCCCTTTAAAGAAGAAAAGAAAACAGCAGGAAAGTGTGTATCGTGCTTGAACTTACGTGTGAGCCGCTGGGCTGAGTTCTCCGTTGGGTTCTTGTTTAATAGCCGGAGAGACGATGGCCGGGTGAGGGATGCCCGTCTGATGAAGACCGTGAGGATGATGAACGATATGAGGAGAAAAGCGACTGGACACCAAACTGTAAAGAAAAAGAGAGGTAAATTAACATTATTGCCTTCTGAAACCAAGGAAAGTAGGGCTGCACAATATTTCGTTTTTTGTATATCGATATTGCGATGTGCGCATTGAGACAATGGAGAAAGAAAACGGATGCGTGTCATTTATATTAGGTCTGTGCATTCATCTTAAAGGGACAGCAGCCTAATGTACCTGCAGCTGTTTGTGTCAGCAATGGTGATCAAATAACAAAAGAAAAAGAGAACATTACTATTGTAGCTTTAACAAAGATAAATTCTATTAATTAATTACATTAGTTATATTTTATTTATACAGTGATTCAGTTTCTGTACCAGAATACAGTTAAATACCCTAACTGTGTTAAATACCAGAATACCCTAAAGCAATGCTTATCTGAATTCTTCTATTGTATTTATCTGTGCTTGTGATATGTTTGTAATTTTCTATGCAGATTCACTCCTCTACAAAATCACCCCAATTATTCTAGAATTATTTATTCTTTTCAAATTGAGCTATTCAAAGCATCTGGTGAAATTGTTTTGATATCACTATATATATATGGCAGAAAAACAAAATATAGCAAAGCAAGTTTTTTTTCCCAATATCGTGGATATCAATATCGAAGCCCTAAAGGAAAAGCACATCTTCGCCGTCCGATCTTAAAAGATTTTGGACTTTGGGGCCAGAGATATACCGTTAGCGAACATCCCGACACGTCCACGCTTCTGAGAGCGATGTTTAGATGTGTAAATATGTGCTACACGCTTTCCTCTCAATTAACAATATAAACACATAACATAAATGACAGCAGTGAGAAAACAGCAGTTCAGAAAGCATCATAGGGATGTGTTTGCATCAGCTCTGCGATTCATCACTCCAGTCCAGTTATGTTTATTTATATAGCACTTTATCAAATAGATTGCTTGAAAAAGTGTCAGTGTTGCTTTAAATTAGAATTAAAACTTTATTTTCTACTATAAAGCAGAGATTTACTCAAAAATGACGGGGCCTCAGAGCCACACCCACCTATGATGTCATCACCACGGACCAATCGTAAACTGTTTCGAACAACTCCAGGAGTGAACTCTAAACGAACTGTGTTTTGGCCTGATTTTGTCGTTCTACGATTTCACTTTGAACTGTATATCAGGGCTTTTAAACATCCCAGAACACCATACTCAAAGACTCGGGTCTTAATGCTGCGTCTGGACTAAAACACACTCTTATTTCTGTTCGAATGTTATATATGGTCCAAATAAAGCACCAGCTGAAAAGCTCCTTTATCCGCTCCTGTTGCAGGTAAAGTGCCAGGTTTCTGTGGTAACAAAAAGTGTGCCATTCCCCCCTTACCAAACACATACGCCACTTTCCAAATCCCAGGAGAACCACTTCCTACAAGCAGCTGAAATGGGACACGGTTCTGATTCAAGCACTGAAAGCTTTTACTAAGGTGAACACAAAATAAAGACCTGTCGTCATCCAGTACTGAACCAATGTTTACTCCGCCCTCCTCTTATACTCTTATTAAACTCCTTAAATTTCAGTTGGGATACGGGGAAGACTTCATTCAACTGCGTGTGCAGTTATCATGATGTCCTGCAGACTACTTAGAAAAGTCATCTCACCTCAAAAGCAGAACTTAGACTGAATGTGTGACTTTCAGATATCTGCTTTACAGTGCATTCACATTGAGTTCTGTTCTGCTAATTTTTGCATCCGAAATCATCTTCACAAGGAATTAGGAGTGTAACGGTTCACAAAATTCACGGTTCAGTTCGATACAATAGACTGGTGTCACGGTTCGGTACGTTTTCGATACTGCAAAAAGAAAGAAATGCCAGAGAAATTTCCTTGATTTTTTATAAATTAAAACTAACATCATAACGTATGATCATTTTATACTTTGAGCAATGATGGAGCTATACTTGACTCTTCTTAGGAGCATATAAAACAAAAACAGCTCCTTGAAAAAAAAATTAATGTAATATTGTTATAAACAAAGGTTTATTTTTATTTCAGATTAACATTTGAGGGCAGAAATTTTATTCATAATGTCGAAATAAAACTGACGTAACGTTACTTGAAAGCATCGTAGCCTATAACTTACTATTCCTGCCAAACCTCCACGGTTACAGTCAGTGTTACTACAGTAAATCCACGGTTACAGTCAGTGTTACTATAGTAAATCCACGGTTACAGTCAGTGTTACTACAGTAAATCCACGGTTACAGTCAGTGTTACTATAGTAAATCCACGGTTACAGTGAGTGTTACTACAGTAAATCCACGGTTACAGTGAGTGTTACTACAGTAAATCCACGGTTACAGTCAGTGTTACTACAGTAAATCCACGGTTACAGTGAGTGTTACTACAGTAAATCCACGGTTACAGTCAGTGTTACTACAGTAAATCCACGGTTACAGTGAGTGTTACTACAGTAAATCCACGGTTACAGTGAGTGTTACTACAGTAAATCCACGGTTACAGTGAGTGTTACTACAGTAAATCCACGGTTACAGTGAGTGTTACAGTGAGTGTTACTACAGTAAATCCACGGTTACAGTCAGTGTTACTACAGTAAATCCACGGTTACAGTGAGTGTTACAGTGAGTGTTACTACAGTAAATCCACGGTTACAGTCAGTGTTACTACAGTAAATCCACGGTTACAGTCAGTGTTACTACAGTAAATCCACGGTTACAGTGAGTGTTACTACAGTAAATCCACGGTTACAGTCAGTTACACTACAGTAAATCCACGGTTACAGTGAGTGTTACAGTGAGTGTTACTACAGTAAATCCACGGTTACAGTCAGTGTTACTACAGTAAATCCACGGTTACAGTGAGTGTTACTACAGTAAATCCACGGTTACAGTGAGTGTTACTACAGTAAATCCACGGTTACAGTGAGTGTTACTACAGTAAATCCACAGTTACAGTCAGTGTTACTACAGTAAATCCACGGTTACAGTCAGTGTTACTACAGTAAATCCACAGTTACAGTCAGTGTTACTACAGTAAATCCACGGTTACAGTCAGTGTTACTACAGTAAATCCACAGTTACAGTCAGTGTTACTACAGTAAATCCACGGTTACAGTGAGTGTTACTACAGTAAATCCACAGTTACAGTCAGTGTTACTACAGTAAATCCACGGTTACAGTGAGTGTTACTACAGTAAATCCACGGTTACAGTGAGTGTTACTACAGTAAATCCACGGTTACAGTCAGTGTTACTACAGTAAATCCACGGTTACAGTGAGTGTTACAGTGAGTGTCACTACAGTAAATCCACGGTTACAGTGAGTGTTACTACAGTAAATCCACGGTTACAGTGAGTGTTACTACAGTAAATCCACGGTTACAGTGAGTGTTACTACAGTAAATCCACGGTTACAGTCAGTGTTACTACAGTAAATCCACGGTTACAGTCAGTTACACTACAGTAAATCCACGGTTACAGTGAGTGTTACTACAGTAAATCCACGGTTACAGTGAGTGTTACAGTGAGTGTTACTACAGTAAATCCACGGTTACAGTCAGTGTTACTACAGTAAATCCACGGTTACAGTGAGTGTTACTACAGTAAATCCACGGTTACAGTCAGTGTTACTACAGTAAATCCATGGTGAATGTTGCTGATCTGTGGACTCTGGATAGTTAATTCATGGCACAATGTTTCTTCCTGGTTTCCACGTCAGCGCTGTTTGATCTGTTAATAATGGAGAAATGTGAATGCTTCTCACTAGATCTCGCAGCGATGTTATTACTTCAGTGGTAAATACAAATGCTTTCTTCACTGGATGTCTTAGCGCTGTGTAGTAACTGTGTCGCTTGATCAAGATCGGCTCGCGCTGCATTGGTCCAAACTGATAAACGGTCCGTGAAACACAAAATAACGGGTTGCGCAGTTTTGTTACGCTTTCATTACGTTTGCTATTTGATGTTGGGCAATGTTGTGGTTGCGCCATTGCGCGCTTGCCACGCGCCTACATTTGAAATAACAAAATTTTGGTCGGCAGGAAAAATGGTCCAACGTAATGTAATGCGTATTGTGTACCGAACGGTTCAATAAGAATACGTGTATCGTTACACCCCTACTAGGAATCTGAAATTATGTGCAAGGGTGAAAGATTTGCCAATGCTGCAGATTCACAACAGGTTCAAGCTGTCAAACAGTTCTGTGTGAGCTACACATATCGCTCAACAATATAGATCTTTATTTCTTGCGAAATATTACCAAAACTTCTTGACTGTACCTTTAAATCATATGGCTATCTTTACTGTACAGCAAACTCTTTTCAATTCAGGACCGAATGAAGGAGGGATTTAAACGCTATGAATAGGGAACATCTCAAAGTAGCTACAGAAAGTGTAGTTCTTTCACACAAATGCCACTGGAGAAACAAGCACGCCTGAGCTGTACTGACAATGGCTTTAAAGGTCTGGAAGAAGACGGGCTATTGATCACTATGAGCTCTGTATGAATAATTCAACAATTTACACACACACACACACACGCACGCACGCACGCACGCACGCACGCACACAAACAAGAGTAGCTCAGAACAGATCATCCTTATTTAATCCAGTGCTACCACTAAATTAATTGCAGTTCTTCATCAATTCAGATCATTTCATCTTGAGCGATTGTTAATGAATAGCTGACGTACAGAGGTAAAATAGAAGACAAATTCACTATTAATTTATTTCCATCCCCTTCCAAAAGAGAAAAAAAATTAAGAGAAACATGGATAACGGCAATCAGAAGAGATAAATAAAAATAATTTGACATTATTAGCACAACTTTAAAATTAGACTACAGATTAATTAATTCAGCAAGCTAGCTTACAGATAAAACTGGTTGTTTTAAGGTGACGTTGTTATAGTGTAATTAAACAAAAAAGTATTATGTAATATAGAGTGCCGAAGTTATGACGTCACTTTGTAGGACAACTCGGAAGCTAGCGGCGCATGGGTTCCCTCGATCGAAAAGCTATGCATTTTCCCCATAGACTTTTGGAAAATCACAAAAAATAAGATCTGTGTTCAACAAAGAGTTGTGACCCTTACACGTTTTGTCTATCAAGATAATCTTTACAAGGTAATCCAAAATTGATATATTTTGAAGCCTAAATAAAGCCGCCATATAAAATGATAACGGTAAAAAGTTTAAAAAACCACAAGCAGGTTATAACTGGTGTGTTTTATGTCATAGATCAAAACGTGAAAATATTTAGAGGCTATTAGCAAAAACCCATAGACTTTAGGGCGAGGGAACCGGAAATGCTAAAATGCTAACTCACTTCCGCGTTTTGGCCTACAAAAGTGGCGTCATAACTTCGACACTCTATTAATTAACTACTTAATAATTACAAGTAGCAAGTTTTACTAACCATAAAACAAAGCCAAACCCAAGCCCTTTATTATGCATAATTTACTGTTATTACTATAGTAAGTAGTACTTGTGACACGAGTAACTACGTCACCTTAAAAAAAAGTGTCACCAAATAAATGATTCACCCTTTATAATTGAACATTTATCCCTCAAAACAATTACTTTGTGCTTGTTTTCAGATTTTGCCATTCAAATTTGAACAATACTGCTGGGGATGTTGCTAATACTAATTTAGGGTTGTAAACTTCATCACTAAAGTGTTGACTGCCTTGTTTGTCAACATAAAAATGACCATTTCCGATAATCTGTTACACTCTGATGTACATCACAGTACGGAAGAAAAGATCTGTCTACTTCAGTTTCATCACAGCATTAATGCCATGGTAATAAACGAGTAAAACAAGTGTGTGTGTGTGTGTGTGTGTGTGTGTGTGTGAGAGAGAATGAGTGAGTGTGTGAGTGAGAGTGTGTGTGTGTGTGTGTGTGTGTGTGAGTGAGTGAGTGTGTGAGTGTGCTCGTTTATGTGATTTATGAGGACACAAATGTGTATAATGACATGCATATTACACTGGTATTACAACTTACACGTGGTTTATGAGGACATTTCAGTCCTCATATTTCAAATAGCTTAAAAAACATAAAAAACTATGTTTTATTACAAATGTACAAATGCAGAATGTCTCCTGTGATGGGTAGGTTTAGGAATAGGGGCAGTGTGTGTGTGTGTGTGTGAGAGGGGATATAATATACAGTTTGTCCAGTATAAAAGCCATTACGCCTATGGAATGTCCTAAACAAAGCTGTGTGTGTGTGTGTGTGTGTGTGTGTGTGTGTGTGTGTGTGTGTGGAATCGGAAATAAAAGCGTAGTGTGAAGAACGAGAGTATGAATCTGGAAACACACTCACCTGGACATGGATGCGTTCATGGCGAGAGCTGGGTACGGGTGACGGAAACCCCCGGTGATGGGGTACATGTGCTGACCCTGCCTGAGATGAACACACAGAACGAGACGGTGAATCAGACAATATCTTCCATAGAGCTGCTTTATAACTCAATCTATTTTGGGTCATAATTGAAGAATTTTGCAACATCAACATTATTGAACTGAACTTGATCAGCATTGAGCTTAACACCAAAAATATTGTCTTCTGTAGAGCTGCTTATAGCTGAAATTAATGTTCCATCATTTATTAACTTTTGCAGGATAATTGACAAATAATTGACCAACTTTATAGCTGAATAATTGACAAATCAACATTGTTATTGAACTGAATATGACACTATTGTCTTCTTTAGAGCTGAATTGAAATTGTTTCTTAAATTTATGAACGTAGTTATTAAACTCGACTGACTTCAGCTGAATAATGACACTATTGTCTTCGTAGGGCTGCTTTATAGCTGAATAATTGACATAATTTTGCAACATCGACATTATTATTGAAGTGAACCGAATCATGCCACTTTTAAAAACAACAGTTTGTTAAAACCAAAGTGCCGTACAACAAATATAAAACAAACAAAATAAATACAACCAAAAGGACACATGAAAAATGTTACACCCTCAAACAGAATTAAAACAAAGAATAAAACTGGGTCTTCAAAGAGACAGAAATAAAAAGGGAAGATTCCATGGAGGATCTACTTTGTCTTCAGTAGAGCTGCTTAGAGCTGAATTAAACTCTTTACACAGTTATGGCGCTTTTCCACTACACAGTACCAGCTCGGCTCGACTCGCCTTTGTTTGGTTTTCCACTGTGTAAAAGTTGTACCTGTACCTGCTTTCGGGTACTTTTTTTAGTACCACCTCCGGTGAGGTTCTGAGCGAGCTGAGGCGATACTAAAATGTGACGTGTAAACACGGCAGACTGCTGATTGGTCAGAGAGAATCGTCACTATTCACTGCGTCATCATTGCACGCGCCAGACGGAGTATCCTGAATAACGCCGCTATTTTTAAATAGTTTGGCCAGAGATTGCGTGATATAACCATTACTACTATTATTATGGCAACTCGGAAGAATACGCCTTGGTCAAACGAGGAGTGTGTGTCGTGTAGAAGATTACGTCACAGCAGTTTCCTGTGGCGTCGCTATGACGACCGGGTACTATTGTGGAGGTACTATCTGCAATGGAAAACGGAGCGAAAAGTGAGCCGAGTCGAGTCGAGCTGAGCTGGTACTGGTCATGGAAAAGCGCCATTATTGAACTGAACTGAATCAACACTGAACCGACTACAGCTGAATAATGACACTTTTCTTTTTAGAGCTGCTTTACAGCAAAAGTTGACATAGTTTATGAAGTTTGGATTGATTCTGTTATTTTCCTGTTTATCGCTATGAAGCTGCTTTGACTCAATCTGTGTTGTATAAGTGCTATTAGAAATAAAGGTGACTTGACTTGAATCAGGGTGTGTAGGTAGTAACTATAGGGGCTTTTGCACCGGGTAGTTCTAGGTGTTTCCCCAAGAACTAATGGTTCCCTAAGGAACGTTTTCCTGGTTGCATTCGAGCGCCAGTAGGAGCTCTGACGTGATGTGACCAGCGCTTGTTGTTGGGACTTTTATTTTGACGGCGCTGAGAACGCCAGAGCCTGAGCTCATAGTGCTCGCATTCTCCGAGTGCATTCGTTTACGATGTGTCTAGAACCGTTATACATAGAAAGTAGACAGTAAGGAAAAGTTATATAAAAGTAATGTTGTGTTGTTGATGTCCAGTGTTGCTGAGCAGAAATACATAATCCTGTTTCTCTTGGTCTCCTCAAAGTCACGTTGGATTTTCTCCTCAGCGTAAAAGAGGCTCATCTATCAGTTTTACATGTTCATAGAGTTAGTTTCTGGAGTTAATATAAAGGCTATAATCTGTATTTTTAGCTTTTTTTTTTTAAATGGCGTGTGCTGGTGTTTCGCGTGCGTTCGGCCAATCAGTGAACACTAACGTCACGGACAGTTCCTATAGCGCTGGTTTAGAGCGACTCTGAAGGAGGAGTAAATGAGTTCCTCCAAAAGGAGTTCCTAGCGGTGCGAACACGCCAAATAGTTCTAAGAACTATGAAAAGGTTATTTCGGCGTGAAAGCCCTTTAATAAGGGATACTCACTGTGGGACGAGCCAGCCCAATGGGTGCGGGATCTGCCCCATGGCCCCAGGGGACAGTGGGTAATAGGGCGACAGCTCTGAGGGGTGAGGAGTCCGAGGAATACCTGGACCAGAGGTATAAAAAGTCAGTAAGTCATATTTACATTTATTCATTTAGCAGGCGCTTTTATCCAAAACGACAAATGAGAACAATAGAAGCAGTTAAGACAACGATATGCCAGTGCTATCACCCTTCTCAGTTTAATATAACGCTGTACATGTCATTTTTATATATAATAAAAAACAGAACAGAAGAGAAAGTGTTAGTATTACTGGATCAAGTGCTGCCGAAAAACATGACTAAAGGAGGAGTGTGTAATACCTGTCTTTGGGTCCAGTATCTCTGGCGAGAGGTGGGCTGGAGGAGTTCCTGGAGAGAAGTGTTCATTGCTGTAGGTGATGAGGGGGGTCAGGGGGTGCATGTGCGCATGCTGGACCACCGGGACCTTATTAGACTGAGAGAGAGAGAGCGTAAGCATCACTGTTACTCGTATGTAAGGTTAGTGAACTGAACAACATCCAATCGGTTCCAACTAAAGCAAATAATTCAATAATTTAAGACTAAGTCATTATACAGAGCGCATCAGCAACCTTCGTTCCAGACGTGGTGTTCTCATATAGGGATTTAAAAAAAGTTTTTTTTCAGAATTACAAGCTATGATCCAAAGCTACGAGATGAAGCACAACATAACAAACTTTGATTTGTAATGAGGACAAAAAGGTACAAGACTGTGTACTTAATGGCTTTATTGTGGAAAACAACTACAATCTACTACAATAATGTAAGCTGATGGCTTCAACAAAATCATATACATTGATTAACATCCTCTGAGCATTAAGTTATTGTTCAAAATCAAATCCCCTATGGAGAAAATGAATGGGATTTTAATTTCCAAGAACCCGACTGTTGCACTACATTCTGCATTCAAATATTGTAGCTTTTTCTACATTTGTAAATGTATGACTTGAACACTTGATGCTGTTAGATACCCATCAAGCACTGTTTACTTTGCTCTTTATTTTACAAAAGACATTTAGGCTACTTGAACTATTGAGAACCTGAAGCAATGAAACTTAATTGAGAAAAGCTTGCCATTGCCATTTAATTTGTTGTGCATTTAACAGAATGTGTGTCATATGTAAAACCACAATGGTTCTTGGGTAAAAATAGGCCAGTGGTTGCTCATGTATCAGAGGATATATATCTGTATGTGTGGGTGACAAGTAGGGCTGCACGATATTGAAAGTGCGATATGCGATAACTCTATCATATCGCATATCACATTATTTACAATGTACAACACAGAAATTGAATAATCAAATATAAAAATAAAACAGCGTAGTTTTCACTGTATGAATTAAACACTGATTCTTATTAAAGCTACAAAAGTTATTCAGTCAAGAGCAGCAGGTTATTATCTCTCCGTCTTTTGTTGTTTGATTATCATTAATGACAGACAGCAGAAGGATTATTAGGCTGCTGTCACTTTAAGAGCTAATGCATGGATCCAATATACTGTTACACGCGCTTTCTTTCTCAACTGTTTACATTCACTTAATATAACTGACTGTTTATGTGAATACTCACCTAATTATGTGTGTATTTGGCCACATAAGCTGGAGAAGAGAACTAAATACGTTCCGAGAGTTGTGAGTACCACAATGAGTTCACTTCAGCGGGTTATTGCTCTTAGCTCTTTTTAACATTATGCCTATCACATGTACGTAGCAGTCATGTGTCCAGTCTATTCTCTGCTATCTGCATCAACTTGAATGAACTTTTTGAAGTACTAAAATCATTCAGTTATCGCAAGCCATTGCAACATGCATATCATGATATGCACATTTGTGATATTTCAATAATTCAGATACAGTGAAGAAAATAAGTATTTGAACACCCTGCTATTTTGCAAGTTCTCCCACTTCATGGAAGGGTCTGAAATGGTCATCGTAGGTGCATGTCCACTGTGAGAGACATAATCTAAAAAAAAAAATCCAGAAATCACAATGTATGATTTTTTAACTATTTATTTGTAAGATACAGCTGCAAATAAGTATTTGAACACCTGAGAAAATCAATGTTAATATTTGGTACAGTAGCCTTTGTTTGCAATTACAGAGGTCAAACGTTTATTGTAGTTTTTCACCAGGTTTGCACACACTGCAGGAGGGATTTTGGCCCACTCCTCCACACAGATATTCTCTAGATCAGTCAGGTTTCTGGGCTGTCGCTTATCAAACACGGAGTTTGAGCTCCCTCCAAAGATTCTCTATTGGGTTTAGGTCTGGAGACTGGCTAGGCCACGCCAGAACCTTGACATGCTTCTTACAGAGCCACTCCTTGGTTATCCTGGGTGTGTGCTTTGGGTCATTGTCATGTTGGAAGACCCAGCCTCGACCCATCTTCAATGCTCTAACTGAGGGAAGGAGGTTGTTCCCCAAAATCTCGCAATACATGGCCCCGGTCATCCTCTCCTTAATACAGTGCAGTCGCCCTGTCCCATGTGCAGAAAAACACCCCCAAAACATGATGCTACCACCCCCATGCTTCACAGTAGGGATGGTGTTCTTGGGATGGTACTCATCATTCTTCTTCCTCCAAACACGGTTAGTGGAATTATGACCAAAAAGTTCTATTTTGGTCTCATCTGACCACATGACTTTCTCCCATGACTCCTCTGGATCATCCAAATGGTCATTGTCAAACTTAAGACAGGCCTTGACATTTAAGCAGGGGAACCTTCCGTGCCATGCATGATTTCAAACCATGACGTCTTAGTGTATTACCAACAGTAACCTTGGAAACGGTGGTCCCAGCTCTTTTCAGGTCATTGACCAGCTCCTCCCGTGTAGTTCTGGGCTGATTTCTCACCTTTCTTAGGATCATTGAGACCCCACGAGGTGAGATCTTGCATGGAGCCCCAGTCCGAGGGAGATTGACAGTCATGTTTAGCTTCTTCCATTTTCTAATGATTGCTCCAACAGTGGACCTTTTTTCACCAAGCTGCTTGGCAATTTCCCCGTAGCCCTTTCCAGCCTTGTGGAGGTGTACAATTTTGTCTCTAGTGTCTTTGGACAGCTCTTTGGTCTTGGTCATGTTAGTAGTTGGATTCTTACTGATTGTATGGGGTGGACAGGGGTCTTTATGCAGCTAACGACCTCAAACAGGAGCATCTAATTTAGGATAATAAATGGAGTGGAGGTGGACATTTTCAAGGCAGACTAACAGGTATTTGAGGCTCAGAATTCTAGCTGATAGACAGGTGTTCAAATACTTATTTGCAGCTGTATCTTGCAAATAAATAGTTAAAAAATCATTTTTTTTTTTTGATTATGTCTCTCACAGTGGACATGCACCTACGATGACAATTTCAGACCCCTCCATGATTTCTAAGTGGGATAACTTGCAAAATAGCAGGGTGTTCAAATACTTATTTTCTTCACTGTATACTGTGCAGTCGTAATGACAAGCATGAAGCAATCTGGCCGTGCACCAAGGAATGCTGTGAGAGCTGAGCGCTGTGCCAGACAGACTCACACCCAATGCCACACCAAAGCCCTGTGTACTCAAAATGTACCTGACAATCTCTTACACAACAATCACTCATAACACACGAGTAAAGCATGATGTACATGCACTCCATGTAATTATAACATTAATTTAGGATAATGAAACCTCCACGGATGAATGAAGTTGAATAAACTAGTTCACATTTGTGCTTGTTAGTAAAAGCGAGTGAGAGATGTTGTGGTTCGGGCAGCACATCTGTAGGACTGGGGAATGACTGCATCAATATTTCATCATCCTGAAAACATTGCTGAAACACATTCTGGAGTGTGTGTGAGCAGAACTGCTTTAGGCCTATAAGGTGAGGAAAGATACTAAAGATCACCTCACTCATTTATATTTGCCATTACTTGACAACCTCAAAATGGTGTGATGGCTTGGTGTGGTGTTGTGTAGACAAACTACTTTTGTTGTTTATTATAAAAGATTTAAAATATATATATTATTTCAGGATACAGCATCAATTTTATATTTGATGTTACAGCACTGATATCCCACTGTAATACAGAAAGAACCAAGCAAGACATTTTTCATTTTGTTTCCATAATAAACACTTACAATTAGGAACGCCAATATTGAAGTTGATAATTATTTGAATGTTATAGCCTATCACTGATAAAATGGCCAGTTTTAAAAAATATTGTGAGAAAATAAAACATTAAAATCAACGGTTTAAATACTAGGAAACTTAGAAGTGAATTTAGTAGGGCTGAGCAACGATTAAATCGCATCCAAAATAAAAGTTTGTTTACACATAATATATGTGTGTGTAGCGTGTATAATTATTTTGTATATATAAATTCACACACATGCATGTATATATTTAAAGAAAAATATTATTAATATATAAAATATTTATATTTATATATAATATAAATTATGTATAAATATATATATATATATATATATATATACAGTATATACATGCAAATATTTCTTAAATATATACATGCATATGTGTGTATTTATATATACAAAATAATTATACACTACACACACATATGTATAAACAAACTTTTATTTTGGATGCGATTAATCGTGATTAATCGTTGCTCAGCCCTAGAATTTAGGCATCATTGGATAAATGTATGTATATTAATTTTGAGATCTGCTCAAATATTACATTTAACAGTATAACAGACTAACTTTAACTTCAACTAGTGCTGCACGATTAATCATATCGCAATCGCGATGTCAAACCTCTGCGATTTATATGATGCAAAATGCTGCGATTTTATATGAAATAAACAAATTAGGGCTGTTAACGCAGCATCTGTTATTTTTTTTTGTCATCCTTTGGCTAGTTTTACGTGATCCTGCTCTTATTTGTGCGAATGCCTTTAAACCTTGCACGACAAGTAAAAAGAGAGTGCGCTGTCTGTGAATGTCCTGACTGTGACTCACAGAAAGACGCGCGTGGCCAGTATCATGCGCATGCACAGACCGCGCGCCAGAATACAGTTCTCTTTCGCGCTTGAACGAACAATTACACACACAATGGTGCCAAAATATCGTTTTGTCTTCATAACATAAGAGCAGTCTTATGATGGACGTAAAGAGAGTTTTGAGAGAATGAGGCGCGTGTGAGATCCGCGTCTCAGCAACAGCTTCTCTTAAAGGGCCAGGATCCAATAAAGCTTTCTGTAGGTAAAGTTAATCACAGAACAAATTTAACCAAGAAAATTACTCGGTGCTCTTGACTAAAGAACTTTTGTAGCTTTAATAAGGATTAGGGCCTAGTCTATATATAATTTATGCAGACTGTTTGATAACTTTATTCAATTTCTGTATATGTCCTACCTGTCAGACAGCAGGAAGGGCACAGGTAAATGACATTTATTATGGGTTTATGTGAGGATTGTTTTAAGTTCACTTAAATTAAAAGCTGTTATAATTTTTGAAGCCTAATAAATGTTTTTTTTTTAAAAATAGCTTTCACTTGTAATGACATTTTTATCCAGACATCAATGGTTTATTGATCATTAAAGGTGTTATCAATAATTTAGTTGTTATTGCTAGTTTGAGTGGAGGAATACACTTTAATACACAGAAGTATCACTAATCTGTGTGCGCATTTTGCTTTAGAACCAAGCAAGGTGACTCATGAAACCATTTGTTTATTATATCGCAATCGCATTTCGCAATTGCAATATTGACCTCAATAATCGCAATATGACATTTTCCCCAAATCGTGCAGCCCTAACTTCAACACTGTAGTGCAGCGGTTCTCGTCCAGGGGACCTCAGAACAGAAAATGATTTAAAATAAGACAAACCATTATTAAGCTAAAACAACAACAACAACAACCAAAAATATATTTCTAATTAAAATATTTCCACTTTTTAACTGTGGTTCCCAAAATCAAAAATATTCTTTAAATATGAATCAGCCTTGGTTTAAATGATTGATTTCTAGAGCTGGGAAAGTCATGTAAACTAATAAAATCTTAAAACTCTGTGGGCATTTTTATAATCAATATGCATTTTTTAAAGTTATGCCAAGCTTTGAACAGCAAGTAAAAAATATTTTTAAACCCCCTAAATCACAAACAACTGGAAAAATCAAGGGTCTGGATTATTGTTGTATACAGTGGAGCCTTTTTAAGTCAAAATGGTTGAGAACCAATGCTCTAGCTCACTAAATGACAACAAAGGTAATTTAAATGTGACCACAATTATCCAAAATTGTCCGATATTATATTGCAGACTACACCTTTAAAGTCACATTCGCAAATGCATTTGGTTTAATAGCAACATACTTAAGAATAGTGGTCAACCGATATGGGTTTTTTGATGGCCTTTGCCGATATCTTAGAGAGCAGGGTGGCCGGTCTAAAGCCGGTGTGTATATATATATATATTAGGGCTGTCAAATGATTAATCGCGATTAATCGCATCCAAAATAAAAGTTTGTGTTTACATAATAAATGTGTGTGTACTGTGTATAATTATTTTATATATATATAAATATATACACATGCTTGTATATTTAAAAAATATTTGCATGTATATACTATAAATAGATTTATATATAATTAATATTATACATAAATATAAATATTTTATATATAAATAACAAAATTTTCTTAAATATATAAATGCACGTGTATGTATTTATATATATAAAATAATTATACACAGTACACACACATTTATTATGTAAACACAAACTTTTATTTTGGATGCGATTAATCGTGATTAATTATTTGACAGCCCTAATATATATAAAACATACACACACACACACACACATATACTTATACACTTTATATTTATTTTAGTCAATATTTAATAAATTAGAAGAAAAAAATCTTTAAAATAAACATGCTTATACTTTAGATGGCAACCTCTTGAATCTGCAATCCTATTACAGTATTTTTCACAAATAAAGTAATTGTTTAAAAAGATATGAATATGTGAATAAAAAGGAAGTAAACACTGTAACAGGGCACTCAGTAATCTGGTAATTTCATGCACAGTGATAATCATATTCTTTTCAAATAAAGACTTTTTTTGACTGACTTTTGACAAGGTAACGCTAATTTTACATACAGCACACAGTGAAAACGATATAAAAAAAATGACAGTTGGCAACTGGATATAGCATAGCATATTTTAAAATGAAAGATTTTAAGTGAAATTGAAATTTTTGTTTGTGAAATTAAATGTTTATTAGATATTCAGAGATTTGTTTAAATGATGCACGTTAGATGCGCATTTTCTGAATGTTGACGGTAAATGAGAAAGTATTTTAGCCTCAGCCTATAAAAGCAAACGCTTTACTTTTTCACATACCATTTACTTTCTGTGTTTACCAGTTCTGTCTAACAAAGTATTAGATATGACTGACAGAGATCGTAAAGTAATGAAAACGGAGAATGTGTGTGATCAGGCGCTTCGTTCTCTTCTCAGGCGCTGGTGTTCTCAGGGCCGCCCGTCAAAATAAAAGTCCCGCTTCCAACACATTGGCCAATCAGAAAAACTTATTGGCCAATGCCGATACATTTTAAAAAAGCCAAATATCGGCCGATATATCAGACCACTAAAGAACACAAATTCAATAAAAGAAAAAAAGTATGGTAGAACTTGACTTTATCCATCAGGACTTAATTGGTTGGTAAATAAATCGGTCTCTGTATGACAGGTGTTTGGGCAAGAGAATCTTAGGGTGTAAAATAAGAGCCCAAAAAGTTGTTTTAGAGGCTGAAAAGGCTGTTTGGAAAAAAACTAGATTTTCCTTCGATTAATTATAAGATTATCAGGAATGTGTCTTAATTTCATGTCTAATCTCTTGTATTCTGAAGTCCGGATCAAAATCCTGTCAATAGGGGGCAGACGACAGCGAGGACAGGCGATCTGTGGCGCTGAAAGGCTCAACAGCTTTTAAAATTCACTAACAAGCTGTCAACTATTCCCAGACTGCCAAATTGAGGGCATTTTGGTATTCACGATCTACAGGACACGAGTGTGTGAGAGTATGTCAAAAACCAGAGCTGCAGGGAGGAAAGCTAAACGGCATTAGTGTGTGTCTGGAGCTGGCGCAGGGTTTGTGCAGATTGAGTGTGTGCCGGTCTGGCCAAGAGGGCACGGCTCTGCTGGGACGGGTGTTCAAGAGGGATGGAGGATTTCACTCAGCCAAACATGATTCTCAATCCTTCACATCTGAGATAAATTACTAGGCAAACAGCCCCTGGGTACAAGAGTTACCAACGGACCAAACAACCTCCTGAGTCCTGTGTGTGTGTGTGTGTGTGTGTGTGTGTGTGTGTGTGTGTGTGTGAGAGAGAGAGAGAGTGTGAGTTTGTCTGTGTTTGTTTGTGTGTGTGTGTGTGTGTGTGTGTGTGTGTGTGAGAGAGAGAGAAAGAGAGAGAGTGAGTGTGTGTTTATGTGAGTTTGTCTGTGTGTGTGTGTGTGTGTGTGAGTGTGAGAGAGAGAGAGAGAGAGAGTGTGTGTGTGAGTGAGAGTGTGTGTGAGTGAGAGTGTGTGTGAGTGAGAGATAGAGTGTGTGTGTGTGTGTTTGTCAGTGTGTGTGTGAGTGAGATATATATATAGAGAGAGAGAGTTTGTGTTTGTGAGAGAGTGTGAGTGCGAGAGAAGAGTGTGTGTGTCTGTGTGTGTGTGTGTGTGTGTGTGTGTGTGAGAGTGAGTGAGAGAGAAGAGTGTGTGTGTCTGTGTGTGTGTGTGTGTGTGTGTGAGAGTGAGTGAGAGATAGAGATTGTGTGTGTGTGTGTGTGAGTGAGAGATAGAGAGAGAGTGTGTGTGTTTGTCAGTGTTTGTGTGAGTGTGTGTGTGAGATATATATATATAGAGAAAGAGAGAGAGAGAGAAAGTTTGTGTTTGTGAGAGAGTGTGTGTGTGTGTGTGTGTGTGTCTGTGAGTGAGAGAGAGAGAGAGTGTGTGTATGTCTGTGTGTTGCTCTCTCCTTTCCAGTCTTTGTGGAGTCCTTTCAAAAAAAGAGGAACGAAAAAGAAAAGGAAAAAAGGAGCATGGCATGCTGGGATAGCAGAGGCTTGTTTATCACCGAGGCAGGAAGCGGATGTAAGAGTGGGCAGAACATGACATCAGCATTTAGAGACACACACACACACACACACACACACACACACACACACACACACACACACACACACACACAATAAAGTGGGGACATTGCATAGCCTTCTACTGTTTTTATATGCAGCTAGTTATACTATAACCTATACTATAACTATAATATATACAATAACATAACAGGAAAAAAACCCTCTTCATTTTTGTATATTTAAGAAATTTGTCACACTTTATATTAGGTGTCTTTAACTACTATAGCAACACAAGTTTTGCAATATGCAAAGTGCATTGAGGCTGGATATGGGAGAGTTTTTTTAATTACAGAATTAAAATTACAGATTTAATTACCGAAATGAATTACAGATGTAATAACAAGCAGGTATTTTTAAAAACAAGTATAATGTAAAAACATGTACACATTAAAGGAGAACTCCGGTCAATTTTAACACTGAGCTAATTTTTTTGTAAATGTGTAGTGCTGTCAGTACAGAGAACAATGACAAAAATCGGCGTTGCCTACACCGTGTTATCCTCTTTTTAAAATGTGCTCCCTGTTGACTTCAATGGGGCACGTTTTAAACCTGCTTTTAGCCTCTTAACATCCTTGATATGTCATTACAAGTGCACAGCCATGTGAGTGGTGTTATTAAGAGTGAACACGGTCAATCTGACTGCAGTAGATGTGAAAGATATTAATAAAAATGATGTTAATTCAGCCAGCTCACATACCTGTATTTTCTTCCTGTTTTCAGTCGAAGTCCACAGTAGTCGATTATCGATTATTATGAGTTGGGAGAATCGGATCTCATACAGTCTGGCCGCGCGCGCGAACTCGATAATCGACTGCTTTGGACTTTGCCCGAAAACAGGAAGAAAATACAGGTATGTGAGCTGGCTGAATTAACATCATTTTTATTAATATCTTTCACATCTACTTGCACTTGTAATGACATATCAAGGATGTTAAGAGGCTAAAAGCAGGTTTAAAACGTGCCTCATTTAAGTCAACAGGGTGCAAATTTTAAAAAGAAGATAACACGGTGTAGGCAACACCGATTTTTGTCATTGTTCTCTGTACTGACAGCACTACACATTTACAAAAAAACGAGCTCAATGTTAAAATTGACCGGAGTTCTCCTTTAAGTGCACTGTATCAAATGATTAATTTAAATTTAAGTGCACAGTAGTTAATACACGTAATATAAATTGGGATTTAAACATTTTTTTTTTACAAATGAGGACGTCCCCAAAAGGAGGTTTTGAGAGATTTTGTCAGGTTTAGCTGACTTCTGGGTACAAATTTATCCCCAAAATATGGTTAGGGAGGAACACACTAGGGCATATTGGAAATTCAAATATAATTCGAATATTAAAAAAAATCAATACTATTCGAATGGTGAAGTTACTATTCGAATATTGCTTTTTTATATATATATATATATATATATATATATATATATTTTTTTTTTTATATGCAATCTTACCTTTCTCGCCGCCTTAGCTTACACGCATGTGAAAATGAAATGCTTTTGTTTCATCTGATGAACAATAACGTTTTTGAATCGTAACACAAGTGTGCACGTTATTCACGCTGTATCATCATAACAATACTGTCAAAAATGGTAAAAGTCGTAAAAGCGCCCCCCCAATGCTCGTTAGATCCGTCTAGTCGAACTGAAAAGAACGATATACGTTTCCGAATTGTTGGTGGTGTTTTCGCGGAGATATTAGCCGAAAACCATCGGAAGCGCTTCAGCCATATTCAGCCAGTTTTAGTTAGATGTCCCTCTAGTGGACAGAACGTGTAACAACAACCACATGCTATAGTGGCATTGGACATCCATAAGCCTGTGTAATGTCGTAAATATTAATAATAGGATAAATTTGAGCATTTAATATTAGAATATTATTCAATTATTAAATAAAATAAGGAATGGAATTCGACAAGTATTATAGAGGAAGATTGACAGCCCTAGAACACACATACACACACTTACACAAAAAGCTTAAGCTGACTTAATATTTTTAGTATTACAGCAGCTACACACACACACACACACACACACACACGTATACAATAATATAACTGGTGAAATTTAATGATCATTTATTTTTAACAATACTTAGTAGAAATTCGCCAACAGAAATGAAAACTAAAAAGTATGCATTGCCAAGGCAGTCAGTAGATTTTGGACTTGTTATTATCAGTCATTATTTTGATGAGGAACGGCGGCAGATTCGATCCTGCTTCTCCTGCGTGAGCATCACAGCTTAAAGTCAGGACGAGACAATCCCCTTTACATCAACACTCGTATAAACACTGAATAACACTTTTGTCTTCTGTAGAGCTGATTAGAGCTGAATTGAACTCGTTTCATAATCAATGAACTTTCCACAGATATTGAACTGAATTAACACTGAACTGACTTCAGATGAATAATGACACTATTGTCTTTTTCAGAGCGGATTTACAACAGAATTTTAAATAAAGGTGACTTGACGATGTAGATTGCACATTTATTTTTACATTTTACATGAGATATAGTTATAAAATGTATAAAATATAAAACTTTTAGATATAGATTTGCTATTACAAGAAAATCAGAGTTAGCCACAATTACAAAATATTCTTACAAATGTGAGTTTCCTGTAATCACAACTTTCACTTAATTTCCTTTAATTGCAATAATAATTTGCATATGTGATGTAACAATTATGCGAAATAGTCGCAACTTTTAGATAATATCTAAAAAATATGTTAGTCACAATTACAAAACATTCTTACAATTGTGTTTCCTGAATCACAACTTTCACGTAATTTCTCGAATCTGCCACTTAATTTCCTCTAATTGTACGTGGAATTTGCATATGTGATGAATAAAGTACCAATTATGAGAAATAGTCACAACTGTGAAATATAAAGTTATTACAAGAAAATGTGAATAATCACACTATTGTCTTTTTAGAGCTGCTTTACAGCAGAATTTGAAATAAAAGTGACTTGACTTGTAATAGATTGCACGTATATATTTTTACACACTCATTTTCTCTCTGGAGTCCCATCCAGAAAAAAAAGACGTGCAAGACAGAGGATCATGGAAATGTACGACTGTTCCCACAATCCTCCACTGTGTTGTCCTGAGAAACTCCCACACAATCGCTGGTTGCTAGCATACAATATGGATCCCAATCCTCAAGCCACAAAGCTTTCCCATCTGAGGCCTCGTCACTATGCTAACTTAATCAACTGCCCTAGCTTATCACATGCTGACACACACTAAACAGTGACGGCCCTGTTGTGTTCACACGGACACACACACTCAAGGTGGCGCGGCAGAATACCAAGCAAACCTGTCTCCTGAATTATTGACTGTTCTGTAGTGAACAGAATAACACATTAGCATACTGACCTTACAGGCTCAATCTGACAAAGCTTAGCATGCGAGTGTGGGATTGGGAAAGAAATATAAGGATGAATACTAACATCGGATTGTCCCGTTTGTTTAATCCAACTATCGTTTTGAACAATTTTCAGGATTTATCAAACCTATGTTTCCTGTCTGAGCATCACAAAACATGTAAAAACTCGTTTCTTTCTCACATCTAAAGAATAAAACAGGTAATTGTATTTAAAATCAGTCACATTATCAGATATGAAGTGTCAATTACAAAAAATACTCACAACCGAGAGATAAGAAGTTGCTTTTACAAAAAAATACAAGTTAGCCACTCGTTTCTTTCTCAGGACTAAAGAATAAAACAGGTAATTGTGTTTAAAATCAGTCACATCATCAGATATGAAGTCAAAATTACAAAAAAATACTGTGAGATTACAAGAAAACTTTCGTGAAAGTTCTCATATCGCCCACTATAAAATTTCCTTTAATTGCACTTAGAATTTGCATATGTGATGTATAAAGTAACAATTATGAGAAATAGTCACAACTGTGAAATATAAAGTTATTACAACAAAATGCAAGTTAGTCACAATTACAAGAAATTCTTACAACTGCGACAAAAAGTTGCAATTCTGAGAAAAAGTCACAATTGCCTTTATTTTTTGTGCTTCATAATTGTGCCAATATATTCTGATGTGGGTTTTTAATGGCCGAACTGAATTTTTTTCTGCTTATTCAGCCGTGTGCTTATACACACCTCGATGGCATCAGGACTAAGCTGTCTTTGGTTTAACACGTGATATTTTCAGGTAGGCGGTGGACACTGTGTTTGGTGATAGTTTTCGCTCACCGGAGCAAGTCGTATTCGTGGCGCCACTCTCCCCTATAAATACAAACACACCTGAGCTCACCCTTCAGTCACACTCTTCTCACCCTGATGCAAAATACAGTCTGACGTTCAAGATCAGATGTTGTTCCCAGGGATAAGCAAATGAAGGAAGGAAGACTGCGTTCTCATCAAATCCTCAATACTTGCTGTTCAAGTACAGCTAATTTGATTGCCATTACGCTGCATTTTCTGCTGATTCCCTAATGCGAGTGCATGCATTTTATAACGTTATATTAAGTAAATACAATAAAGACTAATCGCCTGGATGGGTGGTGAGACAAGGCATGCTGTGTTTTTAAGAACAATCCCATGGTGCTTCTGAGGTTAGAGAGAGTTCAGGGGTTACTGGGACAAATCACACACACACACACCCACACACACACACACACAGCCCTTTGGCTGCCAAAGATTCAATGATAACATTCATCAGTCATTCTTCTGTATTTATTATGTCACAATTTATGTCTCCCTGTCAGAGGGAGATTTCAGAGTGAAAGCAACAAATCCTTCATTAAAAACCACTAATAGATGCTGAGAAGCTGAACTGTTCTTTAAAGCCTGGAAATGACTGGAAATTAGGTAACGCTTTAATCAGCTTCATTATTTAGTCATGCAACAGATGTATTACCAGATTGAGGGATAATTCAAATTGTTTCAAATGTCATGAGACTTTGATTTACATATTTTTAATGTATGGTGACCCCAAAAAGTATTTGGACACACGAGTCATACTTGAAAAACAAATGATTGTGCAAAGTCACTCTTCCGCCCACTCTCCACTGAAACCGGTTTAGTTCAGGTCAATCTGAGGTTCCTCGTGTTGTGTGTTTGCATGTTTCATCCTGACACACACTGCCAGTCAAACGTTTGGGATCCGTATGATTTTTTATGTTTTTAAAAGAAGTCTCTTCTGCTCACCAAGGCTGCATTTACTTGATAAAAATTAAAAAAATAATATTGTTAAATATTTTTATTAAAATAGAAAACAGTTATTTTAAATTGTCATTTTAAAATGTAATTTATTCCTGTGATCAAATCTGTATTTTCAGCATCATTACTCCAGTCTTCAGTGTCACATGATCCTTCAGAAATCAGGATAATATGATTTGATGCTTAAAAAAACATTAATTATTATTATCAATGTTGAAAACAGTTTTTCCATGATTCTTTGAAGAATAGAAAGTTCAAAAGAACAGTATTTATTTGAAATATAATCTTTTGTAACATTATAAATGTCTTTACTGTCAATGTTGACCAATTTAATTCATCCTTGATGAATTAAAGTATTGATTTATTTCATTTATTTCCCCCAAAAATAAAATAAAAATTCTTACTGACCCTAAACTTAGATACATACATACGGTAGTGTATAATTTTACAAAAACTTTCTATTTCAGATAAATGCTGTTCTTTTGAACTTTCTATTTATCAAAGAATCCTGAAAATAAAAATGTATATAACTGTTTTCAACATTGATAATAATAATGAATGTTTCTTGAGCATCAAATCATATTATCCTGATTTCTGAAGGATCATGTGACACTGAACACTGGAGTAATGATGCTGAAAATACAGCTTTGATCACAGGAATAAATTACACTTTTTTTACACTAAACAACGGTTTAAATTGTAATAATATTTCACAATATTATTATTATTTTTTTTTAAATCAAATAAATGCAGCCTTGGTGAGCACTTTTAAAAACGTTAAAAATCTTACCGACCCAAAACTTTTGACTGGTAACACACACACACACACACACACACACACACACGCTCCACCACAGCAAAAAATGTAACGCTCTGGTTAAATTTATCATCTCTCATCAGCTTTGCAGAGGTGAATCAAACCACACACACATCAGCTGAGGACACACACACCATCATGCAAACCAGCCTGACTGGATTCAGACAGATCTGGCCAACGGGGAAGCTCGTTCTTATCCAACAGCCATCATTACACACTGAAGCCCCGTTCACACACCGCCAGCGCTTGTGTCGCTAGTCTCTGCGAGTTGCTTGTGCGCGCTAGGGGTGTAACGGTACACAAAAATCACGGTTCGGTACGTACCTCGGTTTTAAAGTCACGGTTCGGTACGTTTTCGATACAGCAAAAAGAAAGAAATGGCAGAGAAATTTCCTATTTATTAAAAAAAAAAAAAAAAATTGTAAATAAGTGTGAGTTTTCCTACATCTTGAAACTTTCAGGTTTATAAATGGGGGTAATTTTTGAAGGATGAATAAATAATGTTTTGGGTCATCACATTAAAAATAACATTTAAATATATATTTATATATATAATATTTAGATAATATTTGAGTTTTGAAGTGCTGGGAAAAGATGTGTGAAGTACTTGAAAGCATTTCACTATTCCAGCCAAACTGGTTACAGTTAGTGTTACTACATTAAATCCATGGTGAATGTTGCTGATCTGTGGACTTAAAGCCTATTACTAGTTCATTCACGGCACAATGTTTCTCCTGGTTTCCACGTCAGCGCTGTTTGATCTAATAGAGATCTACGGTTAATAACGGAGACGTGAATGCTTCTCACTAGATCTCGCAGCGATGTTATTACTTCAGTGGTGAATTTAAATGCTTTCTTCACTGGATTGTACGGAAGCCTCGTACCGAAACGGTTCAATACGAATACATGTACCGTTACACCCCTAGTGCGCGCTCATAGTGCCGTCGCTCTAATGTTATTGGCAGAAGCACGTCTGGCCATATCTATAGAAAGTACAATCACAAGTACCATATAAAACAAAGATATCATTCTAATCTGACTAAGAATTAGGCTTAAAAGATGTAAAAGTAATATTATGCCGTTGGAGAGTGTTGTTACATTAACCACAGCAGTGCTCAGTGCATTAAATCATTAACTAGATAAACGATCGATCAATCAACAAATTAAACTCACTCATACTGTCAACAGTTACTAAAACATCATTCGAATTTGACAATCAATTTTCTTGTCCCTAATAATCAATATAATGCAGTGGAAACTGTAAAATGAACTACAGCAGTGCTAAACTTGAATCATACAATTACAACACACAAACTATCAATGCATGAATCAAACTCACTAATGCCTGGTTCATATTACACGATTGTTTTGTCTGTTACGATAGTCAGGGTGTCAGATTACGTAATTTTGACTCCTAAAATCTTGTCGTGGACATGAAACATATCAGACTACACGTTTCTTTCCGACACGTCATCGCGTGCCGTCTTACACACACAAATCACTCACTCTCGCTCACTAACTCAGTCACTCGCGAACACACACTCACTCACTCACTCACACACTCACTCACTCGCACACTCACATGCTCACACGCTCGCTCGCTCACTCACACATAGGGGTGGGAGATATTGACAAAAATGAATATCTCGATATTTTTTTCCAATATCTCGATATCGATATTCAGACGATATTTTTGCAATCCTTCAAAGAAATGTGTGCAAACTGGCAAAGAAGGTCCAGTTGGTCTTTTGACTTGCTGCATTTGACCTATTACTAGAATTACTAGTACATAAAGATATGAGACATTATTGATTTAAATATGAACCAAGTTACTGTACTAAATATTTATTCTAATACAAGAACAGTGCTTTTTCAGTACAATATATGTACGTAATAAATTAACTTGTGCTTTGCAAACTACTCTATTAGTAATAACAACAATGTGACTATCTCTTTTAAAAAAAAGTTGTGTTTTGCAAACCCTACATCTCAGGGCTCCAGACTAACTTTTTCACCTCAATCCTGGAACTGTACTGAAAAACAATTTGAACCGTCATAAAGTGAATGTCAACTGTACCAAAATAAAAATGTTGTTTCTACTTTGTGATTATCATCTATAGGCCTAGTTGTTAGTTGTAGTAATAAAAACACCATAAAAATGTTTATGATATATATTATTATATTTATTTAGCTCCATTCAAAGTAGTTATCTAAACAGGTGAAAACAGATTTAATAAAAAAAATAACAGGAGTTAAATGCTTTTTTGTATTCATGCAGAAAAATTTTTTTTTCCTTTTTCTTTTTACATATATGAAAAATAAGAGAAAAATACATACTCTCCAAAACGGGCATTTCGACATAATGTTGTGTGTAGGCTATTTGTCCATTCAGACACGAAAGAGAGTTCAATTCAGTCCTCGCGCGCTGTCTATGTGCATGGCTGCACGCTTCGGGTCGGGTGTGTGCGCACAGAAAACCGAACCGAATAGAGCTCTTTTTTTTCGTCGTCACTCTTATGCTCTACTCATTCTCCAAGACGTTTACATTTTTTAACGTTTTATGAGACATGCAGCGCAGTTCAACCCGTGTGCCGATGGGTAGATCAGCGCGTTACAGTACACATGTGCGCATCTACCACAAACGCAGGACATCAGTTCTGACTGGATCGCTTCCCAAATCGTCACTATCTAACATTTTGTCTAGTTTTTATTCGTTGACGACAATGTCAATAGCTTTTCGTCATAGTTTTTGTCATTCAAAACTAGTTTTTATTTAGTTATCGTCTCGTTTTTTAACCAGCGCAATTTGCGATGTCATTAAGCAATGTGATAGATGTAGGCCTACCGCGAAACAAGTCTCCGGGTGAGCCGGCCAGTGATAGAAGCATGAAAAGACGTACTCCGGACCGTTGTAGTCAGCGCTTGCCGGTTAATTTTGGCATTTTCTAAGTAAGTTACACTAATAGGCTAGTAATAAATGAACACACATACAAAAATGTCTTTCGTCCTGTAGGCGTCCTGGAGAATATTTCTGTTCGTCCTTTTTACACATTTAGGCGCCGACGCCGTTAGGCTCGAGCCCTATAGCCTACGGCTTTACTCTTTACGTTTTTGGATTGTTGCTTCAACCTAAGAAAGAAACGTCATAACACACAGGTAAGAACTCCGTAGTTGTATTGCAAATTAGTACTCAGCTTACTCTCGTGCAATTGAGGAACGATCGTGATTTTGTAAAAAAATAAAAAATAAATAAAAAAAAAACATAAAATAGGCTACAGTCAATCAAACAAACCCCTACAGTATTAAATTCGCAACATATAATTGTTTAGAAGGTACACTTCCTTCAGCTCTTTTCATGTTTGGGGGGTCGGATTGTACAAATTATGAAATACTCGATATCCCAATTTTGCATATCGTCCAGACAACAAATTGGATATTATCGTCTAAAGGATATATCGCCCACCTCTACTCACACACACACACACACACACACTCTTACTCACTCACACACACACACACACACACTCTTACTCGCTCACACACACACACACACACACTCACTCACTCGGGAACACACATTCGCTCACTCACTCACTCACTCGCGAACACACACACTCTTACTCGCTCACTCACTCACACACACACACTCTTACTCGCGAACACACACACTCACATCACATAAGCGTGTCGGTTGTCATCCACTATGACACACTATACGAGATGAACCGACCAAATTATTATTATTTATTATTATTTTAATACTTGATTTAAAACTTGACTTTAAGAGGTCATGTAGAAAATTAACTAATTAACAGATTGTAGGTTGGAAGCAATGGGCTTTTTAAGGTCCTCTTCATGCCAAACAACAGCACTATCCACACTACCACTACCCACATCAACACACATCAATACAAGCTCAGGTAGCCTTTATACGCGTCAATAAAGATCGCCTGACAACATCATTAAAAACTCGATCTCAGAGATTCGGTACAGAAAAAACATCTGAATGTGATTGGCTTAATTGCAGCACGGCCTTGTACACGTCAACTAAGAGCAGTGTGGCTCATCACAGGAAGATTCAGTTTGATTAAAGACATTTTGATTACAGATTAGTCAAAACAAAATGTAAAACTTGCACGGATTAATCATTCGCTATAAGACTCATCAACAGGATCAGTTTTGATTTCATGCTGACTTTAAAGGGATTGTTCATCCAGAAATTACTCACCTTAATGTCATTACAAAACAAGACTTTAATTCTTCTTCAGATAATAATTGGAGATATTTTTTATATTCCTTAATTATTTTTGCCCCTTCACTGAAAGTCCACGCAACCAAAACTTTAAAGCTTGAAAAAGTACATAAAGTAATCCATATGTATTGAGTGTTTATTCTGAAATCTTTATTTAAACTAGGGATGCACCGAATATTCGGCCACCGAAAGACATTTATCACCGAAACAATACGGCCGAAATGTTGTGATGACGCAAACAGAAACCGCGACCTCCATGTGCTTGTCTGAAGCAACATGTCTGCGGTGTGGACGTACTTCAGGGGGCTTCACACGGGCAGTTTAGTTCGGAACGGGGCACGGTTCGCATGAAAAACCCCAGACTACCGATTCCCGCGGCTCGCGTGAATGTGCAACACGGACTCGGGTGCGCACTTGTTCAGGAAGTAAAGTGATCTGCGCATAGGTTTTAGCTTTTTGTGATGTATTCGGTTAAATAAAACGGTAACACTTTATTTGAAGGGGTGTGCATAAGACTGACATGACACTGTCATAAACATGACATAACACCTGTCATGAACATGAAGGAGTCTTTATGAATGTTTATGACTGTTGTCATTAAGTGTCATTCGGTAAATTATGACACTTTTAATGCAAAGTTGACATTGTTTAAAATGTCTTTGTTATGACAACTTGACATTAACAAAGACACAAATGTCTTGATTATGACAACTTGACATTAACAAAGACAGAAATGTCTTTGTTATGACAACTTGACATTAACCAAGAAATCATAACCTGTCAACCTGTCACAAATATGTCATAACAGGTCTAATTATCAAACTTAAAGCATTTTACAGTGTAATAACCCTTAATGACATCTTTATAACTAGTAAAATGTGTTCCACTTTACTTGAGGACAAGTAAAATATTCATGACACAGTTATAATGGTGTCATGACGGCCAAAGTTGTGACAGGTTGACAGGTTATGATTTCTTGGTTAATGTCAAGTTGTCATAACAAAGACATTTTAAACAATGTCAACTTTGCATTAAAAGTGTCATAATTTACCGAATGACACTTAATGACAACAGTCATAAACATTCATAAAGACTCCTTCATGTTCATGACAGGTGTTATGTCATGTTTATGACAGTGTCATGTCAGTCTTATGCACACCCCTTCAAATAAAGTGTTACCAATAAAACACTTTATGGGATGATAGTGTTGATGAATTACGAGCGAGAGTGAGCCGGCAGTGTATTCGCGCATTGCGCGTGGAATCAGGGCAACAAATGTGGAAATCCACTGTCTCCTCAAAAGAGTCCGTTTGCAAGCAGCAGAAGGCCGCCTTATGGACACACACACAGAGTAAACCTGTATTGTTCACTCAACTGCACATAATAGCAGCGAATTAATAAAAAACACAATATATTGACCCATGTTCAGTTTTCTATCATGCACGTTTGCGATGACGTAATATGCACGCAAACACATCAGGGTTCGATAGAATCGATAGATAGAATTCTACAGTTAACATATGGGCTATAGCAGTCTTTGTTTCGATACACTATTATGTTGAAGGCTTACAGAGAAAATATTGTTGTACCTTAAGCAGACTTTGCACTTGTTCTGAATGCATTTTCTTGTAGTCCTACAAGATTTTGCACTAAAGTCTGCAGGCCAGTAGGCCTTTACATTATTATTTAATGTACATATGAGTGGGGTCAAGTTAAACATTTTAGTTTGAGTTTTATTTTATACTGTGCATTGTTGCAATGTGCTAAATAAATATTTGCATAATTTGTAATTTATTTATTCTTTGAAACTTTAATATTAATTTATGCAATTGCAATGCCTTGACTTCAATGGCTTGAATTTAGTACACAGTCATTGCCATAAATGCAATGGTATTAATAATTGGCATAATTTCTTTCGGTGTTTCGGTTTTCGGCCTTGATTTCCTCTTTTTCGGTTTTCGGTTTCGGTTTCGGCCAAGAATTTTCATTTCGGTGCATCCCTAATTTAAACCCATTTCATTTAGGCTTTAATTTATTAATATTAACATTACACATACATACATTTTTGTGCTTATATTCTATGTACACTAATCAATGTTTACATATGAAAAAAGCCTAAATTAAATCTGTTCATCATATAAAGTGATCGTGTCTCATCAGAATAAAACGCTCAATTCATTTGGATTACTTCACACATGTCTTTATGAACTTTTTGAAGATAAAAAATTTGGGCTCCGAGGACTTTTATTAGATGCACAAAATGATGAGAGAATATTAAAAACATCTTCATTTGAGTTTTAAAGATGAATGAAAGACTTGGGCTTGGAGTGACATGAAGGTGAATTAAATGACAATTTTCATTTTAGGGTGAACTATCACTAAGTTTGACGACCAGAAAGTGCGGAATTGAGTGTCTTATTTTCAAACAGTAAATCCATTGATGCATTATTCAAAACCAACCACATTTTTGTGAAATTCTGTCTGTACAATAAATGTCTGTTAGTTTCAGATTTTTCCATCTGATGCAATAACATGCTGAAGTGTCTAAATACTTCCTTTGGCCGCTGCACGTTTGCGCGTGTGTGCGTGCGTGTGTGTGTGTGTGTGTGTGTGTGTGTGTGTGTGTGTGTGTGTGTGTGTGTGTGTGTGTGTGTGTGTGTATGTATGTGTGTGTGTGTGTTACTCACTAAGTGTCCTGGAGTAGGTGATCGTGAGTCTTTGAGTGCTGCTGTGCCTGGAACATCCAGAAGAGGCCATTTCATATGCAAATACTGTGGAAAACAACAACAAAAAGGAAGATTAGACAGCAATACTGTTTTAATTCACATCATCCTTTTAAAGTCAGCATTAAACAGAAGTTGCTCTAGACTTTTCTTTCTAATTGTGCCATATATCTGAGTGAAACGACTTCTGGAACAAGAACGAATATGTGCGGGGCTTGATTTTGTCTGTGGGGAATTGATTGGATGGTTGTGGTTTGCTATTGGCTGATCTCATGTGATTGACAGGTTATTGCCCCGCCCTCGTCATCAGAGAAGAGGAGAGATGCTGCAAGAGGAAGTTATTCTGATTCAACATTACCAGAAACATGAATTTAAAACAACATTAATGTGCAGAGATAAATCATTTATAATAAATCCTGCAAGATTCCATAAAAGAATTGTCCATTTTGACTTCACTACTTTAAAGCTCAATGGAAAAGTTCTGGCACAAAAACTTCACCTCAGTGGGTGGCAAAGTTAACCAACACGTTTTGTCAGACCTGTTGACAAAAGCACCTTTTAAAACAGAGCAGTGTGTGTGTGTGTGTGTGTGTGTCTAGACAGGTTTTTTTTCCAATGACTAACTGTGATTGAATGAGTGAAACAAATGTCAAATTGAAAAGAGACTTAACAGAATCTTCCAGCATGAGATCTGCCTCTCAGAGGGTCATAAATAAGTCGAACGGTCAGCGGAGAGCAATTCTTCTGGCAGACACCTGTGTCTGTATCTTGTACACGTGTGTGTGTATGTGTGCATGTAAAATGGAGAGACAGTGAGAGTGTGAAATCTGTGTTTGTCGGAGAATGTGTTCCTCCCAGAGCCCAGCTGTGGGCGTCTATCGAGGGAGTGTGTGTGTGTGTGTGTGTGTGTGTGTGTGTGTGTGTGTGTGTGTGTGTGTGTATAGGGGACAGCTGAGAGGAAATCCCATGGAGAGAGGTGGGAAAACTTGACCGTGGTAAAAACACAGCCACATATATAATGCTCAAGTGAATATCCCTGCACTTCTGACCTCTCCCTGTATCACTTCAACTATCAGGACGAGAGCAAACACCATCCCGATCTCTTCGTGCGTGTGCATGTGTGCATGTGTGCGTGTGTGTATTCCACCGTGGGCCAAACAGGTGCGCTGATAATCACTAATGCACAATGCGGTTTGTAATGAATGCAGAGGTTGTGTTCAGATCTTCTTGTTTTGCTCCATTTGGTCTTATGGCCATAGCTGGAGTCTCAGTGGAGTTCAGTTCAGACATCTGGTTTATATATCAGTTTTTAACTGCCGGATACAGCAGATTTTCATGTGCACAGATTTATTTCGGCTGCTCAAAAATGTATCATTTATTAAAACAAATTTAGCTGGAGCTAATATTCTCATAGTCATTATTATTCTCATTCTTATCACGTGTTCCTGCTCCTAAAGGTACACTGGGAAAACACTGTGTACGATTTACTTTGAAACAACGTTCACTGAAAAATTGCTAGTAAATTTCACAAAGAATTACAGGGTAATGGCATGTAACATACAAATTTGAATTAGAAAGACTACAATAGTATTCTCGTGTAAAACTAACTCTAGTAGTGTTTGAACTTTTTTTTTTTGTAAAACTATAGAATGTAGTACTATAGAAAAACTATATGTACACTATAGAAGATTTTTTTTTTTACTTTAGAAATTAATAGAGCAATGCCAGCAATAAGGTGAAAATTATTTTCTGATAAACAACTGATAAATGGCTAATATTAAATTCTAAATCCTTGAATGTCTATAAATAAATAATACATTTAAAAAAATTATTTAGTATTATATTTTATTTAATTATAAATTTTATAATTTATATAAATAAATAAAAATATGAAATATGCATATTTATATTTGCTAAATATCCAAAATGGTGTGATATATCATTCAACCCTAATAGAAAAATAACTATTTTATGACCATTTTATGCACATTTTTAGCAACTTCATGACAAAATGCCCTATGGCAGTAGAAAAAAAAAGTTAAATTTATTGTGTGGTTATATGGAAAATACAAATAAAAAACACACACTGGCGTTATCAAGAACAGCTCGCTGCACACTGATTGGATGATGGCCTCTAAATAAAAAAATCTAACCAATTGTGTTTAATAGGGCTAATTATCTACATTGTTTGTTATCCACAATCAGCATCTGACTTGGTCAAGACAAACTCTGCCGTCCTGCTCTGATAAACACGCGCAGTATCTAAATATGATGTAAATATGCTCATTGGATTCAATAAACTGGTCCCGGTCTTGGATATCGCTCAAATCCAGCAGGAAAATCTGAATCCTCATCCGTGCCGCTAATGTATTAATGTGGGGTCCGTCCACTTTTACATCTTCGACCTTGCTTTCAAACGGAGCGGTCATAGGAAGGAAGTTTACACGGCTATGGTTAAAAATGGAAAAGACATTATACACACAAAAGGAAGAGGGGAGGGAGCGGGAGCGACAGAGAAAGGGGGAAAAAAACATTTTCAGGAATGGGTTTTGTCTGAGCAGGCCAAGGGTATTGTTTCCTGACAGCTGGGTGACTCGGGGGGGCACATCGGGCCCCTCGTTCCCATCCACAACAGAGGAAATTCTTGGGGTCGACATCAGTCATCTCCCCTACTATCCCTTGCCACACACACACACACACACACAATACTGGGCTAAAGAGAAACAGAAGGCCACCATTATTACTCTCTTTAGTTGGTCATGTATTATCCCACTACAGGAGTCCAGGCCAATATATAAACACACACAGGTCTACATATTAAGTCATAAAAAGTATTGTTAACATTACAGCGGCTTCCAGTAAAGATGCCTCGTTCCAGTAAAGCTCCTGCGATCTGTCTCCGATCATTACCAGTGCTTTAAACAAGATTTTACATCGATTCAACATGCAATGCAACATTCTTAAAACTAAAAACGTATGTTTTGTGGGGGGAAAAACTTACATTTCCATAGTGACATTTTCAATCAATTGACCAATCAATTAATATTTAACACGTAAAATTTGGTGATTTTTAAAACGTAAGATTTCTATGGTACAAACGAATGAATAAATAAATATTTTTAACATCTGGTCATTTTTAAAATGTAATATTTCCATAATAGTCCAATGAAATTTGATTAGATTGTGAAACAGAGAAGTGGCAGAGGGCTGTGATATTATTGGTTATTATATAAAAATTAAAAATAAATAAAAAAAACGTTTCAGAGATGGAGAACAATATATATTTGGATAAAAGATTACGATAACTTTATTTTAACAGGCGCAAATCACACAATAGAACAGGGACATGGATTAATGATGTTGATATGGTAATGTGTGTGGCTGAGCCAAATTTGTAATCAATTTTGTACAACTTGTAATAATTGCTTAAATGAGCTCATTGTTTCTGCCTAAATGAATACATGATGTTAGCTAACTGCATGCATGCTCTGTATTTTCTTAGAACTGTACATTTTGGACATATGGACAATACCACAGTCAGCTCTGATAACAGATCACGCTAAATTGAAAGTATACATGTATAGTGAAAAGCGCTAGTATTTCTGTTCAGTATTTCTGAACTACTAGAAAAAAGGTTCAGTGGTGTTCAATAAAGAACTCTAGGGTTCTTGACTCAATTTTAAAGAACGCTTTATGCCAAAAAGCATTCTTCTATATAAGGAGAAATGTCTTAAATGATTGCATAATGCTTTCATGTTAAACGGATTATTTCCATTTATTCTAGTGATAATGGACATTTACAAGCTGCTTTATTCATACAATTTAATTAAAAAGAAAAAATAATTCAAACGAATGAATCCATGATGGAACTCTTAGAAGGTTCTATATATGAAGCGCCTGACGGAACTTTTGAAGGTTCCATTTAGAACCTTTTCTTCTTGTCGTTGACTTTGGTGATTCTGAGAGCACTAGGAATGTGTCCAGACAAGATGAGGAAACCCACCCAACAGCACAAGTTCACTCCCATTTGCAACAAAAATGATTATTATTTTACTTTTCAGACATTTTTCAACAGCTCAGCCCGAAAAACATAATTCCTGTCTCTGTTTGACGCTGGCATCCTGTACATTTAGCACTTCAGCTCTATATAAACACTGGTGCCGCTGTGGTCAGACCCTGGCCCACTAAAACTGTCCTCAAGTTGGCTCAGAGCGAGAGAGAAAGAAAACCCTCTCGTGCTGGTCAGCAGAATACGCTCCTGAAGACAAGGCTGCTTACTATCGGAAAAGTGCTCTGGGCGGAAAGAGAAAGTGGAGCGTTTCTGCGCTGCAATCCTGTAGTAAGTGTTTACAATGACATGGGACTGGAAACACACACATAAACTCAATTTGCCAATTACCTTTTACAGTACACTTCAGGCGCTGTGCTAATGTGATGCAGGTGCCCTTTAAATCAAGACAGGCCTGGCCTGGAGTCGAGAGCGGAGGAGGAACGTCGCAAACATTTGTCAACAACGACATTGAGACGTTATCAAATACCTGGAGGAAAAATCCTATATTACTATATATTACAAGATAGAAAAACTGTAAATTATGATTATAATTATAAATTTTTTATACATTATATTATTTCACATTATATTATATCTTGCCTCTGTAAAGCAAGCTTGAATTTTACAATATAATACATAAAATCAAATGAACTTACTACTGAAATTATTATTAATAATCACAAATGTAATTTACTAAATATCTGTTACACAAACTATAATACAAGGTCTAGGAATTGTTTGTAGTAATTAAGTTTTTTTTATATTAAATTACAACATATTTTATTTTATGGCTCTGTAAAGCAAACTTGAGTTTAAAATCTATAATATAAAATCATATACAGTATATACTATAATCATAATATATTTACTATAGTTATATATATATATATATATATATATATATATAAGATAATATTACAGTTATATAATAATTATTAAATAATAAAAAAAAATGTAAAAAATTTGAATTATTTATTTATTTACTGAATATCCGTGCTAAAACTATATTACAAGGTGGAGAATTGTTTGTAGTGAATATTATTATTACTTTTTATATGACATTTTGTCTCTGTAAAGCAAGCTTGAATTTTACAATCTGTATAAAATAAAAAAGTATTTACTATTATTATTATTATTATCACTGTCACCATAATCATCATTACAAATGTAACGATTTACTGAATGTTACATAAACTATATCACAAGGTGTAATAAAAAAAAAACTATAGTGATAATCATTTTTTATAGTATAATAAACTATATTACATATGTTATATTATGTTGAATTATAATATAATATTACAACATAATATAACATATGGCTCTGTAAAGCTATATAAAAACAAATCTATTTACTACGGTTATTATTTATCAATATACGTTACATAAACTATCACATGGTGAAACAATTTTATAGTGATAATACTTTTTTATATTACAATAAACCATATTATATATATTATATTATGGCTCTGTAAAGAGAGCCTGTGTTTAAAAATCTACTAGGCTATATAAAATAAAATGTATTTACAACTGTTATTATTTTTCATCATCACAAATGTAAAAACCTTTCGCTGACATTGCATTGAGTTTCTGAACAGATTGAAACACCCCCGATGCATCTGGACGCTGGAACGCTTCCCCCCGTCGCACTAAAGAGACTTACACTGTGCCTGAAACCTTCTCGCCAAGCCTTAGTTTCCTCATCCTACATCGAGTCTCTCAACTTCAAAACTAGGCCTCTCATCATAAACCATCATCCGATGTTACACACACAGAAATATGAGCTTCCTCTCGAAGCGCTCGGCCTCTGGGACATCAGTCGAGCGCTCTCCTAATGAGAGGGACAACACAGATGCCACAAAAGGTGGTGGAGAACGTCCCAGAGAAAAGCCAAGCACGGGCCCTTTGGTTTGGGGAACAGAGAGAATACAGCATATGCTCCAGGGCCCACGAGCTGCCAGCGCCAGGGTCCAATTGTTGAGCTCTCTCTCATGGACTTTCTTTGTCAGCTCAGGAGACGAGGCGGCGCTGCCAGGGATGCTGGGAGGCAGATGCGAGGGACGTTTGTTACTGAGGGAAAGCGGATCGTCTGCCAACGGCACCCAAATAGAGCCGGCCTGACAAACTTACAGCGCCGCTGTCGAGGTAATGAGGATGACACGCTTTCAGTCGATCCGGAGAGATCTGTGCCGCTCGCTCACCCAAGTTTTTAGCCTAAAAAGTTCAGTCTAAATGCATGGAGTCTCTTTTTTTCCATCACACTTTAATAATTTCGTAACACTTTACCATCAGGTTCATTAGATAATGTATTAACTGACATGAACTAATACATTTGGTACAGTATTTATTAATCTTTGTTAATGTTAGTTATGTTGTATTAAAAAATACAGCTGTTCATTGTTTGTTCACAGTGCATTAACTAATGTTAACAAATACAACCTTTGGTTTTAATAATGTCTTAGTAAATGTTGAAATGGTATTTAGCACTTTAAGTCTGTTTTCTTTTAAAAGCTTTTTCTGTTTAACAGGCTCAGGAAGGAAAATGCCATTAACGTGAAACGTTGCGCGTCGCGTTCATATAGGCTCTTGTCTGTAGGCTATATAGTTTTCCTCCCATAGAGCCTATTATTACGAAAAAGCTTAACGTCAATGCAGTAACACGGTGATATTAAAACTCAGTAGCCGATACACCTTATTGAACATGCAATGCGCTTAAGCGTTTTATAATGGTTTTCTATGGGTGTTGTTCATAATATCACTACATAATATCAATATCACTCGCATTAAGCGTCTTAAATGGGGAATAACGCTCGATTACGCTGCCGTTGTCTGTTTTTGCAGAATACTGCCATCTAGTGGTAGCAGGTTTTCTCAGACGGCTGTGTGTGGATCGTGCAAGGCGAAACCGGCGTAATGAAAGTCTCAAAATCCAGATCAATCAAATAGGATCGACTCAGAAACGAGTCGATGAATGCACGCGTGTATCTTACTTGTCTACCTCATCTTACTTGTTGCATGCACAAACTCTACATTAATACAAAATTGAGGTTTTGTATTGACAACTATGTCTCTATTTGTACAACATGCTGCACATTTATGTGATTCTGGATTTGCACACACACAAGTTCTATTGTATTAGTTTAAATGTAGCGACGCACATTTGTAAATTAAATGGGTAGTTGTGCACACATTAATAATTAGCTATTCATTTGTAGTGGTTTATGTGTGGGTTGTGAAATGCTTAAAAACAGCGAAAAGAAAGTCTCAAAATCCAAATGAGATCAACTCAGAAAATAATTCACTGAATGCACGCGTGTCACCTGATCCACACATGCACATCTTCTTTGTTGCATGGACAAATTATGAGGCACTAATACAAAAGAAAACATTTGTATTCACAAAAATGTCTCTATTTGTACAAATTGCTGCACATTCATTCAATTTAGAATTTTGCACACGCAAGCTGAAAGGCATGGATAAAACATTTCTGCAACATGTATCAAGTTCATTGATAATTGTGTTTGCACATTTTAATCATTTTGATACTATATTCATCCCATACAATAGTGGCTAGTAATTTTATACACAATTTCATACACAATGGCAATGCAAAGTGCTTTACATAAAAATGCCTTTAAAAAAGGTACTGTGACGGATCATCTTGTAATCAGCGCCGCCCCGTCCCTTAGTTCGCCGCCCTTGGCCAGGTCCCCGACTGGAGTGGGTGTGATTGGAGAGGAGGGGCGCTGATGAGGCACACCTGACGAGATGAAGCCTCATCACCGCCGCCTGTTAAATGCTGAGCGCGCCTCTCCTCTTCCCTGTGCACGCACACACCGGTGTCCTCATGGGTCCAGGAAGGGAGACAGGGAAGCGTGTGACTGCCGGACACCGCCCCCTTACCTGGACCCATCCCATCTCTTCACTACCCTTCCTTCACGATTCCCTGGCACAACCAGGACACCAGATCCCCTTTTATTTTAACACTTTATTTCCCCCTTTTTGGAAGTTTTTCATTCATTTAATTTAATAAATGCCTCTCTGAGGCTTGACACCCCTCCCACTGTGTCTGTCGTTTGCTCCCCCGCCACAGTACATAAGAGAGAAATTAAGATTTCAAATGTAAGAGAAAACATTTAGCTGGTTTTACAGTGTTTTGTAAACAGCATTTGCATGAAATTTTATTGATGTCAAACCATAAACAGATACACTATCATTCAAAAGTTCGGCAGGTGTTTTTTTTTTTTTTTTTTTTTAAAGGAATTAATACTTTTTAATTGATCAAGGATTCATTAAATTGATCTAAAGTGGCAGTTAACTTTTATAATGTTACAAAAGGTTTCTATTTCAAATATGCTGTCCATTTTAACTATATATTTATCAAAGACAGTATCAGTTTCCACAGAAAACCGTTTTGAACATTGATAATAATAATACATGTTTATTGAGCATTAAATCATCATATTATAATGATTTCTGAAGGATCATGTGACACTGAAGACTGAAGTAATGATGCTGAAAATTCAGATTTGATCACAGGAATAAATTACATTCTACAATATATTCACATAGAAAACAGTTACTTTAGATTTAAATAATATTGCATAATTTTTACTCTATTTTTGATTAAATAAATGCCGCCCTGGTGAGCAGTAGAGACCCCAAACCTTTGAACTGTAGTGGAAATAAACGTTTAACAAAAATCAAATATTCTAGAGAACCAAATAATAATGCCAAGTAACCACAGTTTAATGGTATAATTATATTATTATACCTCCAAAATAATAGCATGATTGTATTCTGCACTGAAAGTGATCCTCCTCATGAGCACAGTTGAACCCAGCGTGTGGCCCGTACTTATTCAGGACCCCTGATGAGCCTATGGGCCTCCCTGTGGCCGGTGTGTTAAAGTGTTAATCACATCTCTCAATCTGATAACACACACACACACACACACACACACTCCTGCCCCACACGAAGGCCTATTGTCAGGACATGCCATCATCTTAATACTAGTCATTTACACCTCTGTTAGTCCAACCTGACCACACAATCAGCGCCGGTTTCAACCCGGGCTCCTTTGTTTAAGTGTGTTGTGGGTAATTAAACGATTAAATAATCATTCTTAAGCAAACAAGATACAATCATGCTAATTGGAAGGAGAGATTAACTATCAGTGAAACTAGGCGGCACTGAAGCAGCACACAATGCCTTGTCAGATTTTGAGGAATGCAACCAAACTTCAGAGATTAAACTTGTGTTAAACGCCACGTATAGGGTTAATCATAACATCACGGGTCAGGATGCCGATAGATCCGCGTCCCAGAGCGCTCTCCCTCCATCCCGCAAGTAAACTCTGCCACATTAGTGAGTCCGCTCAGCATGCAGGCGTGTTTGTTCTGGCCGTCGGAGTCGTTCACCGGCGTGGCTAGACGAAACATTTCAATGAGGATATTTGTGATGCGATCTGGGAAAACACGTCAGATGTCGCTGGTACGTTTTCAGGAAGGTCTAAAAATAAGATGAATGTCAGGTTTTTTTTCTCAAAATTGGGTTTTCATTTAATTATTATTCTAACATCTTGTCTATCATCTCTGAATATATCTTGGCAAAATTCACTAGTTTAGTTCAGAAAAATAGTGATTTATTTTAGTGGCACGCCGGAGGTGCCAAAAAACGATGTTGTTTTAACGATAAACGATCTGACATTATCGAGTATATCCCTCACTTTACAAAAACATACCCAGAGAGCGCACGCATAGACTACGTGATGTAGTCTAGTTAGGTATAGTAGTGTGAGTGTGTGTGAGCATTTTCACTGAATTATTTAGTCTATTAAACTGCATTTATAATGTTCCCAAAATTCAAGATATGGGGCAAAAATGTCTTTTATATGCATATCATTTAATATAGTTAATATCACACGTTTTTTCTCCAAATATCAGCACGATTAAAAATGTGATATGGATTTAATACAACAGTTCAATAAACAAGAAGTTAATATTAAGTAACTAACTTTTTAGACACAAAATTGTCTGTTTTTGCTCCATTTTGCCAATGTAAATAGTTCGAAACAAGCCACTGTTTTGCATCTCTGAGCAACACACAGCGGTGTTTTGTTACTGAACTAATCACCTTTTTGACAAATCGGTTGAATGAATGATTCAATGACTCGCTCATTAAATTCTTCGTTCCTGAATGAACCAGCCATTTGAATGAATCGGTTGAATCTCAATGACTCGCTCATTAACAGTGACTTGCTGCCACCTACTGGCGGTTTTAATTTCATTTTTAAAACATCTTTTTATTTTTAAAATCATTTCAAATATCAATATTCAACGTTTTAAGTTAAAAACATCAAAACATTAATCATGCATTTGTAACTGCGGGTTAAATGCATTCACGTCGCCTCTGAGCTGCATTGAATATCAAAAACGTCAAATAAATCAAAAACTTTAGGAGTCAGCAGTCCGCGGCAGTCCAAGATACCAGCACAAAAACATAATCGGTCAAATAATTTAATTATTGTAATCAATAAAATATTGAGATATCATTTTTCGTCAATATCACACACCCATAATGAGCACCATACGCCACATTTTTTACCATTTGCTTCCTGTCCTTTTATGCATGAATGAATAAAATCCACACACAACGCTAAAGCTAGTCAAATTACAACTATAGACTCCAAGTGTTTGGCTTGAGGTCACCATCCACAGGCGTATCTGAAGTATGTATCTAGCACTAGGGTAATGGCTGAAGTCTGAAGTATCCTGAGTCTTTTGGCCCGGGTGAAGTTAAGTGGCTTTGACAGGGCTCTGCCGCTCTCATCGGGCGTCTATTGTGACCTGCGCGCCCTCCTTGCACTTCCATTCATTGCCTGAAAACACTAAAAAACCATGTCAAAGGTCAACCTGACACATTTCCATGGCAACATGGCCCTATAACGGGCCTCTTAACACGCTCTTGTGCACAAAAGAACTATTAGTAAGGAAGGACGGATGGAGATGCGTGTGAGTTTGTATGAGTGCAAGGGAAGCATAGAGACAGGGCAAAGGTTTAACCTGAACAATTGAGAGATTTCAAGGTCTGACCAGGACTGATGGGTGGATTCGGCTTTTAAGGTAACCAGCAGTCCATCAAAAGGGGCCGGGACAGCATGGAGAGCCCATTTCCCACTCTATTGAAGACCACTCTTGTTTATTATAGCTATGAAGCAACACAACCATCATTGAGAACATGCATTGAGAAAAAGCATTCATTCATCTGTAGACTTTAGCATGGAAATAAGAAGGTACTTACAATATCTTATAAGATCTAGTGCTGTTCAAGGATTAAATCACATCCAAAATAAAAGTTTGCGTTTACGTAATATATGTGTGTATTGTGTATAATTATTTTGTATATATAAATACACACTTGCATGTACGTATTTGAGAAATATTTGCATATATACTGTTTCTATTTATATATAACTGTATTTCTATTTATATATAATTTCTATTATATATAAATGTATTTATTTAAGAATAATTTTTTTTTTGAGAAATATTTTCATATACTGTGTGTGTATATATATTTTTATTTTTTTAAATGTGTTATTTATATATAAAATATTTACATGCATGTGTGTGTATTTATATATGCAAAATAATTATAACAGTACACACAGTCACACACATATAGTCTGTAAACACAAACTTGTATTTTGGATGCGATTAATCGTTGCACAGCATTAAATCCTCAACAAAACGATTCATTTTTTAGTAAACATGCGAGAAATGCCATGCTGAAAAGGCTTTGAAACCATTTCCACTCAGAATTTGATAGTAAATTTCACAAATAATCACAGAGAAAAGGTAAGTAACACATTGATTGAAATGTAAATATTGAAGTAGAAAGACTAAAATGGTATTTTCTTGTAACTCCAATAATCAGTTTTTCTTCACAAAAAAATTATTTTTACAGTGTACTAAAGTTTAAACCAGATGCATCTCTTTCTTGAGCAAAATAATGGTCAAATTAAAGTGCATTAAAATCATTGCAACATTCACAAAATATCACACAAGCCTGCCAAATCATCATGAATGCATTGTGAATATTCAATAAACTGGCAAGTTGTGGTGATGATTTGCATGAGTTAAATATCTAACATTATTTCTTAATCGTTGCAAACTTGGGTAACCAATTCTGATATTAATGCCCATGTTATCATATTAAATATGTTGTTTCAGTGCCCTTGCCTATTCATATTAAAGTGTCCTTAACGCATGGTTGTGTCAACGAGGAAATGTAGCTGTGATTTGATCCTCTAGAAGTGAATCAGAAGAGACTGTTAAGATTAAAATGTGTAAAAAGGATAACAGCATAGTTTGAATAATACCATTTCATTGACCACAGAAAGTCTTTTATTCACACCAAACTCGTAGAATGACAGACAGAGCTGATGGAGTCGAGCGCTATGGAATAATTGAGCTATTGTATTCAAGAACACAACGCAAGGTCAATCGAAACCTTACGCATAACCAGAAGCACAAGACAATAATCGGGGCATCTGGCGAGAGCTGGCATTCAGTCAGCGCTGAAGGCAGGCGGCCATATTGTTAAAGTCAATTACAGTGTGTTCGGAGATTTTTCAGTATCTGCTGGCATATCTTGTTACAGATTCTTCTACAAATGCTAAGCTCACGAGAAGGGCAACATTTTTAACCCTTAAGCCTGATGGAGAAAGACCATTAAACTATACTGATAGCTCTTGAGGAGGTTCTAGTGTGTGTGTGTGTGTGTGTGTGTGTGTGTGTGTGTGTGTGTGTGTGTGTGTGTGTGTGTGTGTGTGTGTACTATAGGGGTGGAACGGTACACAGAAGTCACGGTTCGGTTCATACCTCGGTTCAGACATCACGGTTCGGTACGATTTCGGTACAATGGAGGGAAAAGCAAAACAAAAATGCATAAGGCATTGTATTTTTTAAATAAGTTTTATTAATAAAGGCATAGAACCAGTTTATTTGTAGTGCACTGACAATAGTTTTATATAATTAGTTTATTAATTAAATTAATAAAAAAGACCTTGAGATGTGTTTGGTAATTGTACCTGAAATAATTTAAAATTAATTTGCTATATTTCAGATCAATATATTTGTTTTCCTTAATTTTAATTAACATTATTACTTAACAATGTAACATTATTCTCATCTGAATTATAAATAATGGATTTCTGTATAAAATAATACTACCATTAAAAACACATTCGATTTTCTTTTTTAATCAATGTAGAATGTGTAACTTAAAAATAAACAGATTAGTGCTCCGAGGACAAGAAATGAAAACCAATGCAATATGATGAATGTCCAAAAGATGGGACCCACAGACTGTTTTGAAATGGGGTTGGATAAATATGTTTTGCTTTTAAAACAGTGTGTGTGTGTGTGATTTTGGTTGGGTGACAGTTGTAGGTTACAGTTTGACAAGAGTTTACAGTGTGACAAAAGCACAATGTTGTGTTTTATTGCGAGTGTACACAAAGTAAACACTTTGCAGGTTTAATGATCTGTATGAACAAAATGACGGAGTATGTTTTTTATGTTTCCATTGTTCGCTCGCGCCTCTCTCTCTCTCTCTCTCTCACACACACACACACACACACACAGTTCGATCGCGCCCGCGCCTCTCTCTCTCACACACACACACACAGTTCGATCGCGCCCGCGCCTCTCTCTCTCTCGCGCGCGCACACACACACTCCAGCATTGCAATCTTGACATCGCAGCCTGTTCATTATGCGGTCACACCAAACGCGAATAGAGCGTCAAATTCGCGTCTAGTTCGACGCTACTCCAAAGCGAATAGGACGCGCGTATAAAGCCAACGTTTGAAGTGAACGCGCGTTCAGAGCTAAGCCGAGGGTACAGATTATGTGTCCCTAAAGAACCCGCGTATCTAACAGTAGTTCCGCATTACATTAATTAATTTGCACGCGAGTTTTTTTTTTTATACCGTGTATTCTGCGTGTAAATTCGTGCACCGAACCGTGACCCCCGTACCGTTTCGGTTCAATACGAATACATGTACCGTTCCACCCCTAGTGTACTACCTATGAGGCAGAGTCTCCTGCTAAAGGCTGAAAGTATGTGCATGCAAACAATTTCAGCTCAATTTACATTTCAATAAATGTCAGAATGCGATTCATAACACAACGCATGTATGAATAGCATTCTCAGTACGTATGAACAATATATCGGCATCAGGCAATAATCCTATCGTATTTCATATCAGTAAATTAGTCTAATATATTTAAGATTGGGATGCACGATATTATCAGCACAACGTCGGAATCGGCCAATAAAGGCTTAATGTAACAATCGGCATCGTCTCGATGTGAAACATTATGCCGATATGCTTTGAGGATAAGATAATGTATTGATTATGTGTCTACAATAACTTGCGTGTTTGCAATAACAGATCCAGGTAAACAGATACATCACAAAAATGCACAAATGAACGTTAAGAACATAACAGGACAACACACTTGGCGTGCAAGACTAGAGTACAAATTCTCCTATAAAATCTGTAGCCTAATTTACTGTCTGACAAACTCCCAACTTTTTAAAAAAGCTTTCCGAGGCTGAAAAAATATAAATAAATATTTGCTCATGTGTAAATCTAATTTACATCTAATCTAAAAAAATTGTTAATGCAATGAAGAAGATTGGTTTAAATCAACAGAAACTCAAAATATTACGTTATCTGAACCACATTAATTATCTAAGTTGATTTTACAAAAGAAAAAAATGTTGTGATAAATCATGAAAATATTTTTTTTACAGTGTGGTGTTCCTCAATAAGGGCTTGTGCTACGAAAGGCTGAACACACACTGCTACCATTTAAACTGGCCTTTTCACTGCTACGACACATTTTAGAGAAAGAGAGAGAGAAAGAGAGAGAGACACAGAGAGATGGTGGAAGGAACAGACAGGACTAAATTAAACACATTTGTTTCTTCTCACACATAGCACAATTTATGAAAACAGAGCACGGATTGTGTTAGTTCTTAAGCCTCTCGGACAGAAACACACACACACACACACACACACACACACACACACGTCTATAGAGGGCTGGATGTATGTTTGGCTCAGCAGAAGCATATAGAAACAGGTCCAGACCTCCTGTGTGCTCGGACTGAGCTTTACAAACTAATACAGGCTCTACACATCCTTCTTCACCATAAAACACTCTCACACACACATACATACACACAGACACACACACACACACAGCAGGGAAGCTCCCTGACTGACTCAAGCGCCGCAAAAACATGTGTACTTGCAGGCACGCACATAAAGTCATGACAGAGAGGCAAACTATGTGCACAGATAGGACAATAGTTCACCAAAAAATTATAATTTACTCTTTTTAAACTCATATGTCTGTCTGTCTTCCATTGAACTCAAAAAGAGACGTTTAGCTCAATGTCCAAGCTTCTCTTTTCCTATATAATGAAAGTGAAAGGGGACCATGACTGTCAAGCAATGTTTTCAGTAAGTAATTTAACCCTATAAAGCCTAATGTTCTAAATGTCTAATGCCCATAAATTATCAACATGATCAAAACGTTTGCTGCACAATCTACTGCGTGCCTTCTGTCATCTTATTGATACTTTTTTAGCTTTTAGCTATAGCTGCATAATGTTAGCTACACTTTTTTAGCAAGCAAAATACTTTTATTATAATTCGTGGTCTTTTTGCTGTGAAATGATGAACGCTTAGTGGACTGAAGAAACTTGTGTTTGATTATCCAGAATTTTTTTTTCTTATATATATATATATATATATATATATATAAAACAAATGCAAGTATCAAATATGATGCATCAGGTGTTTAAAGCAGGTTTATTGGTTAATCTCTCAATCATAATTGCATTGCTTTATTTATATGTATATTTTATCTTCAACAGGTTCAATAAACTGCTGGTTCAATAAACAAATAACCGATTTATAATAAATAATAAGGTTCAAATAACCGATTTTAAAACGATTTTTCTGACTATTATTTCACATTTTAGGTTAAGTTTTAATCTGTTCCTCACAAAAAACTATAATATAGCTTCATAAGACAACTGATACAACTTTTGAGTTATTATTTTCTAAGTCAATTGAGGTATTTATTATTATTTAGTTACGGAGTTATTTTGTTCTTTTCCTTTTTGGACCTTGACAGTGCTTGATCCCAATCCACTGTTATTGCACGGAAGAGTAGCATTATTGTCCCTCAAAACGTGTTTTTCTTCCACTGAAGAAAGCAAGAGAGTAAATGATGACAGAATTTTCAGTTATTGGATGAACTACTCCTTTTGTTACCCGCTGATCTCTTCATTCATGGGTAAGATAATCTTTATTCATAACGCCCAGGGCAAAATCTTTGGCTGTCAACACCAGTGGGCCTTCTTCAAAACACGCTCCATCATCAGTGTTGTTTTAGAGCAGAGCAAACAGGAAAGCTCGCAACACAATGAGAAAAGCAAACAGCATCCAGTCCCACTGACTGCGTGAGGTTTTGATGAAGTCCACAGAGGGTCTGCGTAGCGATGAGGTGGACCAGGTCGAGGGTCCGAGGGGTCAGGGGTCAAAAACTCACCCTGAGACAAGGTAATGGAGGGGAAGCCAAACACACCCGAAATCGGCTTTTTTGGAGAATTCGCCGGTTGCTAATGGAGCCGACTGTGTGCGTGACACATTTGAGAAATTAGCTAGACACGTTAAACTAACAAGCTAACAAAGTCCATTGTTTTCATTCCCGACTGAAGACTTTGAATGGGATTAGAAGCCTAAAGTAAATGGAAATTCATTGTGTCGCAAGGTGGATTTGAATAGTGAGAATGTTTGGAACACAAATGCTATTTTGGCTTTATTTTTTCACCATCGGAATCAAAATAAATGAGACGTTGAATCACAAAAAACTCTGCGAGTAGTCAAAAGAACGAGACATACCCATGCAATAAACTGTAAACGGCTAATAAACACATTTACGTCAACGCACTGGCGTCCTAATGTCTCGTAAAAGCTCCCGTCGTCAAGTAACTCTCGAAATCCCTGCTCACGTGTTCATAACGTATTGGAAATGAGAATATTTTAGGACTTTCCATGTAATTCAGCTGGCAGGGTGAAGTCATGTAAAGGTGGAATTTCCTTTTGTGTAGAAAAGCAAGACTGAGTCACACTATTAAAATGAGGTGTGAACAATGGAGAAGGAATTAAGATGTCTAGAAGTTGATATACCTAAATTTCCTCAACACCCTATTACAGAGACAATTACGTGCAAACTACGAGTCGCAGGTATTTACACCGAACCCGTCCAGAGAGTGACTAAGAGGATGAAGCCATGAAACACAGCAGAGGAATCGAGAAGAAGCAGAAGGCACACAAGAAAATCAAGAGTTTATTACATAATCCTGCATGATTCGGTCAATTTTGGACAAATACGGTCATTGTGATTTGAACATGACAAACATTTAATATAAAAGGTCGAATAAAGTCAAGTTTCTTCCCCATGCTCTTCACACTGGCTCTCTTTAATAATAATAATAATAATAATAGTGTATAAAATGTAAATTATTATTACTCTACTTACTAGAAATAATTGATATTTTGTTTATTATTATTATTAGTAGTAGTAGTAGTAGTATTAGTAGATTTACATACAGTATAATTGACTACCACTAAAATAAAAATAAAAAACTTATTTTGTTTTAATAATAATAATAATTTACATTATTATTATTATTTGTAGTTGTAGTAGATTTATATTGTTTTTATAATAATAATCATAATACTAAAACGTAATTTACTACTGCTACAAATAATAAATAAATACAAATATTTTAATGATTTATGTTTTTAATTATTATTATTATTTGTAGTAGTAGATTTATATTGTATTACTAATAATAATAATTAGCAGTAGTAGTAATATTATTATATTAATTATAATCATTGTATCTTTTATTATTAAATAACATTTAGTTTAGGGTAACAATGTACAATAAGGATTAATTTGTTAACATTAGTTAACTATATTAGTTAAACTAACAATGAAAAATACTTTTTCATGATGAAAATGCTATGCATTTATCAATCTTAGTTAAATGTTAATTTCAACTTTTACTAATACATGATTAAAATCAAAAGTTGTATCTGTTCACATTAGTTGATGCACTGTGAACTAACATCACATTTTATTAACTAACATTAACAAAGGTTAATAAAGGCTGTAAAAAATATATTGTTCATTGTTGGCTCATTAACTAGTCTCATTAACAAATGAGACCTTATTGTAAAATGACTGGCATATTTCTGGCCTAATTTCTTCAATTTGCATGACTGAATTTCTTAAAAAAATTTAGGGAACGGTGTAGGAAAATCTAGCTGAAGAACTTTAAGTTTCAGGCTCTACATGTGATTCATGACACTTTTATATGCACTATTTACATATGAAAATAGAGAAGAATATGAGCGTCATCTTGAAAGAAAGCATCAGATCTGGGCGTTCGGGCTGATGTCTTCAGTTCTGGCTTTCACTTAGTTGGCTCTTTTAATTCGAGGTCAGACATTGTTTTGCATCCAAGGCTCACTTTTCAAAATTTACATGAATGCGCTTCACTGTATTTACGTGACCAATTACACAGACACTGTGGCATAAACCTCTTTTGGACCAAAGATATGAATTCGATGAATGACAATAATGCTTCATAAAGATCTGGACTACAGAGGGATGTATTCAGATCAAACTAAAGCTCCCATTTCAAATAACACATTTTCAACAAGACGAAGGCTGAAGATTCATTTCAACAACTTCACTTCAGAAGAATCGGTGACTTACAATAGACTCGTGTAAGCCTCTACTGTATGTAGGAACTATTGAGATTGGTCTGCAAGGTCAAGGGCCAGTTATTTAAATAATAATACCTTTTTCTTCTAGAAAACTGTGAACGAGGAACGCTGAACTGCCGTGAACCGATATGAAAGAAAAGTTTACAAAGATTAGTCTATTCATTGTGAGTCTCTACCCATCATGCTTTGTGCTCAGG
>JAULUF010000042.1:4467500-4497500 GCA_031834385.1 Semotilus atromaculatus
CACTGTGTAGGAATTTCTAGCGGTGAAATTGTATTTTGCATTCAAACGAATAGTGTTCTCTAGCGCCTCGCTTTTTCAAATGCGCGTTGCAACTACGGTAGCCTTTATGTACCAAGAAGCTATGACAACATGTCTGGGATAAACCATCCCAATATTTACCGCTTTTTTGGCGTCGGGGATTCCTTCTCCTGTGGCTCGGCATAAGTATGATCCCGCATTATGAAGTACAGTGCAGTGCAGCATTTCAAATTTGCCGGGACAGTGACAAGTGACAACCTTTCACACAGAGATTCCGGAAAATACAGGGATAATGTGTCCCGGGATTGTCTGATTTTGGTTCATTCACACTGCCAGTGATTTCCCAGAATCTGTTCACACACATCCCATAAAAGACACGTGACGTCAGGATGTGACGTGTAATATCTCCACAGCGTCTAAGTTTGCTTATGATCTGCGATGTCTCTCTCAAGAAACCACGCTCGTGCTTTTTTTTTCTGATTCGATCATAAACTAGCGCACTGCATACCGTTCCACTAAGCGGACCAACTATCTCAGCTTCAGCGTCATCACTACGACACACCCATTACGGCATTGGTCCTGGCTTTTGTTCCCACAGGGTGCGTTCCGGGACTGATCCCAGCAATGTCACTAGGCCCCGATCCCGGCATCAATCCCGGGACGTGTTTGCGTTCTCACAGGAGGCACTCTGGCAATTTCAGTCTAGTTTCAGTCACGTGACGCTGGTTCTGAACGAAAACGTGTTGTGGAAACGTTTTGAGGTAGGCTAGTGCTAAAAACCAAAAACGTGTTTTAGTTGAAAACGGTGTTGTGTAAACAGCCTCTAAAACTTCCTAAAAACAGCCGCTATAGACTCGTTCGATACATTCCAACACACACACAAAATTACTGAAACCAAAACATTTCAAACAATGTTTGTTCAATTTACTTAAAAATATTTTAAAACAGAAAGTGGCCAAATATTGGCTGATTTATCGGCTAATTGGCAGACAAGTCACTATTATATAGCTAGACTTGGGATACTTAAGGTTTTTTAAAAGAAATTGATACTTTTATTGAGCCAGAAGGAATTAATTTGATCAAAAGCGACTGTATAATAAAATAAAAATCTAAAATAAATGCTGTTCAAACATTTAGAAAAAAATTATCAAGATATTCACAAAAAATAAGCATGAATCAACATGAAGCTGGCTATTTTCAGCCTATATTATTTCATATGATTTTGGAGTGAAGAAGGATGTTATGTGAGTTTAGGAAGGTAGCCTATTTGATTATATCCATCAGGTCTTCATTCAATCTAAAATGAGAAAAGTTGCATACTATAAATGTTGACAGATGGCTGGACTGAAGCAATTGGAAAAAAAGAAATCAGGGATTGGAGAAAATACGAAAAAGTAATTTCAGAGATGGCGTAAAGTTGTTTAATTTTTGGAATTACGCGCATGACGAATCATGCTCAATCAATAAAGACCAGTAATGTGTATTAAAGTAAAGTAAGCTTAATTTTGACTTCACATTGAGTGTAAATGAATCTTAAAAAAAAAGAAATCACCTGAAATTCATGTTTGTATGATATTAGGCTATATATTTGAGGCTATATAATTGAGTGAGTGAAAGTCACTATTTTCTCATGCACACACACAAACTAAAGATGCAGTACAAGCAGTAAAGTTTAAACGAGAGTATGGTGTGTGTGTGTGTGTGTGTAGGCCTGAGCTGTAAGACTCTGAGCTCCTGCTCTGGTTTCTTTGTCCTGTCACACATGCCAGTCTAAAACACTCAAAGAGCCTATTCACTACCAGTGCTGCACTTGCCAACACACACACACACACACAGACAACTGTCCTTTCCTCTTTACAGTCCAACGTAACGCATACATTCCCAAGTGCTGTGTGGAAAACTCACTCCTGCTTTGCTAAAATGATCTTAGAAACTCAAATACAGGCTAAATCCATCTTAGAAATTAACAATGGAGTGTCATGTGTGGGGAATCCCAGGGCCTGAACACACACGCTTAACCAATCTTTACATCATAGGAAGCATGACAGGAAGAAACGGACCACTTGTAGAATACCGAATAAGAGAAATTGTAATGCTCAACGTGGCAGATTCAGACGAAATTTAAAAGACAAACTTTTTTATGAGTTTAAGCATGATTTGAGCTAAATGCGCTAAATGTATGATTCCATTGTTCTCGGATTTGAATATGATTTCAAATATGGTATTAAAACAATCTTGACATGCACTTTTGTCATTCAAGTAGAAAATAACTGTATTTGTTTGGATTTATAGCACACACTCGCAGCGTTCGGCTGATCTGAAACTGAAGCTGATGCTCTCCGTGTGTTTCTGTTGTCTCTGGCCGCGTTCATATGTTAATAGCGTGAGTTTATTTCATCCATTAGACTGAAAGATCTTTTAATAAATGCCCATAGACACTCCCCTCGAAGAAATCAGGACGGAGGTGTTTGAAACAGGACGGAAGTGTTTGAAACAGGACGGAAGTGTTTGAAACAGGACGGATGTGTTTGAAACAGGACGGAGGTGTTTGAAACAGGACGGAGGTGTTTGAAACAGGACGGAGGTGTTTGAAACAGGACGGAGGTGTTTGAAACAGGACGGAGGTGTTTGAAACAGGACGGAGGTGTTTGAAACAGGACGGATGTGTTTGAAACAGGACGGAGGTGTTTGAAACAGGACGGAGGTGTTTGAAACAGGACGGAGGTGTTTGAAACAGGACGGAGGTGTTTGAAACAGGACGGAAGTGTTTGAAACAGGTCGGAGGTGTTTGAAACAGGACGGAGGTGTTTGAAACAGGACGGAGGTGTTTGAAACAGGACGGAGGTGTTTGAAACAGGACGGAGGTGTTTGAAACAGGACGGAGGTGTTTGAAAGGAGGTGTTTGAAACAGGACGGAGGTGTTTGAAACAGGACGGAGGTGTTTGAAACAGGTGTTTGAAACAGGACGGAGGTGTTTGAAACAGGACGGAGGTGTTTGAAACAGGACGGAGGTGTTTGAAAGGAGGTGTTTGAAACAGGACGGAGGTGTTTGAAACAGGACGGAGGTGTTTGAAACAGGTGTTTGAAACAGGACGGAGGTGTTTGAAACAGGACGGAGGTGTTTGAAACAGGTGTTTGAAACAGGACGGAGGTGTTTGAAACAGGACGGAGGTGTTTGAAACAGGACGGAGGTGTTTGAAACAGGACGGAGGTGTTTGAAACAGGACGGAGGTGTTTGAAACAGGACGGAGGTGTTTGAAACAGGACGGAAGTGTTTGAAACAGGACGGAGGTGTTTGAAACAGGACGGAGGTGTTTGAAACAGGACGGAGGTGTTTGAAACAGGACGGAGGTGTTTGAAACAGGACGGAAGTGTTTGAAACAGGACGGAAGTGTTTGAAACAGGACGGAGGTGTTTGAAACAGGACGGAGGTGTTTGAAACAGGTGTTTGAAACAGGACGGAGGTGTTTGAAACAGGACGGAGGTGTTTGAAACAGGACGGAGGTGTTTGAAACAGGACGGAGGTGTTTGAAACAGGACGGAGGTGTTTGAAACAGGACGGAGGTGTTTGAAACAGGACGGAAGTGTTTGAAACAGGACGGAGGTGTTTGAAACAGGACGGAGGTGTTTGAAACAGGACGGAGGTGTTTGAAACAGGACGGAGGTGTTTGAAACAGGACGGAAGTGTTTGAAACAGGACGGAAGTGTTTGAAACAGGACGGAGGTGTTTGAAACAGGACGGAGGTGTTTGAAACAGGTGTTTGAAACAGGACGGAGGTGTTTGAAACAGGACGGAGGTGTTTGAAACAGGACGGAGGTGTTTGAAACAGGACGGAGGTGTTTGAAACAGGACGGAGGTGGTGTTTGAAACAGGACGGAGGTGTTTGAAACAGGACGGAGGTGTTTGAAACAGGACGGAGGTGTTTGAAACAGGACGGAGGTGTTTGAAACAGGACGGAGGTGTTTGAAACAGGACGGAGGTGTTTGAAACAGGACGGAGGTGTTTGAAACAGGACGGAGGTGTTTGAATCAGGACGGAAGTGTTTGAAACAGAACGGAGGTGTTTGAAACAGGATGGAAGTGTTTGAAACAGTTTGAAACAGGACGGAAGTGTTTGAAACAGGACGGAAGTGTTTGAAACATTGTTTGAAGCGACTGCATCCCCAGCTGAAAACACTCTTCCTGAAAAACTTTTATTGCTTTTCTATAGCATTAAGCCTCAAATGTCAAATATTCGTTATTTTTTTAATGAAACCAGACCAAAGTAAAAATATGCACTACTAAAACTAAAATTAAAACAAGGTGAATAAAAACCTTAAGATAAGCTGTAGAAAAAAAGAAGAAAAAAAAAGTTCTTAAGCACACAGAATAATGTAAGTGGACTTTCCTTTTGTAATTGCGCCTTTGAACGATTACCTAATTGTGGCATCCGTAATTATAATCGCCATTACAAATTCGATTAATGTGCAGCCCTAATTTCCGCCCAGTCACACTTAATCTTGATCAAATCAAGAGTCCCGTGATGTCATCCCATGTGACGTAGAATCCACAACCACATCCCCGTGATCTCACGGGTCCAATGGAAACGGTGACTAGAAGGATTCGATACGTTGGTAAAGCTGCACTGAAAGCCCGTCGACTGTTTGGGACTGTTGTTGTTGAAAAGTGTCTTGCCTGGAGCCGCCTTGTTAAACTTCACTAATCGTTTACATCTGGAGTTGCACGGAGAGGAGGGGAAGGAGTTGGGATGAAGCAGGAAAAACAGAACCGGATATTCAGGAGGATATTCATGAGCACAGAGGCATATCTCGTGACGATACTGAGAGCAAGACAAAACAAATAAACCTAGAGGGAAAGAATAGCTTCATTCTTTCTTCTACGCGTAACATTGGAGGTGCCGTCTTATCATTAGTATGCCGGCACTGCTGTGCCTCAGCTGTCTTTTTCGGGAGAATATCAGTGTCACGGCACTCGGGTGTTTTTGTGGCCTGCGTCTGACCTGTGGGCCGAGAAAGGGCCTTAAAACAAACATGATATTGATCAGAGATCCTCATCTGGACGTGACTGTGTCCAGGGGCCGTGTTTTCATATGACAATATTTACTCATATTTACTCTTGCTGAGCGAGGAGACAACGCTGAGAGTAGTGAAAGTAGAGGTCTGGGGCTTGTTAGGCCAGAAACACACTTTTAACAACAGACGCCAATGCATGGATTTCAAAGCGGACAGTGCTGTTGTGCTTGTGCATTAATTTGGTGGCAACAAATCTCAGGTACCTTTAGATCCATGTGTTATGCATTATTTTCTGAAACGGTTGCTCCATGCTCCAATTTTCTTCATTAAAGCGTTCTATGCCATTAGCAACTCTAAAAACCTTGTTTTGAAACCAAAAAAAGCATTTAAAATATATAAAAAGGCTGTATTGTTAACATTGTAATGAATAACGATGGCATGAAACACTGCAAAGTATAAAATGCAGTATATTTTAATCTATTTATGCAGTATTTATAATAAGGTTTATCGCAAAATTTTCAAATATAAATTTACACTACTGTTTAAAGGTTTTGGGTCCGTGAGATTTAAGAAATCAATACTTTTATTTAGCAAGGACACATTAAATTGCTCAAAAGTGAGAGTAAAAACATTTATGATGTTACACAAGATTTCTATTCCAAATAAATGCTTTTCTATTGAATTTTCAAAGAATTCTGGGAGGAAAAATTAAAAATGCTGGCAGCACAGGTGTTTTCAACATTGATAATAGTCAGAAATGTTTCTTAAACATCAAATCATTATATTAGAGTGATTTCTGAAGGATCATGTGACACTGAAGACTGGAGTAATGATGCTGAAAATGCAGCTTTGATCACAGGAATAAATTACCTTTGAAAATATATTAACATACAACATTCATATATGAAATAAAGTTATATTTATATATGAATAAACACTGGTAACTCTTTATTTTACAGTGTCCTTGTTACATATGTTATATGTACTTACCATAATAATAACAGTAAAATATGCATAATTACATGCAACTAGCCCTCAACGAAATACCAATCCTACACTAACCCTATAGTAAGTACATTTATTTAATTAATATTACTCAATACCTAAATATATAATTACACTGTAACAATGACACCTTAAAATAAAGTGTAACCTCATAACTTAATCTGAGGAATTACATAGATTAGTTCGATATGCTAAAAGGGACACAGGACAATATAAAAATGTCAAATATGCACATGCACTTTGTCGTCCAACTTCTTTCACGCAACTGTAAAACAACTATGTTTAATATTCCTTCCATCCACACCTCCACTTTGTCTCTCCTTCACCCCCTTCCCTTTTACTCATTTCCTTATCATCACTATCACTTTTCCCTCCTTCCACCCACCAACTGTGCAGCGCGTCAGCCTCGTCTCTCCAGCTCTCTCTGCTAAGCTTTAACTGAAACCATCTGCTAGGAATACCAGACTGATGAAGGATTTTGACCAGGGAGCAGCTGCGATATCTTGCTGAACCAACATGAAGTGCATTGCATTGTTTTCCCAAGCATTTTCCACATTGTGTAGAGCTAGTGCTTAGGTATATATGCATGCATTCCCTATGTGAGTGGATGGCAAACGCTCATGAGGGAGTAAGACATGACTGAACGTGTGTTTTGGTCCCTCATAGCCAGTGTTGTAATTGTCAACTAACACCACTCAAAAAAGAAAGCATTTAATTGAAATAAAGCTGAAATAAGATTTAAATATTGTACAAAAAACTACTGAAAAATTAAAGCTAAATGGAAATAAAAATAAAATAAATAAAAAAACATAAAACTAATAAAAATGACAATGAAAATAAAAGGTCATTCAAAATATTAATACATAATAATAAATAATACTAAAATATTTCATGCTCTTGACTCACTGGTCAGAGTCTAATTTTTAATAGAAGACGGAGCAACACTTAAGATAAAAATAAATAATGCAATGTTTTCAAAAGTAAAAAAGCACTTTTCAATAATTAGACAGACATACTTAAAAATGCAGTTAAACGTAACAACTCATAAATAACTTTTCAACAAATGTAACAAACTAATAAATAAACATTTAAGATTCCATTTTTAATTTGTAAAAAAAAAAAAAAAAAAGATTTTAGAGGGATAGTTCATCCAGAAATCATTGATTTCTACAGTACTTTTTGTCACTATTCAAATCACACTCACTAAAAGCATCACTCTCATATAGGGCCATATGATTTCCGTGATGCGGAAAACGCGGACGGAATCACGGAATTTACACATGAAAACGGAATTATCTTATGCACGCGGAATTTGCATTTTGTTGACATATTAAATAAAATATATATTTTTAAATAAATAAATAAACTTCCTTCTCATTTTTCAGTTTAAAACAACAAACGTAGAAAGGTCTCTACCTAAACCGTGGCCAAATGGCATTGTTAAATGTTGCCTAGTAACCAAACGTCCTCACGTTCACGCGTAGGGTAAAAAAATGTCGAAGCGAGTGGAAAAAACTATGACGAAAATCTATTGACAATAACGAATAACAACCACTGATCTATATTGAATGACTATATTTCAGTGATAAAAACTAGACGAAAATGTAACTAGATAGTGACGATTTAGGAAGCGATCCAGTCAGAACTGATGTCTTGCGTTTGTGGTAGATGCGCACATTTGTATACTGTAACGTGCTGATCTACCCAGCGGTCTCATAAAATGTAAAAAAAAAAATTAACGTCTGGGAGAATGAGTAGAGCAGGCGATCTGAATTAGAGTGATGATGCAAAAAAGAGCTCTATTCGGTAACACCCGACCTGAAGCGTGCAGCCGTGCACAATAGACACATATTCAGCGCGCGAGTACTGAATTGAGCTCTCTTTCGTGTTTGAATAGACGAATACACACAACATTATGTCTAAATGTGCGTGTTGGAGAGTATTCATGTAAACTATGTCGGTTATGTCTTAAACAGTTGTGAGTGTATCGGATGTGCGCTGCATCAGTGCAATTGCATCCGCATGTCATTGGACATGATCCGACGTCTTAAAGTGACAGTGGGTAATAATCCTAAAGCGGTCCGTGTCATTAATATTGGTCAAGCAACAAAAGAAAAAGAGAAAAGCATTCACTGTTTGTTAATAGCTTTAAGGATTAATTATATTTAATTCATAAAAATAAATATGTATATGTATTTAAATATGTATTTTCTGCTTGAAAGAATAAAGTCAGGGGTAAAGATGATAGATGATGAAGATGGTAAAGGCCAGTTGATTCAAATATGATGTTTTGTTTTTTGTAGATAGAAAATACATTGTTCTGCATCATCACTGATGATGATGGGTTAACACTGTACTTTATGGCTGTAATATGTCATTGTGTTGGCTTTCTGTCAGGCACATATCGTTGTTTCAATGTTTCTGTCTCCCTTGGAGCATGGCTGCATTTAATTTTTAATTTAATATTCATCAACCCTACCATGTAACTTTTTACCTTCATGTTACTGTTATTTTTGGCCAGATATTTGTTGAAGGTTTGGCTGAATTTTGGAGAATTTTGAATGTGCTTTGCTGAATATATTAACAGTTTAAATAAAAAAGCTGAATTGTGAGTTTGTGTAACTGAATTTTTAAAGGTCAATACTGCTTAGAAGTGAAAAGAAAACAAGAAAATCCGAAAAATCCGAAAGGGCTAAAAATAAATCCAAAAAAACGGAATTTGGAAAAAAATAAAACGGAATTTGAGAAAAAATAAAACGGATTTCATAGGGCCCTACTCATACTAAAGTCTCCACAGACCGTTAGCCGAAAAACATCTGGAATATTCCATCAGTGAGACGACGCCAGGTCTTTGAGAGCAAGAAGTAAACTGTTTGAAAACACACACTACACCACCAGCTAACAAATATAGACACTGAACTAACAAATCAACTCCCACAGTAATGAAGGCCCCGCTAAAGTCCTGTTTTTAGCCGTCATTTTTAATGTTAGATCATAGTGGTTAGTGGGTGTATTTGTTGAGCTAATGTTGATTTTAGCCAGCTCCCCTAAACTGAGCAAAACTAACACTGAGTTAAGCTACAGTCACATTAGCTACATTTTGGAGAAATTTCACAGACAAAAAAGGTCCATTGTCTAAAGTGTATCAATGTATAAAGCACAGATCACATATATATGAAAGCTTGTTTTCACCGTGATTGAAAAACAAATATAAGATAATTGTGATTTGTTTAATCTTGCTTTTAACTCAGAATCACAAGATCAGAACTGCGCAACTAAGTTTTAAAGTCCAAATTGCAAGATATAAACTCTCAATTCTGACTTTATAACTCTCGATTGCAAGTTAATATCTCACAATTCTGACTTTATAACTCCAGATTGCAAGTTTATATCTCAATTCTGACTTTATAACTCTCGATTGCAAGTTTATATCTCACAATTCTGACTTTATAACTCCAGATTGCAAGTTTATATCTCACAATTCTGACTTTATAACTCCAGATTGCAAGTTTATATCTCACAATTCTGACTTTATAACTCTCGATTGCAAGTTTATATCTCACAATTCTGACTTTATAACTCCAGATTGCAAGTTTATATCTCACAATTCTGACTTTATAACTCCAGATTGCAAGTTTATATCTCACAATTCTGACTTTATAACTCCAGATTGCAAGTTTATATCTCACAATTCTGACTTTATAACTCCAGATTGCAAGTTTATATCTCAATTCTGACTTTATAACTCTCGATTGCAAGTTTATATCTCACAATTCTGACTTTATAACTCTCGATTGCAAGTTTATATCTCACAATTCTGACTTTATAACTCTCGATTGCAAGTTTATATCTCACAATTCTGACTTTATAACTCTCGATTGCAAGTTTATATCTCACAATTCTGACTTTATAACTCCAGATTGCAAGTTTATATCTCACAATTCTGACTTTATAACTCCAGATTGCAAGTTTATATCTCACAATTCTGACTTTATAACTCTCGATTGCAAGTTAATATCTCACAATTCTGACTTTATAACTCCAGATTGCAAGTTAATATCTCACAATTCTGACTTTATAACTCTCGATTGCAAGTTAATATCTCACAATTCTGACTTTATAACTCCAGATTGCAAGTTTATATCTCACAATTCTGACTTTATAACTCTCGATTGCAAGTTTATATCTCACAATTCTGACTTTATAACTCTCGATTGCAAGTTTATATCTCACAATTCTGACTTTATAACTCCAGATTGCAAGTTTATATCTCACAATTCTGACTTTATAACTCTCGATTGCAAGTTTATATATCACAATTCTGACTTTATAACTCTCGATTGCAAGTTTATATCTCACAATTCTGACTTTATAACTCTCGATTGCAAGTTTATATCTCGCAATTCTGACTTTAGCTATAACTCTCGATTGCAAGTTTATATCTCGCAATTCTGACTTTATAACTCCCGATTGCAAGTTTATGTCTTGCAATTCTGTGGGGGAAAAAGTCAGCTCAAAATTCAGACCAAACTGTTTTCTGTTGATCAACACAGCGAATCCACATGACCAACTTGAACCAGATTTAAAAGATGCATGGGAAAATCTTGCATATTCACACAAAACCCCATTGTGAATTCCACATATTCACCTGCAAAACTTCACTGAACAATGGTAAATGGGACCACTCCTTAAGATTCAACACACCACTTTCATCATCGGGACACCCAATATGACAAATATCAACCCCGGGGAGGAATGCTACAGATTTTGTTTACGAACCGCTGATTTCAGGCAAAAAAAAAAACAACAACCTCAAGCTACTGTATCTCAACACTATTCCCTCATATCAGTGGGAATCAGCACCACAGTCCGCTGAGAGTCCGAGAGAAACTTTAAAGATCGGATAAACAACTTGTCTTGTCAGAAACATCCCAGTGCGGAATTAAAGTGGGCGCCTTCTGTCGGAACCTGGCCGACTCCGAAGCGCATGCCTCAGATTAATAAATTGATGAAAAAATACATTTATACACACACGCTCATCCCAAGCAGCTTCAAAGGCCTTTCATTGATGTCACTGAACGTAGCGAGAGTGTGTGTGTGTTTGTGTGTGTGTGTGTGTGTGTGTGTGTGTGAGTGGAGGGCTGGTTGGTTCGCCAGTCCTCACGGGGGGTCGAATCTCTCCTGAAGGGGCTTGCTCTTGAAAAGCCAGTGAAGGCTATAAACAGAATATGTAATGGCAGGGACTGAACAGAGGGAGGGATGATGGGCAAGCGATGGGTGGCAGAAGGAGTTGACGCCAACTCCCGTTCTCCTAAGAGAAAGCAAGGAGGAGGGAAGGCCAAGGCTGGCAGTGTTTCACACAATTCAAAGAGTATAGAGCTCGCGCAATGCACTCATAGTTTTTCTAGGACACGAGTTGAATGGTTGATGGGTTTATAGAGAGCTTATGTTTGGACAAGAACCTTCAACATCCCGACTCCCCAACCGTCTAACATAATGTGAGACAAATGCGAGAGGTCAACGACAAAGAGTTTCTTCAACGCCACTGTTTTTGTTCAATGTCTTTTCAAAGGATCTCAGCACTCCAGTGCAAAAATATAACTTAGTAGACGGTCGACAATGAGGCTGTGAAGGACAGCAATACAACCTGTTCATTGGGCCTCGTTATTCGTGAAACCAAGGCATGGTATATAACCAAAAATGTTAATTTACTTAACTAATTACCGGATAAAAACCAGCTAGCATTTTCCAAAAACACGACTTGCGACCATCTTAAAGAGGACCTATTATACTATTTTCCATGTTCATCTTTCTTTAGTGTGTAATGTTGTTTTGAGCATAAAAAAGCTCTGAAAAGTTACAAAGTCCCTCCAGCGGGAGTTATTCTCTGTATAAGTGTCACTGTTTCTGAACTCCCTGAAACACGAGTAGTCTTGAGTTTTCTTCCGGGAACAAACACGTCACAATATTCCTCTTTTAAATAATTCCCACCCAAGGTGTGTGCAAAATAAAGGACTAGTCTAGCCGACCAATCAGATCACAAAAGATCCAAATGGTCTAAAAAGTAACAGTGAACAAAAAATATATAGGATGTGAAAATTAGGCGCCTTAAGACAGCGTGACATATTACAAACTGCATTTTGGTTCCCTGCAGTCATTTATTTATTATCAATGGAAAAATGAAAAGCATGAACAAAAATGCGGAGTACACAAATAAACATCAATTTAACGCGTGTAACTTTAGACAAAAGTCAAATGTTTGCCAAATGACATTGTTTGGCTGAAATGGCTGAAAAACCATGTAGAAGTCAGTCGAGACTGTTTACACAGTTGTGATCAACAAAGAGCACAAAACCAGTCATAAGTCACAAGGGTATATTTGTGGCAATAGCCAACAATACATTGTATGGGTCAAAATTATAGATTTTTCTTTTCGGCCAAAATTCATTAGGATATTAAGCAAAGAATGCAGGGTTTCTACAGGTATCTTAAAATGAAATTTAATGCCTTTTTAATGCCATTTTAAAAGGTTTTAATGCCATATACGACCCATGACTAACCACGTATATGTATATACAGTATATATATATATATATATATATATATATATATATATATATATATATACACTCACCGGCCACTTTATTAGGTACACCTGTCCAACTGCTCGTTAACACTTAATTTCTAAGCAGCCAATCACATGGCGGCAACTCAGTGCATTTAGGCATGTAGACATGGTCAAGACAATCTCCTGCAGTTCAAACCGAGCATCAGTATGGGGAAGAAAGGTGATTTGAGTGACTTTGAACGTGGCATGATTGTTGGTGCCAGAAGGGCTGGTCTGAGTATTTCAGAAACTGCTAATCTACTGGGATTTTCACGCACAACCATCTCTAGGGTTTACAGAGAATGGTCCGAAAAAGAAAAAACATCCAGTGAGCGGCAGTTCTGTGGGCGGAAATGCCTTGTTGATGCCAGAGGTCAGAGGAGAATGGCCAGACTGGTTCGAGCTGATAGAAGGGCAACAGTGACTCAAATAACCACCCGTTACAACCAAGGTGGGCAGAAGAGCATCTCTGAACGCACAGTACGTCGAACTTTGAGGCAGATGGGCTACAGCAGCAGAAGACCACACCGGGTGCCACTCCTTTCAGCTAAGAACAGGAAACTGAGGCTACAATTTGCACAAGCTCATCGAAATTGGACAATAGAAGATTGGAAAAACGTTGCCTGGTCTGATGAGTCTCGATTTCTGCTGCGACATTCGGATGGTAGGGTCAGAATTTGGCGTCTACAACATGAAAGCATGGATCCATCCTGCCTTGTATCAACGGTTCAGGCTGGTGGTGGTGGTGTCATGGTGTGGGGAATATTTTCTTGGCACTCTTTGGGCCCCTTGGTACCAATTGAGCATCGTTGCAACGCCACAGCCTACCTGAGTATTGTTGCTGACCATGTCCATCCCTTTATGACCACAATGTACCCAACTTCTGATGGCTACTTTCAGCAGGATAATGCGCCATGTCATAAAGCTGGAATCATCTCAGACTGGTTTCTTGAACATGACAATGAGTTCGCTGTACTCAAATGGCCTCCACAGTCACCAGATCTCAATCCAATAGAGCATCTTTGGGATGTGGTGGAACGGGAGATTCGCATCATGGATGTGCAGCCGACAAATCTGCGGCAACTGTGTGATGCCATCATGTCAATATGGACCAAACTCCCTGAGGAATGCTTCCAGCACCTTGTTGAATCTATGCCACGAAGAATTGAGGCAGTTCTGAAGGCAAAAGGGGGTCCAACCCGTTACTAGCATGGGGTCCCTAATAAAGTGGCCGGTGAGTGTATATGTGTATATATATATATATATATATATATATATATATATATATTAGGGGTGTAACGGTACACAAAAATCACGGTTCGGTACGTACCTCGGTTTTTAAAGTCACGGTTCGGTACGTTTTCGGTACAGCAAAAAGGAAGAAATGCCAGAGAAATTTCCTATTTATTAAAAGATAAAATATTTTTAAATAAGTGTGAGTTTTCCTGATCTTGAAACTTTCAGGTTTATAAATGGGGGTAATTTTTGAAGGATGAATAAATAATGTTTTGGTCATCACATTAAAAATAACATTTAAATATATATTTATTTATATAATATTTATATAATATTTGAGTTTTGAAGTGCTGGAAAAAAAATGTGTGAAGTACTTGAAAGCATTTCACTATTCCAGCCAAACTGGTTACAGTTAGTGTTACTACATTAAACCCATGGTGAATGTTGCTGATCTGTGGACTTAAAGCCTATTACTAGTTCATTCACGGCACAATGTTTTTCCTGGTTTCCACGTCAGCGCTGTTTGATCTAATAGAGATCTACGGTTAATAACGGAGACATGTGAACGCTTCTCACTAGATCTCGCAGCGATGTTATTACTTCAGTGGCGAATTCAAATGCTTTCTTTACTGGATCTCTTAGCTCTGTGTAGTAACACTTCGCTTGATCAAGATCGGCTCGCGCTCATAGAGCTCGCGCTGCACAGATGTTGATGGTCCGAACTGATATGCGGTCCGTAGCACAGTTTCGTTCCGCTTTCATTACGTTTGCCATTTGATGTTGCGCAACGTTGTGGTGATCGCGCCAGCGCGGATTTTGTCGGCAGGAAAAAATGGTCCAAGGAATCGTTCGGTTTGTATGCGTACCGAACCGGAAGCCTCGAACCGAAACGGTTCAATACGAATACATGTACCGTTACACCCCTAATATATATATAATGTTTTTTTCCTTTTTTCTGGAACACATAGGTGTAATTTGCGGGTGGGAATTGTCGATTGTCCCCACCATTTTTTAAACATCTCGCGGCGTATAGGACGGGTCGCAGGAATGGTGGTGTTTCATTAGTAATATTATTATTAGTGTTTTTGTTGTTGTCATTAATAATTGCTCACACTTGCAAAAGAGAAGATTTGACACATGGCACTGACAATTCAACCAAATAAAAAGTGTTTATTCTCTTCCTCTTCTACCGGCACCGTCTCCTCCTCTAATGGGCCCTTTCCTCCACCTTCTCTGGGCCAGCATCCTCTAACCTGGCCTTATCAGGGGGCTTTCCTCTCAGGGCGGATGAGAGGATGCTTAATTGCTTTTTACCTGACATCTTTGAAAGACAGATGCAATGATTAATGCATCCATGGCCCGGATATAATTATAAAATATGACATGATTTTAAAAGTGACCTATAACATCGACTATGCAATACGCTTTAATTTATTTAGTGCTTATAAAATTATTAAGCCTATTTGGAGAGAGATGTTTATAATGTGACAATATGTCAGTCATCGTGTGATAATGAAAATATGACTAGGCCTAGACTACTTGTTCTGAGCAGGTGTTGTCAGTGAACAGGCTGTCGAACTGTTGTCTAAGTTACAGACACTCATAAAAAAACTGATGCTAATTATCTGGGAAACGTTTCTCTAACAGCAGTCAAGTTACCATTGTTTGTGTCAAACAAGTTGTGAATTTTTTGTAACATTAAAACAGGAGATCATGACTTATCTTGAATCTTACCCAGATACAATAGTGCTATTTTCTAATTGGCTAATGTGTAGACCCTTTCTTTTTTTGATTGGCTGATAAGTGGCAGGCTCGCCTAGTAAGAACTGCAGGGGAGACGCGCTTGATTCCTGTCGGTTCCATAGTGAGAGCGGCACGGCCAGAGACATTTGGGGCGCTGCGGCATATTCAATATATTATAAAGAGTTTTTCAGCGTAAGAAATACAATGTGAGCATGACAAAAGACCGAAATGAGTGACTGTCACGCTCAATGCGTGACACTTGAGAGCCCTGCGTCAAAGAGTATAGAAGAACAATATACGTTCTTTGCCTGCGTTCTGTTGTGGCTCGTGCACAACACTTCTTCTCTCGGACGCACGCTTCAATCCGTTGCGGAGAGACTCTTTTTGTTACGGTGAAATCACAAAACATAATGCACACAAACACGTCAGTGCTTGATATACAACCACTAATAAACAATCGGTTTTGACGAGAAAAAAAAAAAACTTCTTACTGCGGATTACAACCCAAAACCTCTGACATTCTTGACAAAAGTTCTGCAACTGGACCATTAAAGTACATGCGCGTAACAGTCGGGTCTATTCTCACTACTAGCAACATATATTATATCTCATTAAACGACAAATTAAACACAATGTACTATTTACATCTAACGCCGATTTGTAGCCGTCACGCGGCATATGGGATTTTACGGCGCTGATTCCCATTGTTCCCAACTTTAAATGCTCTTTTACAAACGCCGCAAAATCCTTCATCATTTTTACCATTAACAGGCTGCAACCATGTCTTAAAAGTTTTGTTTTCCAGGCACTTTGGCTGGAATTTGCACGTTCCCATTTTTTCAAGGTTCAGACCATGGTTCAGACCTCTCCACCGCTGTACAACAGACCCGCGTCACCTCCGCATCACGGCACTTTTGCTCCGGCCGGAAGCAATTACTAAACTGGTTTTGCGACAGCAAATACAAATTATTATTTATGAAGGCTATATTCAAATAAATTTATATAAAATTCTCTTCAAAACTATAAAAAAATTTAATGCCTCTAAGAATCAAATTGAATGCTTTTTAATGCCTTTTAAGGCCTTAATTTTCGCAAAATCCATTTAATGACTTTTAATGCTTTTTAATGCCCCGCGGAAACCCTGAGAATGTGTTCCATGAAGATATTTTGTAAATTTCCTATCGTGAATATATAAAAACATTTATTTTTGTGAGTGAATGCAGCACAATCACGAACATGGACGACTTTGAAGGCGATTTTCACAATGTTTCAATTTTCCTGCACCCTCAGATTCCAGATCTTCAAATAGTTGCATCTCGGCCAAATATTGTCATATCCTAACAAACCATACATCAATGGAAAGCTTATTTATTCAGCTTTCGGATGACGTATATATCTCAAATGCAGAAAATTGACCCATGTTTTGTGGTCCAGGGTCACATTTGGCAACTACCTTTAAGGTCGCCATCAGATCTGTCTCTCTCTCGCTCACTGGTGAGCAAACACACACACACACACACACACGGTCAGTGTATAATCATCATGATCCGTCTGTTGAAGTTACAGTTACACACTCATCGCCGTAGCAGGAGACTGAAGACATGAAGGGACAGTTCAACAAGAAATGATGGTGAGTAAATGACAGAATCTTTGTTAATCTAAACGAGTCTAAACTTAATTTCATAAATAAAAGCAGACCTTTAGAAGAATATTCACGCTGCTCTTTTCCATACAGTGAAAGTGGCAAAAGTCATTTATAGTTCATATGACTAAAGATGCTCCGATCAGCTTTTTTGGGGCCGATCACCGATTACCGATCACCAAAATCATGACCTGCCGATTGCCGATCACTGCCGATCACAGAATGGCAGGGGAATGGGAATCTTTTATCTATAATCTAGCAGAGTTTGCACCATTTGTAGAAATGAAACTAGGCAGAGTAACACAAAATTATTCCAAACAAAGAGGGGTCAGGCAGACCAACACACATTAGATCAGCTTAATGGGATCAAGTTACACTTAGGTATACTTGGAAATTGTAGCCTCTTAATATACCGCAGAGTTAATTTTGACAGCAAATTTTGATTTAGTCATAGTCTTTTAGACTTTTTTCATAGTCTTTTAGTCATGGTAATTTACATCACGTGATCGGCTTTTTTGATCGGTGCTTTTGGGGTTCGCCGATCAAGCTATTTTTAGCCAATATCGGCCGATCAATCGGAGCATCACTACATATGACACACCTGCCATATCCAAGCCAAATGACTATTGTTGGTGTTCTTGTAATTTTTTTAAAGTTGAAAGCAAAAAAAAATAAAAAAATTCTCCATTCAAGTTCATTGTTTAGAGAAGAGAGAACATTCTGCTTTTTGCGTTTGGTGGAAAAAATAAAATCATACGGGCGACATGAGGGTGCGTAAATGACGACAACTTTTCCTTTTTGGAACCAAACAGGTAGGGCCACTAACACACACTAACAGTTTACTCACACAAGGACAGGATATTTAAAACACACACACACACACACACACACACAATAGCACTATTGACTCAACTGTGTCTCAAAGATTTTTAAGTACTAAGAGTGAGAAAACCTGAATGTGTAAAAATTCCCATGGGAAACCTGGAAAGCCATAAAATACATGTGGCATGAGCTGTGATGATATGCTCAGGCATTACAAAAGTGTGTGTTTGTGTGCGAGTTTGCCCTGTGCTATTCTTCCCCAAAAGACAAGACTAAACAGTTTAAAATGCGTTTCCACTGAGGTGTGTTTGTTTGCCGGTGTGGGTGGCGCAACACAAAAGCCACAGTTACAAGGTTTGGCGAGTCGCTCGGTTCCTTGTTCTGTAGACGCTCGGGCCCAAAACCTGACTGCGTTAAAATAACACGGGATTGTGCTGAAAGCTTTAGCACTGGGAGGTAGAGACCGAAATTGAATGAAAAAAAAAAAATGAAAAAAAAGAGTCTGAAAACCGATTACGACCATGTGCTTCAATGGCTTTTCCAGGAGAGTGAAGACTTGACCAGAAAATCATTTCAGCGTGTAAATGTGCATTAAAATACAATGTTAGAAACCGCCACAGGCTCTTGAAAAACATTTAGGATTGAATGCATTCAGTACGTTTACAACACTACATGTCAAAACCTGTCATTGAGGCATTGCTGTGGCATGAAAGGGAAGAGGTTGTGATACAGGACAACGACGGTTATGAGATTATCTTTGACAACTTTTTTACATTTTTTTTGCGAGCTGAACTAGAACTCATTTCTCCCAAGTGAGCAGCAAACGTCACTGTGTTTTATATGCCTGCAAATCACAAAACAAGGAAGGATTTTAAAATCTTTCCAATGCCACACCAAATGAAAGTATTCAAAACGTGGCTTAATTTTATATCACCAACAAATGCATTGTAATATATCGAGTTCTCTCTGTTTCCAACACAAGCCCCTAGCAGACGATTCCTCAGGCAAAGCTTGAGCATTCATCTCAGTGACAAGCACTGAGAAGAGTAGAGCTGGTTGGCCGACACACTCAATCCTTAAAAACAGTCCCACTGGATTATTGAGGAATGTCAGCTTCGAGCAGGCCCTAAATCAATTATGGGAAATCTGCACGCCTGCATTTCCCCACATCTTTCCCTTCTGTCACTTCATACCTCTGTTTCTTTCCATCTTCCACTTATTAATGTCTTCTATTCAGCTCTTTTTCTCCAAACTCGGTTCTACACAGCGCTTTTTAAAGTTATCTGGACGGTTGTCCTCGTTGCTAGCTGAATAGAAATGTGAAAAAAAAAATAATAATAAATGAAACAACAAGCATGAGGTCTGAACTGAACTCAATGGCTTTGGCTAATCTTGTGCAGATCTGACGGTAAGGCCACAAAACACTTCAAGAGACGTTCATGTTTTGGTGGGGGTGGCATTTTTTTTTTCTTTTTAGCAATTTATTTCATTGGTGTGTTGAAGGTCTTCAGCATTCACAACTGCATTCAAGGTTAGTGATTTGAATAAAAGTGTAGGTCTGAACACACACCCACTTTTCACCAACAGATTCAGACTGATATTTCAGACTAGCAAAATAAAATAAAAATCTAAAATCGTCCAGTTGCAGTGTTGCATAAGACACATTCTTGCTCAAAAACAGATGGGAAGAGCACACTGTGAATGAAAAAATATAATTTTTTTAAAACAAGTTTTAAAACAAATATGTATAATAAAAAAAAATAATATATGTGAATATATAGGTGAAACTCGAAAAATTTGAATATTGTGCAAAAGTTATATTTTTGATGATTGTGGCTTAGATTATGAAAACCCTAAATTCTATTTTTTTATTAAGATTAGAATATTACATGAAATCAATTTTAAAAAAGGATTTTAAATACAGAAATGTCAGCCCTATGAAAAGTATAATCATGCATATGTATATAGTTATATATAATAAATATATTAGTTTCACCTTTTAATTTGAATTACTGAAATGCATGAACTTTTGCACGATATTCAAATTTTTCGCGTTTCACCTGTATGGACATTTTTTACTCAATTCTTAATATTTTGTTATAAATAGACTACAGCTATAGCCAATCCATCTAAAGGACTATTTTGTCATTACAACAGTTCCTATTGCAAAAGACATCATACAATAAATATGAAGTAACCTGTCACTCAACAACAATAACCACATTAAATCACAATGGGTGACAGCATGTTAAGTGTTTCTGAACGTCGAAGAAAAAATGTAAAGGATTAAAGAATGGTTTTGTTTGTATCCCTTAACTAAAACCACAGGTATTCAAAACTCCACATTCCCTTTGGCAATTTTTTTTACTTCCTTTTTTATGCACAACAGAAGAAAACCTATAAATATTCCATGAAGTCAGTGAATTCAGAGGAGCTTCTCAATTCCACCTCGGGGGTTTCAGAGCAACAGCACAAGAAATGTACATATTAGTTTAGAAGAGACATGATTAGAAGTTTACTCTATTTGCGACTGCTTTAGGCTTCACTTTGGCAGTCAAGGCCTGCTTTGAGTGTTGTGCAATCTCAGATACCTGTAACATGATGTGTGTCTATATAGTAGTAATCATCAAACAGTTGTTTGGTTAGGAAAGTGTAAATAAATATAAACAAACCTCACAGAACCAGACATCAATTGTATTGCATTTGCACTGTAACAAACGTAGTGGATCATATAAAGGCAAGAGACCAAAATATTCCAGACATTTTTCAGTAAAATAATTTGAGGAAAAAAAATTGCTATTGTGGAGAAAAACCTTTTCTTTTGAAACAGACTCAATCTTTCATCCCATGGTGAAAGTTTAATGGCTTTCAACCAGACAAAGAACATTCTCTTTTTTATATTCAGTTTCCCAAATTCTCCACTTTACAAAACATTCAGCCTACTGTTAAAAAAAAAAAAAGACATTTGAACCTATTGAACACCTGGATGACATTGTCAAAATCTGAATGCAAAAGACTTATGCTTATTCCTGGCAAACATACTCAACGTTTGCGCATTTGTGTAAAAGTTGGAGCGTAACCGCAGAAGATGGTCCAGATTCTGACGGCTTCTCAGCTTTGTTTGGAAACTTCCTTATGTGATTTTGACAGCTGTGACTGAGGCTGTCTGAGCGAGAGCTTAAGATTGGTGTGTAAATATCTGAAGTATGCCAACTACTCATTGTCTGACGCGCAGCTCGCTCTAGAGGTGGCGATTGACAGGCTAGGCCCATCTGCCTCAACGACCTCCCGTTTCACTTGGTCCACACTGGGGTAGATCCGATAGGCTTAAAGCACGAGAGCCGGAGATATCTCTTACTCCGGGATGATCTGTGTTCAGGAACTTTCAGATAAAAATACGAGCACCAATGTGCTCGGGTTCTGGAGGTTATGAACTTCGAATACTGTGAGGAATAATGCATTTTAAATGCCTCTTTTTCAAAAACATGATGAGGGAGAAGATTAGATATTTGTACGTCCGGATGCATTCGGTCACGGTGCCATTTTACAGTGGGAAATCTTTTTGACCATCTCCCATCAGCTAAACGAATTAAAATAAGTTATAATCCTTATCCTGAATGACATCATCTGAATGCTGGCTAGTAAACTCATATTAGCCTCTGGCTCTTTAATGCGCATTATATTAGTGGTAACAGAGGGCTTCTGTGCTCTTGACATTGACGTAATTCCCCAATTCGAGTCAAAATATGGTTCTGCGAATACTTGGCCGTGGTATAGGAATCATAACGGAAATCTTGCACAAGTTTGCGAGTGGCAGGTACAGCCCGAGGCGATGTTATGGGTGGGATGAACCATGATCATTTAAGAAATAGGCTCTTTCCACAACAACGCACTATAGGCTGAGGAACAAAAGAGACATAGGTGCATCTAGTCTGTAAGGAGCAGCCATTAGGCTAATGAGGGCCAATGGAGATCCCAATGAAGCCATCAGCATTCACTCAGAATCACAATGTAAGACTAACGCCTCAGGAATTGAATGGAAGGGATTGGGAAGGAGGGAGAGCTCATACGGACGAGTGAAAAGAAACGGAGAGGCCAAGGAAAACTTGTGCGAGTGTCTGGAGGAAGGAGGGGGGGAATCGCAACTTTTCACTCAAACGCTTGGCCGGGTCCAATCAAATCACATTGCGATTCAGAGTAAAACAGGAGGATTTGAGCTTCGGAATAAACAATGGCTGTAAAACGTGTTGATTTGGGGAGATGGCTTACGGTTTAGGCCAAAAAAAAAAAAAAAACACTCCCGTTCTCCCTTTTTTCTGTGCAAAGAACCAACCGTTCATTCTCTTTTTCTGCAGAGCGCTGACGCATAACGCCACAGCAAAGCCATACATGAATGCCTGCTGAGTTCTTTGCAAATTGGGTTGAAAAGACCCAATGCTGGGGCTAAAAGGGCAGTCAACCTTTCCCAGACGTGAACACAAAACCCAAAACACATCTATAGGCAAACTCTGCAGCCCTCGGACAAGAAGAACGAACACCCAGATAGAGTTTCAGTGTGACAGATCTCTTCTCTCGGCCAGTCTAATCTTATTTTGAAGAAAGCTAAACAAGCCGTCTGAAAATGCTTAATTACAGCCCAGTGGCAGACAGCACTAAATTAGATTCACTGGGTATTAGATCAATTAGCCAACCATTTTACAGGCAAAACATGAGGCATCCACAGCGAAATGTGAGGCTGAAACACTTTAGACACAAGATTTTGGCAAATCTGATCCAGTAAACGCTGGCGATAACTCAACATGATCTCTTGGACTACAAATAAATGAATGCAAATCTGTCAAATGCAAGTCAAACAGCTAGAGTATACAATTAAAACCAATTAAACAGTTTAATGGCCTTTAAACTTGAACTAATGCTAAAATGACATCAAGTCTCAGCAATCCACTTCCACATGCATATTCCTTAAATAACACGAAATTACAAAAAATAAAGTCTACATTCAATCCACTTCCACATGCATATTCATTAAATAACACAAAATTACAAATATAGTCTACATTCAATCCACTTCCACATGCATATTCATTAAATAACACAAAATTACAAATATAGTCTACATTGACTGTAGAACCAATAAAGCATGAGGGCTAAAACTCAATTTCCATTAACGGGGCAGATTTTTTTATGCTCTCATCTGGTGGCTGTGGAAAATGGTCAAAACCATAGACGGTGAAGGTGAAAACCATACAATATTCAAAATAGTGGTTGACCAGGGATCCTTAATAAGGAGAAATGTTGGTTTCTGTCCATACGAGGGCCATTATGAACTCTCACATGACGTTTCTCACTGGCTCTTGAACTCAAGAGATGCACAGAGACAGATAGTGTGTTTAATGGCACTCACCGTTCTTGCGCTTGGAGACAGGGCGCCGTTGGACAGGTAAGGACTGGAAAGATCTGGGATCATTAGAAATGGGTAGCCTGGATAATGTGGGCTCTTAAAAAATCCTCCATCTTGCTGTCTTCTCAAAGCTTTACAGTGGAGAGAGGAATGATCAGGGATCCATTTGTGGACAAACATTTAAGTGAAGAACAAGTATGGCAAGCTGTCTTAACATTTATTCCCATTATTGATACTACTAGTACTTATTTTTGTAATTAATACAATATTAACTAGTATTTTTAATATCACTAGTAACTTTTCATTAAACACTAGTACTCAGTGACAAGTAGCATTGCTACTGGTAAAAAACTACATGTATTGTAATGGTTTCTACAAGCAATTGTTCATTAGACAGTAGGCCTAGTACTTATTTATAACTAACAGCACCTATTCCAGATTTACACTGAGTGTCATAAAAATAGGTATTGTTATCTTTTTGTATATCTGTTCACATTGTTATTTTAAATGTGGCAAATATCAGATTCTAGTGTGAACAGATCATAGTCCTGAACTCATTAGCATGCACTAAAGAACGATAAAAAAGACATATCTTAAGGAAGTAAACACGGAGGACATTAAAGTAAGTGATTACGCATTTATTTATTATGTGATCTATCGTGGAAGCCAGCGAATTTATGCATAGGCAATAATAAAAACAAAGATGAGGCTGCGAAAAAAGAGATCAGAATTTTTAAACATTTATGTTTTGCTTGAATATAGAGCTGTCACTACAGTATTTATGAGCCCTGACATATTAATGTCCTTCCACTGACTACCTTTCTATCTGTCTTGATAACGTCGGGTATGTAAAATCTTTTAAGTGACTCACATGAACGCAGAATTGAGACTTAAAATTAAGTGGCTTGAATTTTGATTTGACTGTTCAGACTGAGGTCACATTGCAAAACATCTGAGCTGTATCTGATTTTAGTACCACTTACGGAAGTGGCCAAATCAAAGTCGAAAAAGATCAGATTCCATGTGATTTATGTGGTTCACACTGTCATGACAAAAACAGTCAGATAAGAGCAAAAAAAAAATCAGATTTAAGGCCTGATTTACCTGCATAACACTCGTTCTCTTTATTACTGGTTTATTGTTTTTTACTTGTAATATATCATATTTATTTTAAATTGCTACCTTTAGTCTAAATTATGACACTTTTACAAAAAAAAATAAAACAGATTTGAAACTGGTGTAGGAGGTAAGTTATGCACACTAAAAAATAAGTAATAGAAATACTGAAACTATATGAATAACGTTAGTTACTATAACATTTGAAAGAAAGTACTGCGTGAAATTGGAAAATATACCAGGCCAGAGTTAAATTTCCAAGTAATGTAAAGGTACTAGTAACAAAAACATACTTCTTTTTAAGAATAATTGTAAAATCGGACTGCCATAGCGGCACCAGAGAGCTCTTACCTTCGGCGAAATACTCTCGGGCTTTCTCATAACTTTCATGATCAGGTCTTGGCTGAGGTCTCCTCTCGGTTTGCTTAAGGACAGACGAGAAACGGAGAAAAACAAAGCAGAAAAGTTATTTTTCCGTCGGCAACAACCACATCCATGTGTCTGTCAACATGCGGTTGTGTCTGACTTACCTCAGAATCAGATGAACTGCTGTTATTTTCCGACTCGTTCACAAGAGAGGACTTGACATCGTCCAGATCTCTTTCGGCAGAAACGTTTTCGGAGATTTTGTCCTCTTGTTCTCCCTCATCTTTGAATGAGATCATTTCATCGTTCGCCCCCAACTCATCCCCTCCACCTCCGTTAAGTTGTGGCATGTTTACGAGCGTCTTGCAACGGTTACAAAATCTAGAGTTTGTGTTGACTCTGAGGTGCACGAGAACTTGTCAGTGCGGGGAAAAAACACACGAGATATTTCAGAAATAATCCTTGACACATGAATTTAAATCCAATTTGTCCATGATTACGTGCGATCACACAAAGGTCGACAGTTTCATCGGTATCCCTGCAACAAACTCTGCAAACTCCAGTGAAGCGCTGTGTCCTCTGCTGCTTGTCGTCCCGACAAAACTTACCACACACACAAATAAAATTAATATTTTTAGCCGATTCTACATTCCACATAGACCGAATGAATCGAGCGCCAAAAGTTGAGCGACTTTTTCTTTAAAAAAAAAAAAACCCAACCGTCAGTTAAATGCGCGTGAACAAAAGTTGCAACGGTCGCGGCGCCTCCGTAGCCTCTTATCCCAAAGAAAGACGTGTTTTAATCGCGTAAAACACTGATTCCTCCTCAGATCAGCTCGTTTCTTCCACGTTTTGAATTACCACCGTCATGTTTGATCAACGGTCTCTGAAAACGGTGTGTTTGGACGCGAAGAGGTTCCGTTGCCCTGTACGTTGAGTTGTGTGCTGATGGGGAATGCGCAAGCACGCAGCAGCGCGTGAGTGAGTGTGTGTGTGTGTGTGTGTGCTGGATGAGCAGAATGCAGAGGAGGAGTTAAGCGCTGAAAAACGACACTCCATTCAGCACACACACACACACACACACACACACACACTCACTCAGAGAGGTTTAAAGGAACAGTTTGTTCAGGGCTTGATTCTTGAAATAGTTCAATGACACAAGGGCTTGGGATTGTGTTATTTAAGCAATATTACAAGAGCACGAGCGATGTTCTTCAGAAATTCAGCACGGCTTATAAATTCGGACGTATTCAATAACAGCAGGATTGTTTTTATAAAACATTTAAACAAGTTATTAATAATATCGAGTAGCGTTTCTGACAAATTTGTCTGTTAGTTTATATTTCTTCTCCATCATGAACGAAAAGAGAAACCTGATTTGAGGTTCTCAAAGTTACCATGAAATCAAAATTACTTTTTAAAATGGAATATTGCATTATTATAAATTATTATAAATTATTTATCCGTGCGCTTCAACATTAAAAAAAATAAAATAAAAATTGTGTGACCTCATAATTTTTAAAGTCGTAGTGATATCAGCATTGACTCTATTTACTTTGTTACCTCACATTGCTAGTCTTGTGGTGAATAATTAATCAGTGCAAGTTAATGCAGAAAAAAAATGTGTTTGTCGTGGTAATCTTAATCCAAATCTGAAAATTTGCTTCCAATGGCGTTCCTTCTCTGATGACGTCAGTTAGACGGCTTGGGTTGAATATCCTTAACCACGCCCCTCCGACGTCAGTCTGCTGTGAGTGAGAGATGGAGAGGAGGTGCGCTAAAGTAAAACCCGGCCCTCTTCGATATACCGTTTCACTTGGAAATCCGTCACAAGTAAGACTGAAACCCTAATTGTTACCCCAGACAATAAAATACCATCCATCCTTCAAAACCTTGGTTCTCTGAGCTCCTCTGTCCAGTCGAGCATTAGAAATCTAGGTGTCTGGTTTGACCAGTCATGTCTTTGGACTGCCATTCTAGACTTTTGGTCAGAAGTAGTTTTTATCATCTAAGAAATATTGCAAAATTGAGGGTAATTTTATCGGACTCTGATCTCGAGATGGTTATCCATGCTTTTATTTCCTCACGTTTAGATTACTGTAACTCTCTTTTTACTTTTTGTAACAAATCTGCTCTAAATCGTCTTCAAATGGTTCAAAATGCTGCGGCTTTTAACAGGATCTGGCAGAAGGACACATCACACTCATTTTGTCCTCCCTACACTGGCTACCCATAAAATTTCGTATTGATTTAAAAATATTAGTTTTAACTTTAAGAGCTTTACATGGTCAGGCCCCATAATACATTGCTGATTTGTTATGCACATACTGCCCAGGCCGTGCACGTTGATCCTCAGGCCAGAGTCTGTTAATGGACCCAAAGACTCGCTATAACCCCGGGGAGACCCGTCCTTCAGGCTGTGGGACGCCCTGCCCCTGTCCCTCCGTGTGGTCGACTCTGGCGATTCCTTTAAAAGGCTTCTCAAGACACTGTTATTTAAACAAGCTTTTAGTTGACTGGGTTTATTTTGGGCTCTTTAAATGTTGTAATTTTTACAGATTGTATACTGTTTTATTATTGTGGTTGCACTTTGTGAAGCGCTCTATAAATAAACTTTACTTATTTACTTACTTACTTACTAAAGTCGGTTGCAACTTCCGGTTCATGGGGACTTTAAACAAAATAACTTCCCCTCCTGCAGCGATATCTCGGCTGCATACCTTCATCTGACCGATTTTCCATCCTTCACTGCCTTTGATTTCCCACAATCCTGTGCATTGCATTTGGTGACAGTTGAGCTTGAAAAATAAAGATGGAGTCTGAAATTTGCGGTTGGTCAGTTTGTGTGTAAATGTACGTTTTTGACCCCCTTTTAATGTAATTTAGTGAGGAATTACTATTCTAGTGATTAAATATTACTCTTTCTATTTTATCTTTCTATCATTAAACCATTACACCATTACACCGTAGTGAGAACTCGTCTCACTACGGAAGAAAAGAGTATGTGAGCTGCATGTGCTTCATACATTGCTACATTTTTGACGATTCACAACGGACCTTTTTTTACCTGCAAAATTCCCTACAAATAACCTTTAGATACCATGCATAGATAAGTGATGGAAATTAAAATGACATAAAAAAGTGGGCTTTTAATAAAACACAGTTGCCTAAAGAGTAGAAAGGTGGAAAAAATGTTGAAATCTACCTGAATAGAGAAAACATAGAAAAGGCCTGTTGTCTTCCCTTTTGACTGGAAAACTTCAACACCCATAATGCACTGGGCTTATTTCCGTTCTAAGCCACGCCCACCAGTCTGCTATAGATGCGCTTAGAATCAAATACTAAATAATTAATAGGAAATACTTCTTAGCAAACTTTTAGTCATAACGGTGTCGACTTGTGTTCTTCCCGTGTGCAAGAATTCAACGAGTAAACGTTGACTTAAAAGTGAGTTACTTTCGTTTGCAGTGAAAGAATAGTAAATATAGAGAGAACGCCACAACGGAATATCTCGGAAAATATACATCCCTCGGTCGATCTGACTGTCCGTGGGATTAAGGGATACAAAAATGTGGAAGAATAATCTGTTGTTTTCACGAAAGCCGCCGGATGACTCAGACTTTTGTCAACTCCAGTGCTTTTGCTGACTAATAAACATGAATTTCTCGGTCCAGGTAACATGGAAAATGAGTAAACATTGTTCATTTACATATATACGACCAACATTGTAACTATACAAAGTGGGTTGAATATCGTCAAAGTTACAGTGTAAGGTAAGTGAATTAAACAAAAAAGGATTAAACGTTTACAGCATTTGAGTGATGGCTCAAATCATACTGCTTGTTTTTTGGGGGTTTTTTAAGACGTATTTTTGCCTTTATTGGGACAGGAAATTTTACAGAGAATTGGAAGCAAAGTGGGAAAGAGAACAGAACTGAATTGGGAACAGGCCACAAGTTATGACTTGAACCGAATGGGTCGCTACATGTCTTCCAGTCCCGACTCATGCAGCTTGTTGAGAAAAACTACAAACTTACATTGAAGGAGGGATGTTTTTATAGGTTCTATTACACTAAAAGTGTGTTTTTTTGTTCACTTGTCATGGTCCGTTGATATGTGAGCAAAAATCAATGATGTCAAGCTTTCCCAGACTGTCAGGTCATGTGTCAGTGGTCGCCATCGTCACCACATCACAAAAGAACAACTAGGGCGTAACTAGCAGTGAAGGAGCGGGACACCAGCGTTCACCCCATCCACACTTCAATACTCGAGCGGAACCATGGAACTCTGAAGAACATCCACAGAACTCCTCAGAACTCCACAGAACTCCTCAGAACTCCACAGAACTCCTCAGAACTCCTCAGAACTCCTCAGAACTCCACAGAACTCCTCAGAACTCCACAGAACTCCACAGAACTCCTCAGAACTCCACAGAACTCCTCAGAACTCCACAGAACTCCTCAGAACTCCACAGAACTCCTCAGAACTCCACAGAACTCCTCAGAACTCCTCAGAACTCCACAGAACTCCACAGAACTCCTCAGAACTCCTCAGAACTCCACAGAACTCCTCAGAACTCCACAGAACTCCTCAGAACTCCACAGAACTCCTCAGAACTCCTCAGAACTCCTCAGAACTCCACAGAACTCCTCAGAACTCCACAGAACTCCACAGAACTCCTCAGAACTCCACAGAACTCCTCAGAACTCCACAGAACTCCTCAGAACTCCACAGAACTCCTCAGAACTCCACAGAACTCCTCAGAACTCCACAGAACTCCTCAGAACTCCTCAGAACTCCACAGAACTCCACAGAACTCCTCAGAACTCCTCAGAACTCCACAGAACTCCTCAGAACTCCACAGAACTCCTCAGAACTCCACAGAACTCCACAGAACTCCTCAGAACTCCACAGAACTCCTCAGAACTCCACAGAACTCCACAGAACTCCTCAGAACTCCTCAGAAATCCACAGAACTCCTCAGAACTCCACAGAACTCCACAGAACTCCACAGAACTCCTCAGAACTCCTC
>JAULUF010000042.1:4505000-4532500 GCA_031834385.1 Semotilus atromaculatus
AGAAAGTAAAAAAAGAAGCAGGAACGAACTATATACATATCCTATATTGGATATTAACATCCAATAGTGTAGATCACGGCAGCAGCTTCAGGCTGGTAGTCCAAAGCAGTGTTGTGTATCTTTACTTCTGGGGTTCTTCCCACCAGAGCCTCACTTTCGATTTCAAAATGGCGGCTGCGTGAAATCAGCGTTTAGACATCTTTTCAGTTAGATAGACATCTACTCAGTTCACTTTTTTGTGGGCGGAGCTTAGGTGGTGGCAGAACGATCCCTTTGGCCGCTTCACTAACGCTAGTTTGCAAGTTTTGTTAGCATGTTTTTTTAACAATGATTGGAGAAAATCCGATTTTATCTTAATGTGCAAGGTCACTCACTGTCCAGGACCGCGATTGTTATTTGCAAAAGTTAATTTTAACGGACCAGATTGGCCGACCAGTACCAGAGCTGGTCTACGGAGAGCCTTTGCACTTCCTATTAGCCCCTGAATCATCTTGGTTGCAGTTCCACTAGAATTCCACTGGAGGCGATCGTGGGCGAGTGCAGAATGAATGGGAGTCTATGGAGCTAGACGGCTAAACGAATATCTTTCTCCTGCTTGTCGTTGAATCAAAGTAGATTTTATTGATTCCGCAAGTTCAATATAGATTATAGTCCAAAAGTTGAATGAATAAGTGCTTATGTCCTTTCGATATCTTACAGGTTGGATAAAACCAGCAGACCAGACCAGACTGACCAGGATAAAACCAGCAGACCAGGCCAGACTAACCAGGATAAAACCAGCAAACCAGACCAGACTGACCAGGATAAAACCAGACTGACTAGGATAAAACCAGCATACCAGACCAGACTGACCAGGATAAAACCAGCAGTCCAGACCAGACTGACCAGGATAAAACCAGCAGTCCAGACCAGACTGACCAGGATAAAACCAGCAGACCAGACCAGACTGACCAGGATAAAACCAGCAGTCCAGACCAGACTGACCAGGATAAAACCAGCAGACCAGACCAGACTGACCAGGATAAAACCAGCAGACCAGACCAGACTGACCAGGATAAAACCAGACTGACTAGGATAAAACCAGCAGACCAGACCAGACTGACCAGGATAAAACCAGCAGACCAGACCAGACCAGACTGACCAGGATAAAACCAGCAAACCAGACCAGACTGACCAGGATACACCCAGCAGACCAGACCAGACTAACCAGGATAAAACCAGCAAACCAGACCAGACTGACCAGGATAAAACCAGACTGACTAGGATAAAACCAGCAGACCAGACCAGACTGACCAGGATAAAACCAGCAGTCCAGACCAGACTGACCAGGATAAAACCAGCAGACCAGACCAGACTGACCAGGATAAAACCAGCAGACCAGACCAGACTGACCAGGATAAAACCAGCAGACCAGACCAGACCAGACTGACCAGGATAAAACCAGACTGACTAGGATAAAACCAGCAGACCAGACCAGACTGACCAGGATAAAACCAGCAGACCAGACCAGACCAGACTGACCAGGATAAAACCAGCAGACCAGACCAGACTGACCAGGATAAAACCAGACTGACTAGGATAAAACCAGCAGACCAGACCAGACTGACCAGGATAAAACCAGCAGACCAGACCAGACTGACCAGGATAAAACCAGCAGTCCAGACCAGACTGACCTGGATAAAACCAGCAGACCAGACCAGACTGACCAGGATAAAACCAGCAGACCGGATAAAACCAGCAGACCAGACCAGACTGACCAGGATAAAACCAGCAGACCAGACCAGACTGACCAGGATAAAACCAGCAGACCAGACCAGACTGACCAGGATAAAACCAGCAGACCGGATAAAACCAGCAGACCAGACCAGACTGACCAGGATAAAACCAGCAGACCAGACCAGACTGACCAGGATAAAACCAGCAGACCAGACCAGACTGACCAGGATAAAACCAGCAGACCAGACCAGACTGACCAGGATAAAACCAGCAGACCAGACCAGACTGACCAGGATAAAACCAGCAGACCAGACCAGACTGACCAGGATAAAACCAGCAAACCAGACCAGACTGACCAGGATAAAACCAGCAGACCAGACCAGACTGACCAGGATAAAACCAGCAGACCAGACTGACCAGGATAAAACCAGCAGACCAGACCAGACTGACCAGGATAAAACCAGCAGTCCAGACCAGACTGACCAGGATAAAACCAGCAGACCAGACCAGACTGACCAGGATAAAACCAGCAGTCCAGACCAGACTGACCAGGATAAAACCAGCAGTCCAGACCAGACTGACCAGGATAAAACCAGCAGACCAGACCAGACTGACTAGGATAAAACCAGCAAACCAGACCAGACTGACCAGGATAAAACCAGACTGACTAGGATAAAACCAGCAGACCAGACCAGACTGACCAGGATAAAACCAGCAAACCAGACCAGACTGACCAGGATAAAACCAGCAAACCAGACCAGACTGACCAGGATAAAACCAGACTGACTAGGATAAAACCAGCAGACCAGACCAGACTGACCAGGATAAAACCAGCAAACCAGACCAGACTGACCAGGATAAAACCAGCAAACCAGACCAGACTGACCAGGATAAAACCAGACTGACTAGGATAAAACCAGCAGTCCAGACCAGACTGACCAGGATAAAACCAGCAAACCAGACCAGACTGACCAGGATAAAACCAGCAGACCAGACCAGACTGACCAGGATAAAACCATCAGACCAGACCAGACTGACCAGGATAAAACCAGCAGACCAGACCAGACTGACCAGGATAAAACCATCAGACCAGACCAGACTGACCAGGATAAAACCAGCAGACCAGACCAGACTGACCAGGATAAAACCAGCAGACCAGACCAGACTGACCAGGATAAAACCAGACTGACTAGGATAAAACCAGCAGACCAGACCAGACTGACCAGGATAAAACCAGACTGACTAGGATAAAACCAGCAGACCAGACCAGACTGACCAGGATAAAACCAGCAGTCCAGACCAGACTGACCAGGATAAAACCAGCAGTCCAGACCAGACTGACCAGGATAAAACCAGCAGACCAGACCAGACTGACCAGGATAAAACCAGCAGTCCAGACCAGACTGACCAGGATAAAACCAGCAGACCAGACCAGAATGACCAGGATAAAACCAGCAGACCAGACCAGACTGACCAGGATAAAACCAGCAGACCGGATAAAACCAGCAGACCAGACCAGACTGACCAGGATAAAACCAGCAGACCAGACCAGACTGACCAGGATAAAACCAGCAGTCCAGACCAGACTGACCAGGATAAAACCAGCAGTCCAGACCAGACTGACCAGGATAAAACCAGCAGACCAGACCAGACTGACCAGGATAAAACCAGCAGACCAGACCAGACTGACCAGGATAAAACCAGCAGTCCAGACCAGACTGACCAGGATAAAACCAGCAGACCAGACCAGACTGACTAGGATAAAACCAGCAGACCAGACCAGACTGACCAGGATAAAACCAGCAGTCCAGACCAGACTGACCAGGATAAAACCAGCAGTCCAGACCAGACTGACCAGGATAAAACCAGCAGACCAGACCAGACTGACTAGGATAAAACCAGCAGACCAGACCAGACTGACCAGGATAAAACCAGCAGACCAGACCAGACTGACCAGGATAAAACCAGACTGACCAGGATAAAACCAGCAGTCCAGACCAGACTGACCAGGATAAAACCAGCAGACCAGACCAGACTGACCAGGATAAAACCATCAGACCAGACCAGACTGACCAGGATAAAACCAGCAGACCAGACCAGACTGACCAGGATAAAACCAGCAGACCAGACCAGACTGACCAGGATAAAACCAGAATGACTAGGATAAAACCAGCAGACCAGACCAGACTGACCAGGATAAAACCAGCAGACCAGACCAGACCAGACTGACCAGGATAAAACCATCAGTCCAGACCAGACTGACCAGGATAAAACCAGCAGTCCAGACCAGACTGACCAGGATAAAACCAGCAGACCAGACCAGACTGACCAGGATAAAACCAGCAGACCAGACCAGACTGACCAGGATAAAACCAGACTGACTAGGATAAAACCAGCAGACCAGACCAGACTGACCAGGATAAAACCAGCAGACCAGACCAGACTGACCAGGATAAAACCAGCAGACCAGACCAGACTGACCAGGATAAAACCAGACTGACTAGGATAAAACCAGCAGACCAGACCAGACTGACCAGGATAAAACCAGACTGACTAGGATAAAACCAGCAGACCAGACCAGACTGACCAGGATAAAACCAGCAGACCAGACCAGACCAGACTGACCAGGATAAAACCAGCAGTCCAGACCAGACTGACCAGGATAAAACCAGCAGTCCAGACCAGACTGACCAGGATAAAACCAGCAGACCAGACCAGACTGACCAGGATAAAACCAGCAGACCAGACCAGACTGACTAGGATAAAACCAGCAGACCAGACCCGACTGACCAGGATAAAACCAGCAGACCAGACCAGACTGACCAGGATAAAACCAGCAGACCAGACCAGACTGACCAGGATAAAACCAGACTGACTGACCAGGAAAAAAACAGCAGACCAGACCAGACTGACCAGGATAAAACCAGCAGACCAGACCAGACTGACCAGGACAAAACCAGCAGACCAGACCAGACTGACCAGGATAAAACCAGCAGACCAGACCAGACTGACCAGGATAAACCCAGCAGACCAGACCAGACTGACCAGGATAAAACCAGACTGACTGACCAGGAAAAAAACAGCAGACCAGACCAGACTGACCAGGATAAAACCAGCAGACCAGACCAGACTGACCAGGATAAAACCAGCAGACCAGACCAGACTGACCAGGACAAAACCAGCAGACCAGACCAGACTGACCAGGATAAAACCAGCAGTCCAGACCAGACTGACCAGGATAAAACCAGCAGACCAGACCAGACTGACCAGGATAAAACCAGCAGACCAGACCAGACTGACCAGGATAAAACCAGCAGACCAGACCAGACTGACCAGGATAAAACCAGCAGACCAGACCAGACTGACCAGGATAAAACCAGCAGACCAGACCAGACTGACCAGGATAAAACCAGCAGTCCAGACCAGTCTGACCAGGATAAAACCAGCAGACCAGACCAGACTGACCAGGATAAAACCAGCAGACCAGACCAGACTGACCAGGATAAAACCAGCAGACCAGACCAGACTGACCGGGATAAAACCAGCAAACCAGACCAGACTGACCAGGATAAAACCAGGCTGACTAGGATAAAACCAGCAGACCAGACCAGACTGACCAGGATAAAACCAGCAGTCCAGACCAGACTGACCAGGATAAAACCAGCAGACCAGACCAGACTGACCAGGATAAAACCAGCAGTCCAGACCAGACTGACCAGGATAAAACCAGCAGACCAGACCAGACTGACCAGGATAAAACCAGCAGACCAGACCAGACTGACCAGGATAAAACCAGCAGACCAGACCAGACTGACCAGGATAAAACCAGCAGACCAGACCAGACCAGACTGACCAGGATAAAACCAGCAGACCAGACCAGACTGACCAGGATAAAACCAGCAGTCCAGACCAGACTGACCAGGATAAAACCAGCAGTCCAGACCAGACTGACCAGGATAAAACCAGCAAACCAGACCAGACTGACCAGGATAAAACCAGACTGACTAGGATAAAACCAGCAGACCAGACCAGACTGACCAGGATAAAACCAGCAGACCAGACCAGACTGACCAGGATAAAACCAGCAGACCAGACCAGACTGACCAGGATAAAACCAGCAGTTTTTGCAGTTTCAACAAAAATATTAATGAGAACAACTGTATTTTCAACAATGATCAAAAATAATATGCCATCACAGAAATAAAGTATTTTAAAATATATAAAATTAATATTTTTATCAAATAAATGCAGCCTTGGTGAGCAAAACATAAAAATCATAACATAAACATTCAAAAACATAAAAAAGTCTTACTGACCCCAAACTTTTAAAAATATTCATAATAATTCAACCTATTTCATCTTAGAAAATTCAGTTCAGTTGCTGCCTTAATTTTTTAAAGTATAATCAAGTTTTTACAAGTAATTTCAACTTAAATTATAATAAACTGTTTTAAAAACCTTAAGTAGTTTGGCTAAATGTTTGTTTGTTTATTGCATTTGCAATGTTATCGTATTGGAAATCCTCCACTCCGCTACATTGTGAATCTGTCAATCTATTTATGTAAAGACTTTTGTTAGAAAAATGTGTAAAAAATTATTTTATCTTTATAATTATATGTAAAAAAATAATTAAATAATGATTATATGTGTACACAAATATATTCAAAGTGTAAAGAAAATATAAAATCTTTAGAGTCATTAACTTGAAATGGTAAATAAATTAATCAAAACCAACAAAGTAAAAGTAATTAAAAATTAATTTAATGTCCCCACATGTTGTCAATAATTTTCTCCCTTAAAACTCATCTTTGATCACCAAAATTACATATTTAAACGTTTTTTCCTTGAAAAAAAAGTCTTCATGCCTTAAAATATCTTGAATGTAACTTGTCACCCTTGCCTCATTTAGTATACGTGGTTCTATGAATATGCAAATGAGCCCCGCCTCCACTCACTCACCCACTCACTCAGAGATCCACTGGTTGACGATCACACGTTGATCTGATTGGTTACAAGGTAGTTTGTGACGTCAGAAACACCAGCGATTTCACACCGTGTTTTTGAGACTGTCTTTGGTTCACTGCAGTTTTAAGGAGAAAATACTCAACAATGCTGTCGACTTATGAATTAACACATGGTTTGTCTTAAAGGATATTAAAAACACCATATGGACACAGGGTGAAGTGAACTACGGGGGAGCTAGGGGGAGCTCGGCTCCCCTTAATAAGACATGGGCTCCCCTGAAAACGTGATTCGTGAAATTTTGGGGGGGCCCCAAAAAATATTGACAATGTTTTATTTTGACGTGCAATTTCAGTTTTGTGTAATGTGATCATCGTTGATTATTATGTGTAAAATTGCAAAAATATCAATCATTCATGAATGACGGCGATTTAAACCTAAATCACTTCAATAAAGATAACTATGCTATTCTTGTCATGAGCATCAAGGTGCGGTGGCGCTGCGGGGCAATCATGTATAGTACATGTTAAATCAAAGATTCATAGAAAAAATATAAACGTTGGAGGCCATTGATCTGAGCGCAAAGTCCTTGAAATCCATTCTGTGTTAAAGTAAGGCATTTTATTCCCAATTCTGTGTTGTGGCTGGGTTGTTATAGGGCTGCGTGACTCTCTATGTGTCATGATTGGTAAAGAGAACAGGAAGCAATCGCAGTTTACTCAAGGTTTATTGAACAGATGAAGGCTCAGGATCAGACACGGGTGTGGACAGGTAACGCAGGGACTTCGATGGTCAGAGTGCGGTGAATCCTCGTGACGTGAAGTGCCCAAGACGAGACGAAACAATCCAACACCGAGACGACAAATCCACAGGAACGAGACGACGGGAAGATCAGGAAACAAGACTCGACAGTGACACCCAGGACATCAAACAACGATCTGACAAGGGGAATGAGATGACAGTGAGTATTTAAGTGGTGAGGGAGATTAACTGCAGCTGGTGATGAATAATGATGATCAGCTGGAGCGGATCAAGGAATGACAACACAATCACGCCCACTACACACGTGCTTTCATACCACAACACAAACACGAGACGAGAAGGAAGCATTGGATCTGTATACCGTGACAGTACCCCTCCCCTAAGAATGCCTCCTGGCGTTCTCCGACCTCCCTACCTGTCGATTGTAATCATCGATCAAGGAGTGATCCAGGATGTCTCTGGCAGGTACCCAACTTCTCTCCTCCGGACCGTAACCTTCCCAGTCCACCAAGTACTGGAATCCGCGCCCCCTCCGCCTAGAATCCAGAATCCGATTTACCGAATAGGTGGTCTCCCCATCTACGAGACGCGGCGGGGGGGGAACCGGGACAGGCGGATTAATGTGAGCATGAAACACGGGCTTAATTTTGGAAACGTGAAATACGGGGTGAATTCTCCTGTACGCAGGAGGTAAACTAAGGCGGACTGCCACCGGACTAATGATCTTGGTGACAGTGAACGGGCCAATAAATTTGGGAGCCAGCTTATTAGAGACGGATCGGAGAGGAATATTCCTTGTAGAAAGCCACACTTTTTGACCGACGACGTATACGGGAGGCTTCGACCGGTGGCGATCGGCCCTAGCCTTGGTGCGCGCCCCCACTTGGAGTAAAGTCTCACGGGCTCTAGTCCAAGTGCGGTGACACCTCTGGATAAAGGCGTGGGCAGAGGGGACCGCGACCTCGGACTCCAGACTGGGAAAAATTGGTGGCTGGTAACCTACACTACATTCAAACGGAGAGAGGCCCGTGGCCGACACTGGTAAGGTATTGTGGGCGTACTCCACCATGGACAGCTGTTGGCTCCATGAGGAAGGATTCTTGGATACCAAACATCGTAACATTCTCTCCAGATCTTGGTTGGCTCTCTCGGTCTGGCCATTGCTCTGAGGGTGAAACCCTGAAGACAGACTAACCGTCGCCCCCAGTAATTTACAAAATTCTTGCCAAAATTTGGACACAAATTGGGGTCCTCTGTCAGAGACCACGTCCATCGGGAGGCCATGTAAGCGAAAGACGTGGTCAACGACTGTCAACGCTGTCTCCTTAGCTGAGGGTAGTTTAGGTAAGGGAATAAAATGAGCCGCCTTCGAGAACCGGTCCACCACTGTCAAAACGACAGTGTTACCCTGGGAGGGTGGGAGGGCGGTGATAAAATCTAGAGCGATGTGGGACCAGGGTCTCGAAGGGACTGGCAGCGGTTGGAGGAGCCCATCTGGAGGTCGATTGGAGGTCTTACCAGTGGCACAAACCGAGCAAGCCAAAACAAAACTGTGAATGTCATGAGCCATAAGTGGCCACCAGAATCGTTGCTTAACTAAAAACTTAGTACGATTAACTCCTGGATGACAAGCTATGTTGGAACAATGGCCCCACCGGATGACGTCTGACCTCAAACCCTCTGGCACAAATAAACGACTCGGTGGACATCCGGGCGGAGGCGCTACCCCTTCTAAGGCCTTCTTGACCTTCGATTCGATCTCCCATACGAGTGTGGAAACAAATCGGGTCTCCGGTAAAATGCACTCGGGAGTAGACGGGCGTTCGGAGCGATCAAAAACACGAGACAAAGAGTCGGGTTTGGTGTTCTTAGAACCCGGGCGGTACGAGAGAGAAAAATCTAAACGACCGAAAAAAAGTGCCCACCGAGCCTGCCTGGAGTTCAATCTTTTGGCGGTTCTGATGTACTCTAAGTTCTTGTGGTCGGTCCAGACGATAAAAGGTACCCCCGAACCCTCTAACCAATGTCGCCATTCTTCCAACGCTAACTTGACTGCCAACAACTCCCTGTTACCAATGTCGTAATTGCGTTCGGCTGGGGATAAACGATGAGACAAAAACGCGCAAGGGTGCATCTTATCGTCTGTGGGAGAGCGCTGGGACAGAACTGCTCCTACCCCCACCTCTGACGCATCGACCTCCACCACGAACTGCTGTGAATAGTCAGGGGCAACGAGGATGGGAGCTGAAACAAAGCGGCTCTTGAGGTTAGCAAACACAGCCTCGGCTGTGTCTGACCACCTGAACGGAGTTCCGGGGGAGGTCAAGGCAGTCAGAGGCGCGGCTAGCTGGCTGAAGTTGCGAATGAACCGCCGATAGAAATTGGCGAATCCCAGAAACCTCTGTAGGGCCTTACGGGAATCTGGACTTGGCCATTCTACCACAGCCTTAACCTTGTCAGGGTCCACGCGCATTCCCTCAGACGAGATGATGTGTCCTAGAAAAGGAACAGACTGTGCATGAAAATCGCATTTCTCCGTCTTGACAAAAAGCCCATTCTCTAGCAACCTCTGAAGCACTTGCCGTACGTGTTGCACATGTTCCTGGAGAGACGAGGAAAATATCAATATGTCATCCAGGTAAACATATATGAATTGATCTATCATGTCTCGCAACACGTCATTGACAAGTGCCTGGAAGACTGCTGGGGAGTTGGACAGCCCGAAAGGCATGACCAAATATTCAAAGTGCCCCCTGGGGGTATTAAATGCAGTCTTCCATTCATCCCCCTCCCTGATGCGGACCAAATGATAAGCGTTACGCAAGTCCAATTTCGTGAAGATGGATGCTCCCTGCAACCTCTCGAAGGCTGAAGACATCAACGGCAAAGGATAAGTATTCTTTACCGTGATGTTATTCAACCCTCGGTAATCAATACAAGGTCGCAGAGATCCATCCTTCTTCCCCACAAAAAAGAACCCCGCCCCCGCTGGCGAAGAGGAAGGGCGGATGAATTTGGTTGCCAGAGAATCAGAAATATATTTCTCCATAGCCTCCCTTTCTGGAACAGAAAGCGAATATAACTTGCCTTTAGGCGGAGACTTACCTGGCATTAACTCTATGGCACAGTCATAGGGACGATGAGGAGGAAGAGAAGCAGCCCTAGACTTACTGAACACTTCCTTCAGGTCATGGTACTCCTCGGGCACGTTAGACAGATCCCCTGCCTCCTCCTGAAACACATAAACAGGCACAGACGGACAAGCAGACACAAGACAAGACTTATGACATTCCTTGCTCCACTCCAGTATAGCCTTGTGCTGCCAGTCCACTCGGGGGTTGTGATGGATGAGCCAGGGGTGACCAAGAACGACGGGTGCCAGCGGTGAATCCAGGATATAAAAAAAAATAGTCTCAGTGTGATTGCCAGAAGTGATGAGGGTGATATCTTCAGTGGTGAATGCGATGGTGGGGAGTTCTTGACCATTAAGTGCGTGTACAGCAATCTTCTGAGTGAGTGGCTTGAGTGGAATTTGAAACTTGTGTGCAAACATACTGTCCATGAAATTACCTTCAGCCCCAGAGTCCAAAAGTGCTTGACAGTCGTGTTGGTGAGTTGACCATCTCAGTCTTACCGGGAGGAGTGTAGATGTGGATGAGGTCTTCTCGGCGGAGATCCCACCCGATAGTAGCCTCATACTTACTATCGGGCTTGGCCTTTTACCGGGCAGTTGTACGCGAAATGTCCCGAACCTCCACAATATAGGCAAAGGCCCTGGGACCTCCGCCTCTCCCTCTCCTCCCGGGAAAGCCGAGCTCGACCCACCTGCATGGGTTCGTGATCGAAGGCGGGGCTGACCACGTCCCTGCCGCTGGACCGTTGCCCCTCAATCCCTCCAGGAGGACGGTTAGATGCCGCTCTGCCTCCGACTCGGGAAAGTCGCGCATCTACTCGTAGGGCCAGCTCGATGAGTCCGTTCAATGACGTGGGTAGGTCCAGGGCGTAGATCTCTCGTTGGACGCGATCAGCCAACCCATGCAGGAACATGTCCCACTGCGCCTCCTCGTTCCAATGACATTCGGCCGCCAGAGTTCGGAACTCGATGGAAAAGTCCGAGACCGACCTCTCCCCCTGACGAAGGTCGGCCAGCACCCTGGCGGCTTCTCTCCCCGCGACGGCTCTGTCAAAAACCCGCCTCATTTCTGCGGAGAGAGCTCGGACACCTGCGCTACCAAAGCTTGAATCGCACGACCCGTGTCATTGATGTTCCTCTCGTGAGAATCCATTCTTGTGACGCTGTGGCGGACGAACTCCTCCAGCGAGGTTGGTGTCTCTCCTGCTGCTTCCATGGAGCGGTCAGATCGTTCTGTCATGATTGGTAAAGAGAACAGGAAGCAATCGCAGTTTACTCAAGGTTTATTGAACAGATGAAGGCTCAGGATCAGACACGGGTGTGGACAGGTAACGCAGGGACTTCGATGGTCAGAGTGCGGTGAATCCTCGTGACGTGAAGTGCCCAAGACGAGACGAAACAATCCAACACCGAGACGACAAATCCACAGGAACGAGACGACGGGAAGATCAGGAAACAAGACTCGACAGTGACACCCAGGACATCAAACAACGATCTGACAAGGGGAATGAGATGACAGTGAGTATTTAAGTGGTGAGGGAGATTAATTGCAGCTGGTGATGAATAATGATGATCAGCTGGAGCGGATCAAGGAATGACAACACAATCACGCCCACTACACACGTGCTTTCATACCACAACACAAACACGAGACGAGAAGGAAGCATTGGATCTGTATACCGTGACACTATGTCTTAGGCCTAAATAAACAGAGGAATTATGGTATTCTTCTGTAGCCTGACGAGTAATTTTTACCCTTGTTCAAGTGAACTCAAAGACAGCCAACTATTTGTGGGTGGCTGTTTGCTGCTTGACTTATCAATTTGTGTCGATAAAGTATAATAATAGGGTAAATCCTGCATATAGTCAGGAAATGTGCCTGTATACAGTTCGCGCAAGTGCACAAACACCCCCCGGTGAAAAAGGACACAGTGTAGTTCGAACACTGCATAGACATATTACATTAAAAGCTTGACTTTCACCACAGAGGGACTTGCTACATTTTCTAACTCGGCTCAATCCAGACGGTTGTCGTGCTGGTCCACTAGGGAGACCACACTGTAGTTGCAGCCGTCGTGTGTGCTGACGCGCCAAGTACACTGCAGCCGTTAACGCCGGACAGAAGGGGAGTCACACCCTTATATGGAAAGAAGCGTAAATGGATGGAGAAGCATAGTTTACTGTAAAGCTACGTCTTAGTGTTGCTTATCTTGGCGAAAGCCGAGTACAAATCAGCATGAAGTTTTAACATCTACTCTTGTGTAATGGAAATCATGAAGATCTGGATACGTCCAGTGACTGCGGTGAATAGTGCTACTGGCAACAAGGGAAAGACCTTGTGACAGCCTGGAGAGACAGCTGACAGGAGGAAAGAGACCCCAATGGGGCTGGTAAGGGTTAGCTACCCTTGTCGGCAGTATACAGCTTCGTGTTTACAGGATGCATGGGATACGGTAAACTGCATGGGATACGGTAAACTGCATGGGATACGGTAAACACAGATCTATGCTTTGCATTGGAAAGATTAACTGGTACAGTTGAAAAGAAGCTGGATAAATTTGGGGACATCATTTACGCATATGGAAGTGAGAGGTTTGGTGTGGAAAAAAGGAAGGAAAAAGTACAAACAACTTCTGGAATGTCTAGACGGCAGCAGAAAATTGAAGGGTTAGTTAGAGAAAGGAGACAGCTGAGGAAGCAATGGAAAAGAGCAGAACAAACTCAGAAGGAGGGACTCAATCTCTTACAAAGGGACATAAAAGATAAGCTGGCAACATTACGCAGAGCTGAGCGTCTACGGAAACGCTACAAAAAGAAGGAACGTGCGAGGGCTAATTTCTATAAAGACCCATTCAAATTCGTAAAGAAGTTATTCACCAGTGAGAAGAATGGCACTTTAAAAGCATCTAGAGTTGAGCTAGAGAGATATTTGGAGGAAACGCATACAGATGCAAAAAGGCATGAGCATATGTCAATTCCATCAGACATACCACCTATCAACCCACCAGAATACCAAATGGAGGTCTGTGCACCTAAGTGGAAAGAGGTAGAGCAGGCTGTGAGAAAGGCAAGGGCTTCATCATCTCCAGGGCCTAATGGAGTTCCGTACAGAGTGTACAAGAGTGCTTCAGGAGTTCTGCGAATTCTGTGGAAATTGTTAAAAGTGGCATGGGAAAAACAGGTTGTACCTAGAGCATGGCGCAGAGCAGGTGGAGTCTTTATACCTAAAGAAAAAGATGCTACAAGCATCAGTCAGTTTCATCCTATTTCACTATTAAACGTTGAAGGTAAGATTTTCTTCAGCATTATTGCCCAGAGATTGTCCACCTACCTATTAAAGAATGGCTTCATTGACACTTCAGTTCAAAAAGCGGGCATTCCAGGGTTCTCAGGATGTTTAGAACACATCAATGTTATCTGGCAACGAATTCAGTCAGCTAAAAAGGAGAGGAAGGAGCTCCATGTGACATTCCTGGATTTGGCTAATTCATATGGTTCAGTGCCACATGAGCTTCTTTGGGCAGCATTTGATTTTTTCAGAGTGCCAATGTCAATAACAAATTTAGTGAAAGCCTATTATGGAGATTTGCAATTTAGTTTCTCAACTCCAAAATTCAGCACTGCATGGCAATGCTTAGAGGTTGGAATAATGGCAGGATGCACAATTTCTCCACTGGCTTTTACCATGGCAAGGGAAGTAATCATTAGGGCATCAAGATGGGTAGTAGGAGGAGAGCGCTTGGCTTCTGGGATGCGTCTACCACCAATCAGAGCATACATGGACGACATGACAACCATGACTACAACAGTAGCCTGCACTAATCGGTTATTGGGGAAGTTAACAGATAATATTGAATGGGCACGAATGCAATTTAAGCCCTTAAATCAAGGAGCATCTCCATAGTTAAAGGAAAGGTAGTAGATAAAACATTCTTCATTAATCGTGAGGCAATACCAACAGTTTCTGAGAAGCCAGTGAAAAGTCTTGGGAGATGGTACGATGGAGATCTAAAGGACACAGTTCGAGTGGGAGAAGTTAGACGACAAGCAGTGGAAGGGTTGAAGAGCATAAACAGCTGTGCTCTACCAGGCAAACTAAAACTCTGGTGCTTTCAGTTTGGTCTACTGCCGAGGTTGCTGTGGCCACTGACTGTGTACGAGGTTTCTTTGACAACAGTGGATAAGCTGGAAGCGTTAATAAGTTCATACATCAGGAAATGGTTGGGAGTTCCACGCTGCCTCAGCAGAGTGGGACTTTATAGTAAAGGAATATTGCAGCTGCCAGTCTCTGCTTTAACCGAGGAGTTTAAGTGTGCCAAGGTCAGACTGGAAATGACATTAGTAGAGTCACGTGACAAATGTGTAAGGGAGGCAGCCCCTGTGTTAAAAACTGGTAGAAAGTGGTCAGCAAAGAAATCTGTAGTAGAGGCAAAGGCTGACCTTCAAATTGGGGATATCGTGGGACAGGTACAGCATGGAAGAGGGGGTTTTGGGCTCAGTTTAGCTCCTCCTAAATGGCACAAGGCAGGCCCAGCTCAAAGGAGGAAGCTGGTAGTCAACGAGGTGCGAAAGCAGGAGGAGAGGATGAGGTGTATAAAGGCCATTTGCCAGGCCAAGCAGGGAGAGTGGATGAGATGGGAGAGTGTGGAACAACGCAAGATGGGCTGGCAAGACCTTTGGTCAATGGAAGAGAGTAGGATCAGTTTCCTTATTAGGTCAACATATGATGTTCTCCCATCACCGCAGAACCTAAACCTCTGGGTAGGAGAGGATCCCTCTTGTCCTTTGTGTTTATCACCTGCCACATTAAGGCACATTTTGTGTAAGGTGGATGTAAGGTGGCTCTTAGCCAAGGTCGGTTTACTTGGCACCATGACGAAGTACTGAGATGTTTGGCTTTAGCATTGGAAGGCAAGCGTAGTATGACCAATAAGTTGCCGCATGTTCTAGCAAAACATTACACGCAGAAGACAACATTCCTCCGCCCAGGCGAGCAACCACCAAGAAAAGGTGTTAACACCAATTCTCGGCCAGGACAACTGGAAGCTGCTAGGGACTGGAAGATGCTGGCTGATCTTGATCAACGGCTTATTTTTCCACCTGAGATTGCCACCACTAACCTACGACCAGACATTGTTTTGTGGTCTGGATCAGCACGCATTGTTCAACTGATAGAGTTGACAGTGCCATGGGAGGATGCTGTAGATGAGGCATATGAGAGGAAGAAACTGCGGTATGCTCATTTGGCCACTGAAGCAGAACAGCGAGGATGGAGAGTCCAGGTTTATCCAGTGGAAGTGGGTTGTCGAGGTTTTGTGGCACACTCTACAACCCGGTTCCTCAGAGACGTCGGATTCAGCGGCCAAGAGTTGCGTCGCACAGTAAAGAACTTATCTGAAGCAGCAGAAAGGAGTAGCAACTGGCTGTGGTTGAGACGGAAAGATTCTAGCTGGCTGTGTACAGGCCGCCACGCTACGGTTTCGTAGAATTCTTGAAAAACTTGAAGAGTCTGTTGGTTTATTTGTATAGGTTGTATAGTATAGGTTGTATAGTATACTATACAATTTGTATAGGTTGTATAGTATAGAATGACGGGTGGTTGGGTAGATATTGTGTTTTGCGGTAGGTGATATGCCATACGGAACCGTTGCCACTGTAACTGCTTTAACGCACCAGTGGGGCTCGACAGCCTTAGTCAATCGGGTTGGCGCGTATGGTTGGGTTGCGGAGAGATAGTGAGATTGTGGTTAGGTCTCAGCAGCAGGAGGGATGTAGAGGTCAGTAAGCTGGGCTGAGTTGAGTGGGGGACGGAGGGGGGTGACTCTGGGACGCCAGAGTCACTGTCGAGCCCTCTTGAGGTGTCGTGGGCTAGTCGACGAAACACTGAGGACGGAAGGTGCCCACTTGAAGACCCTAGAGATGTCCCCTACTCGGCTCAATCCAGACGGTTGTCGTGTTGGTCCACTAGGGAGACCACACTGTAGTTGCAGCCGTCGTGTGTGCTGACGCGCCAAGTACACTGCAGCCGTTAACGCCGGACAGAAGGGGTCACACCCTCATATGGAAAGAAGCGTAAATGGATGGAGAAGCATAGTTTACTGTAAAGCTACGTCTTAGTGTTGCTTATCTTGGCGAAAGCCGAGTACAAATCAGCATGAAGTTTTAACATCTACTCTCGTGTAATGGAAATCACCTAAAATCTTGCCACATACAATTAGCATACATTGGCGGATTGGCGGTACGGTTCCGTTCTGGCAGTCTAGCATGGATAAGATCAAGTGAGAGCAATAACTCAATAACTCTAACTGAGCTATAACTGATGCGAGCTGGACTAACGTGACCAGCCAGAACTGACGCTTGATTTTGAAAGAACAAGATATCTGTTGTTTAAGGTCTATATTTTCAAGCCTTTCACGTCCACTACAAAAGATATGGGGAACATTTTCTCCTCCCTGTTTATTTTGCTATTATTACATTATAATATTAGCATTTATCTTTGTTTTGCATGTCCCACATATTCTGTAAAGTAACACCCTCAGTGTTTGTTCCTCTCAGGCACGTTTCCACGTCTCTCATACATTCTTCCTTCACAAATCAGAGTTTATTATTGTCCTCCTTGGGAGAGAGTGACAGAGTACATTATTAATTGAATTAATTTGAGTGTCTCTATAATCCCGTCAGTAGTTTTGCTGAATTAAAGTGAGTGGAAGAGACAGAAGAAACTCAATGTTGTTGTCAGGCGTGTGTCAGACTGACAGACAGACCGGCAGGGCCTCGCAGGGCCTCATTAGTGTGTGTGTGTGTGTGTGGCTTTCGTATTATGTGTATACATGCATTTGTGCATGTGTGTGTGTGTGTGTGTCTTGATGCAATTTGGCAGGTGCGCGCACACACACACACACACACACACCTCTCTGCCCAAGGTGGATCGTTTGCCTGAACAATACAAGTCAGCTCCAGCTTTAGTTGCAGGCATGTGAAAACTAGCCTGTAGGGACAGTTTCCAATATCTCACACACTGCTACATTTACTGCCCAAAATATAATACCTTTTATTGTATTCAAAACGTCAAACCAGCACGCTCTCGTATTCTGCGCGCGTAATCGATCATCCTTGCGTCTTCGGCACTCCCTCCAACTGTTGTTGATCATACAACTACAATATAATTTACATTAAACACACTCAGCAAAACCAGCTTTTAATGTACAGTTGAAATCTAATCGTCTGCATGTGGAAATGTTGCTACAAGTATTTTGGCTTGTACTTTATGTGTGTATGTTTTAAATAATCATGTGCATTTGCATGATCGTTACATTTTCGGTCCCTACTGACATCATTACCTGCACACACACACACACACACACACACACACACACAGACACACGCGCACACACACACACACAACCCACACGAGGGTTCCTGCAACTTATATTTTATTCAACAAATCCAATGTTTCATTTCCCCTCAGGTAGTCACTCACTCAACAGACATTGCTCTTAAATTATGAATGTCTGGTTTGTCTCTTTTACACACACACACTGGCAAAAATACACACCTGCGTCATTTCCAGAGACATGCATAGAGAATAAATAATGTGATGGTGTGAAGTGGCAGTAGTGTGTTAAAGTGGATCCCACGTATCCACTGCTGTGTGAACCGCTGGGTTTTACTCCTAACAAGAATATACTAGGATATATTCAAACATTGCATTAATGTCAATACAGCCTTGCTCAGAGAGGCAGCAGAAATACAATATGATTTTTTTTCTAGCCTGTCCAACTCAAATCTGTTGCAGTTTTTTGTGTGGTTTGTCCTAAAAGGAAACACATGAAATCTAAACATGATTTAAAAATCTGCTTAAAAAAAAAAAGAAAAGATTATATATATATATATATATATATATATATATATATATATATATATATATATATAAAATAAGCTTGCAACTGGATCTGAAAAGAAAAATTTAATCTGGCCACATTTTTAACAGTCGGTTTAAAAAAAAATTTATTAAAAAAATCGAATTGGTCCTGAACATGTGTGTTTGAAATCAAAGTGTGATTCAAAATTGACAATTCTTATTTTTTTTTTTATGGAATATTGCAGTATTTAGCCTTTTGTTACTTATTTATCCATGCACATAATTATCATTTTTAATTAACGTGCCTCGTTATCTTGAATCAGAAGATCTTCCCATAAGATTATTCCTACGAGGAACAATTTGAAGAGAACAGTGCTGAGCAAGTGAGCTAAAGACCCCATGAAATCAAAAAATGAGCTGTTACTTTTTGTTCATGTCTGTTAGAATCTATTTGCAACACAAAAATCTCTTCTTTTCTGTATTTCACTTATTTCACGTTCTAGCTTGGTTTCAAATTTTCTGGCGTTGTGTACAAACATGGTTTATTCTGTGATAAATCACTTAAAATGTTATTCACTTTTAAATTTCTTTGGTTAAAAGTGTCTGTTAGATGAATCAATGAAATAAAAATAAAAAATTAAAATAAGTAGTGTACTCCTCATAGACTAAAGAAATATGGACATAGTGTCTGTGACGGCACCCATAGGTTTCTGAAAAGTGGGCGGAGCCGGCCGTCGCCATCTTGGATAACCGAAAATGGGAAAGAGGCGGATTAGCTGAGGTCATGTGACGCTAACAGACAGCAGACAAACACTAGTAGTGACATCAGCGGCAATCCACCTGTCACTCAAGTGGCCACGCCCTTAATTGTGCAGAACTTTAAGGCTTAATATAATTTAAACGGATGATTTATAAAAAATATTCACCCCCTCACAGTTCTCATGAAGGGCAAAATTAGGATAATAGACCAAAACCACTTTTTTCACGAGGCTGTAAACACATTTTTTTCTGCTGTAAAGTTGGGCATTTTAACATGGAGGTCTATGGGATTGACTGTTTCCTGCAGCCTGTCTCTAGTGGCCAGTTGATGAACTGCAGTTTAAGTCACGTCTGTGTTGAATTCAAGAGAGAGACCGGCCGCCTGGTACTCCTAAATTACAACAATGTGTTTTTAGCAGACATACATATTTAAAATGTTCAGTTCTTTCTTCCACAAAAACAAAAATATTGATGACTCATGTCCCGCCTCCAAATATCACCTACAGCCATCTATCAAATCATGTTTTATGACTGTAACAAGCCAAGTGCTTTTGGCCGACTCATCAAGTGACTAAATGCATGAATATGTTTATAGTGAACTCCCATAATAATAACAATTTGTTTTGATGTTGGAGCGGTGTGCAAAGTATGTACAATGGGACAGTGTTTGTAAAAAAAATCAAGCATTTGTGTTCATGCTTGCATATTTATTTCCTTGTTCTCTGTTGTTGTGTAAGAGACCAGAGGAGACGCCGAAGCCTGACACAAAATTTATTTATTTTGCTTTGAAGTTCTTTGTGCAAATCAGGTACATGACTCTCATCCTCCTGGTGTTCCAGACTGGGGTTATGCTCAGAAATACTATATCTTACCATGTACAGCACACTGTGTGTTTATTCCACATCCAGCATACTCTCATTGGCAAATTTCTGGTGAAATTTATGAAATCGTATGATATAATTTTCTTACAATCTTCCCTCCCTTCAGTGAAGGTTTCTGTTAATGTTGAGATAATGGTGGACTGCACTACGTTTGTCACATGAAGCAAGTAGCGTCTATTTTTCTTTTTGGAAATACTGATTTTGTATCTTCCGTGCAAAAATGTCTTCCCTTGGTTGGTCAGATTGTCAAAGTCAAGTAAGAAATATTAATCATGACCATTATGACTTTTTGTTCTTCCGTTACACTGGAAATGGAAGGTTAAATAGCATGCATTGAATTGATGCATTGAATTTATATGAATGCAATGCTCCAGTACATTATTATTATTTTTTTATTATACCGTTTATCATAGCGCTTTACATTTCAGTACTTGTTATCAAGCACATCATTGCACTTTATATGATAAAGCCGAGTTGCCCTCTTTGTATACTCGAAGAAGTTTTAATTGGTATTGTTTTATTTATAAGTCTATTTGTGGTGTAATTCTATCTTATTTGTCTCTCTGCATTTCTGAGATGTGTATTTGTATGTCTATGTTATTGCAGCTTCTTTCTTGGCCAGGTCACTCATGTAAAAGATGTTTTAATCTCAATGAGTAAAAAAAAAAAAAAAAAACCTGGTTAAATAAAGAATGAATGTATTAGGTATTAGGTCATCTGGGGATTCTCTGCATTAAGGACATTTGCATATACCGAAATACAGTTTTTGTTTGTATGTGGCAGTGATGTGGATTTCAGTGTATGTGTGTGTGTGTGTGTGTCAGGGATGAAGTGTGACGAGTGCAGATCCCTGCCTCTCACGGGTGCTCTTTCATGTGTTGCCAGACTGAACTGATGTAGGTTGTGTTTAATTCAGTGCTAATGAGGGGTTCCTGTCCCGGCCCTGTCAGCAACCGCCACAGCTCAGCTCTGTTAACTCACGCTGATGTGTGTGTATGCGCACATCGATACAGAACAAGAGCCAAAGCTGCATCTTACTGGACACTGTTTTTACCATGTTTGTTTTAGACCTTTTTTAGACCAATAAGCACAGTAAAGAGATGACATGATGTTGCAAGCTAAATTTAAACTTACATAACTAAACGCTCAAGATCATATCTTGCGCAAACCAGCGTCAATCGACACAGGAGGCAAGCACCCTTAGAAGGACGTTAAAGACTGTAGCCTCAAACGTTAGATGCTAACTGGCCTCTGTTACACCCCCCTCCCAAACCTCACTCTCATCCGGGTCACGGCACCAATGCAACTGGTCTTACTTGCGCCACTCCTAGTGGGATTTGAACCTGTGTCAACCGACATGGGAGACAAGCACCCTAACAAGAACACTAAAGACTGTAGCCCCTAACGTTAGTTTCTAGCTGGCCTCCTTTACACTCACCCCGTTAAACCTCACTTCCATCCGGGTCACGGCACCAATGTAACTGGTCCTACTTGCACCGCTCTGAGCGGGATTCCAACCAGCATCAACCAATGTGGGAGGCAAGCACCGTAACAAGGACTTTAAAGACTTTAGCCCATCATATTAGATGTTAACTGGCCTCCATTACACTTACCCCCTTAAACCTCACTCCCATCTGGGTCACAGCACCAATGTAACTCATCTTACTTGCAACGCCCCAAACGGGATTCAAACAGCATCAACTGGCATGGGAGGTGGGCGCGCTAATAAGGACATTAAAGACCACAGCCTTTAGCTGACCTCCATTACACTGAACCCCCTAAACCTCACTCTCATCCGGGTCACGGCACCAATGTAACCAGTCCTACTAACATCACTCTGAGAGGGATTCGAACCAGCATCAACCCACACAGGAGGCAAGCACCCTAACAAGGACGCTAAAGACTTTAGCCCCTAATATTAGATGCTAACTGGCTTCCATTACACTTGTCCCCTAAACCTCACTCTCACCCGGGTCACGGCACCAGTGTAACTGGTCCTACTTGCACCGCTCCAAATAGGGTTTAAACCAACGCCAACCTGCATGGGAGTTAGGCGCGCTAACAAGAGCGTTAGTGCATCTCTTGAGGCCAGCAGAGTGAGCTTTACCTGGACACCTCTAACTAACCAGCCTGGATAAATAAATAAAAACACCTCTAACTAACTAACTAACTAACTAACCTTTTAGCCCTATTTAATTTCAACCAAATAGTGTCTTTTAAATTGCATAAAATGTATGCATAAATTGCATAAAAATAAACAGAGGAGAAATTACAAAAAACATGGTGGCAATATTTTAGGTATTACTGGATGACATATGTATATTTTACAACTTATAAATTATAACTGCCTGTTTCATCACGTGATATAATGTTATACTGTATAAACCAAGCTAATTGAACTACCAAAATCTGCTGTACCTTCCAACATGATAATAGAGGTGCTACATAGAAAGCCACATGATGAATCAGTTCATTGTTAAGTGGCCTATCCATAAACATGGCCAATAAATTTATACAGTAACAAAGTCAAAACACCATCAGAGTAACACTAAAACAATACAATAAACATGAACTAAATAACATAAAATTTAACATAAAACACCGTAATGAATGTTATTGATAACAAACCATTTAAATAAAATAATCGTATGTGATGATGTCATGCATTTGACATTATTTTACAGTAAAATGACATATAATGTGATATTTAAAAAATTACATAATTTATTATTAGGCATGTAATTTTGGTCCAATGTGATGTTATACCATTTTTTTTTACTGTATATGGAAAGTTATATAACATAGAATACATATTTATGTTAGTCAGTTTAGTTTTTGGTAGTGATTCAGTGTCAACACCATCATGCTTTGTTTAAACATTAAATAAAGCCCAAACCCCGAGTCAGCCAATAAAACATGTCCTCGCTGTGCACCTGTACATCAGTATCTCTTTCATCTGAGTTCATGAAGGCTTTTCCTTCCTGTCTCTTCCACAGGCTGACAGCCATCCTGAGAGGCAAACCGTACTGCAATCATGTGTTTTATTAAACAACTTCACATCCGTTTCACTCTCGGCAAGCCAGACCTGTGGGCTTTTTAACGTTACGAGTGTCATATAAGATGACAGCTCTCACACTCTAAAGGGTATAAGAGAAAACTGATTAAAGAAGATAAAAAGACAAGTTTTATCCTCAGGTTTGACTAGTTTTATTCTTGTGTTCGGTGTTTTGAGGTATGAGAAGCTGTGTTCTGTTGGTGGCTGAGCGAGATGCTCGAGTCCAACATGCTGTTGACATGTAAAAGTGCTAAAAACAAAGTGTTTTAACTGTGGACCAGTTTGATGGTGACAAGAGATGTCTCTGTGGTTATCTTGAAGCTTTTCATTTGACTGAAAAACAACCTACAACCACAAACAAATGTACTGAAGCCATGCATAGAACGTTGAAAGAAAGAAAATTGAAAATGAAGTAATGTATGTTTGTCAGCAGTCTTTCTGGGTCTCTGATTGAAACACCAGTCTGTGCTCCTCAAAGGCCATGGGCTGCTTTTAAGATGCATTATATTCTGGGGCTTCAAAGCTTGTGAAATGCAGCCTGTGTGCGAATGCAAGGACACTTGAAAACATTCTTGTGTTTCCAAATGGACGCAAAGAGGTTCGGCTGCCATACCTGCAGTTTTGCTAATGCGCTCCCGCAGCTTGTTTTCCCTCAAAACATTGTGGACTCGCACCTTGCCTTGCGTTCTTGTGCCATGTTCATCATCTATTAATATCTTCTTCCTAGTAATCCAGAGTAGGTTGTGCTCATTGCAATACTAATAAATACAACATAAATACATATTAAATAAATAGAACTCACTTAAAATTCCTTGAAAACAAAATAAAAAACCTTAAAGGGATAGTTCACCAAACGAAAATTCTGTCATTATTTACTCACCGTCATGCCATTACAAATCCTTTATGACTTCTGTGGAAAGGAGTAATTTTGCGACTACAAAGAAAATGGATGGTGACTAGAGGCTGTAAAGCTCCAAAAAGAACAAAAAAGTTTTCCATATGACTTTTGTCGAAGTCATTGTGAAGCCATACGATAGCTTTCCATTGTTAGCTGAAAATTTTGCACTCTGCTTGTTTTCAAATGTCAAAAATGTGCTTTTGCATAACTAAATTTGGTGCGTTATAAGAAAAACGATGTATATTTATATTCATAAATTCAAAGTTATGAATTTAACTTTTGCACAAAACTGGAATATCGCATAAAACATTTGTGAATAAAGCAGCGTTTCCATCCCATGTGTTCAAGAGAATAAAATCATCACTTCCTGGGAAATTGACCTAAAATATCTGTAATAAAACTGGAAGTTGCTCCAAGAAACTGTGGCTCTTTTTCCCTCCATCATAAATGAGTTTTGGTCTCAGAGCGTCAGACGAAACACAATAAACGCTGTCATGTTCTCTTGCGTTGGGATGCTGGTGTTTGGGAACGTTTGTGAGACGCTTCTGGAGGGAATTAAACCAAATCATTCTGAAGACAGACTTTGACTCAAGCATTTCAGATCCACTAAACCAACATTTGAGATGTTGTGATGTTATTGGTCTGCTGGCTAGTCCAGTTATCCAATCACAGCCTCTGCTGAGGAAAAATCACAGTAGGTTTTTGTCACGCATCTATGTATTAATTCAGTAAATGTGTTTCCATCGTAGTTTGTGCACGTGCATGCATTTTTTAAATTTATGTGCATCTTGATGTTTCCATTGTGCATTTTTTCTTAAATGCGCATAAAAATAGGTGGATGGAAACATAGCTAGTGTCACTGACGTCACACCTGGTACAGATGTTTATACACCAAGACTGAATGTCATGGTGCTTTTATTCACAGCTCTTGATCATTATCCTTTCATTGTATTGAAAAGTGGAAAAGAGCAACGTGACCATTCTTCAAAATGTATCTCTGTATTCCATGCAAAATTTGATTTAACTAATTTAATATGTCTTATGTCTTGAGTTGCCACATAGCTCCTGTCAGCACAGACAGTATTGATGTAAATATTCTTAGTCTATTACAGAATCTGTGTTTTCTCAGCTGAGCTCATTCTGAAAGTTGCCCTGGGATGATGGACCGGCCCCGTGTGCAAGAGGTCGTCGACCTTATTTGAGTCCTGTGCAGAAGCTCACGGGTCTGACATACAGCGGATGTTTGGCATTAACTCGTGGCCATACGTCCGAGCGAAAGCATGGATGACGGAGGACAGCTGGAAGTAACATTATACTTCTCTCTCTATCTCTCATTCCTCTGCTCAGCCACTCTCTCTTCTTTCCCACAGCCGCTCTTATGAATTCACTCTTTGTCTCACTTTGACTTTAATGGATATGCAGATCCAGAATATGGCCGATTGGATCATCTGATCTTCCTCACGGCGAGATAACCTGATAACCCTGAAATGGTAACAAGATGTTTGTTAGTTGACTTGAAACCAGGGTTTGAAATGAACTTTTTCAATTACCTGCCAATTTGGCTACAACATTTTTTTAGTTACCGTCCATTCAGAACTTCTACTAGCCAAAAAAAATAATAAAAAAAATAATAAAAAAAAATAAATAATAACAATAAATGAACCAAAGTAACGTCACAGCTTTTATATATATATATATATAAATTGGATTTCATTCATTTATTAATCAAACAAAATTCATTTCTAGCCATCTCCTTCCTCTTTCATCCTCATCACCAAAACTGTCTTTTAGGTGGACAGATCAATACAGTACAAAGAATATTTTTAAAAAAATGTGGATATGAGAAAATATCAATGTCTTTTCTGTTAACCAAATGCTTTTTAATCTTCGCTATTGCTTTAATGCAAATGAACAAGCGCGCCGTTATTTGTAGCGTAGTGACGTGTGTGTTCAACCTAAGCCAGATATGAGCAGATTCTGCGCAATACGCTGTATTTAATATTTCATGACGACTCACGAGTTCAGTATTTGCGCTTAATCTGCGCAGATTTGGTTTACACAAACTTCCCCAGCAAAGTGAGTAAACATAATAACACGCCAAATTGGTCGTGATCTGACAGCCGCAGGTGATTAATACCCACATTTTGCGGGTTGGCGGTGTTAATTTCAAACCCTGCTTGTAACAGATTCTTTCATCAATGTCAAATCAAAAATAAGCGCATTCACATTTGAAATGAAAATTTACCCTATTTATTTAGTAAAATGCATGTTAATGTTCTAGTCGTGTTCTAGCTAGAGCAGGGAAAATAACCAGCGCAATAGAGACGGATGTTTCCACTGATGACAGATGGACAGAGTAAAGGAACCAATGTTGCCTTCATTAAAAGCCATTAAATACAGATACACCAGCCGGGACTTCATCTAGACACATACCCAAGAAAATCCTGCCAGATCCAACAAACAATACAAGTTCAAGATGCTGATGCACTGAATCCGGTAAAATGCATCCAATGTTTGGATAATCTAATAAAGGAAAATAGTCGCTGTTGTTTATATGTCTATGTGGTGTTTTTAATATGCTTTAAGACAAACCATGTGTAAATTCATAAGTCGACAGCATTGTTGAGTATTTTCTCCTTAAAACTGCAGTGAACCAAAGACAGTCTCAAAAACACGGTGTGAAATCGCTGGTGTTTCTGACGTCACAAACTACCTTGTAACCAATCAGATCAAGGTGTGATCGAGTGAGTGGAGGCGGGGCTCATTTGCATATTCATAGAATCCCATATACTAAATGAGACAAGGGTGTCGAGTTACATTCAAGATATTTTAAGACATTTCATTTTTTTTTCAAATAAAAAACTTTTACATATATTTTGGTGATCGAAGATGCATTTTAGATAAAATGATTGACTACAAGGGAACTTTAAAGGTACTGTATGTAAGTTTTTGACTGTACTAAAGCATAAAAATACCATAATATGTTTGCAGATATAAACATGCTGAATCACATACTCGTTTCTCTGGAAAACACTTCTACAGCCAGTTATTTTACTTTGAAATGTGTGTTCCATGTCGGACTGTCGGTTTTTGTTTTGGTCTGTGTGACTCCTCCCACTGCCAGTTTCAGCCAATAGTATTTCGACACCCGGGATGCCGGTTGGCGGGAAACACAGCGTATCGCAGCCATGGAAACGAGCAAACAAACTGGGTCAGAGATTGCAGATTTGACACAACCTAAAAAGTCTCCTCAACCATCTACAAATCTCAGAATGAGAGCATATTACAAAGTGATATCAACTAATCATAAATCAATAAATCAACTTAAACAGTGTGTGTGTGTAAGTCTCCTCGCATTCCATTGTCAATTTCGCTCGTTTGTGTTGCGTGTCCTCAAACTTGCAACACGTGTGAGCGTCGAGTCTGAGGAGGAACCGACTCTCTCCAATATTTTGAATTTGGACTGCAGTATC